>CAJVRI010001522.1:5382500-5687500 GCA_911649635.1 Poeciliopsis gracilis | reverse complement strand
GTCCTGGAGCTTCAGCTGACGCTCGGGACGTTTTCTTTCCTGTTCCTTATTGATCGAAAGCGTCTCGGAAAAGCAGGTGTTTTCTCCCACCAACTTCAATGCATCTTATTGACTTTTCCAGTGAAGCTCTGTATGTTTATGGCTTTCAGGGCTCAAGAAACAAAGACGTCCGGTAGCTTTCTAACTGAGCCACTTAGGGTAATTATGTCCTGGATCAATGACAACCTCCACCAGCGTAGATTTAGGTTTTTTTTTTGTGTAAGTGAATGTTGAATTTTTTATTTTTTTTTTTGCCATTTTGTAGAAAGCAGTTTTTCACCTTTTGTTAAAAAACAAAGAAAGGCACATTTTATTGGTCATGTAAAACTATGGATACATTTTATACACACTGTACAGGCAAACATTTATTTATTTGTAAGAAAAAATAAAAATAAAAAAAAAACATTTTGTAAAACTTAATTATGCTCTGCTTTGCGTGTCTCAGTCACATTAAATCCTAAAATAAATTGAACTTTGTGGTTGTTGACACACTGTTTAAAAGGACTTTGAGCGCTTCTATAAAGCGCCGACCTTTGGCGAGAAAGACGCGCAGAAAACAAAGTTGTTTTTTTTAAAAATAAAAATCTATATTTGCAAATTTATACAAACACAAGTTGCTGGTTTGGTAATAAATCTGGCAAAAGGTCAAGAGCAGGAATAAAAAAACCCCCAAAAACAAACAAAAACAAAAACACAGAGACAATCAAATCTGCTGCTGTCCAAACGTGTAAATGTTTCTTTGGCAAGAAGAGACTCGGATACATTCATCGTTAAAAACAAAAGAAACGTCTGAGGTTTACCTTAAACAAGACGATAAGAGACACGAACAGAGAAACGTTGGTGTCAGGACCTCAGGCAGGCATAACAAGATACATCCAAAACAGAAAGCAGGAACAACTGAACATATTTCCTCTACAACTGCATCTTTTTTTTTTTTATTGCTTTCATCACCTCCATTATCCCTAAAAATAAAAAATAAAAATGTTAACCCCCCCCCACCAACATTTCTTGGTTTAAACAGCCACAGATTGTGTACATGCAGGATCTCACAAACATACACAACCCGAGGAGCTGCAGAGTCAACTCCATGCAAGATAAAAATGTGATCTAATTATTTATTTTAACCCAAAACATATTAACAATCATAAGGTAAGGTTGCATATTTGTAGGGCTGCAAACTAGAATTTGAAGCAGGTGAAGCTAAAAATGCCACTTCAGGAGTTTTGCACAGAACATATTTACTGAAAACGTTTTTCTTTTCATCTTAATGGCACAAACGTATATTGTGTTTTACAGTTCATTACCGCTCTGAGCATGTCCTTCTTTCAACAAATGGCCTTCTTTTGAGTCTGTATACTCCCTTTATCCGACGAATCGATTGCTAAATTAGACGGCTATTCCAATAATTGATTAATCCACTTGTTTCAGCCCGACATATACGCGTTCTTGTTTTCTTTTCAGACGCACAGAAAGTCTAAGTGAATGTTTGCGTTAGTTTCAGAAAAGTTTGATGAACAAAAAAAAAAAAAAAAAAAAATAAATAAGTGGACCACACTTAAAGCAAGACATTTGTATCGACTGCAATAAATAAAGCAGAAGGTGTTAGCGGACTCTTCAAGAGTTAACTCGACATCTAATCTCTCAGGAGAAAGATCCATTAGTGGAGCGAGAAATCTATAAGGAATCTGGTTTTTTTTCCTGGTGAACTAAGCCTCCATTAGCTCTGCCTCTCAGTCTCTTTTTGATCATGTTCCCTCCATACTTTCCTCTGCATCACAGAGTTTTTCAGTCTCCCTTGTATCCGTTTCTTCTTCTTCTTCACAGCTCGTCCCGCGCGCTCACGTTCTCCAGCTCGGACTGCAGCACGTCCGAGTTCTGCGCCTCGAAGCTCAGCTCGCCCTGCTCCTGCGTCTTCCTCGACTTGGCCCGGTCCCAGTCCGTCTTGACGGTCTCGTTGTCCCACACCACGGACGTCTCCGTGTCGCTGATGTAGCCCGCGTCCCCCGTGTAGTGGGTCGGGTACACCAGCAGCGGCTCGGCGGAGAACGCCCGCAGGTCCCGCCGCTCGAAGGGCTCCATGTACTCTGAACTGGCGGGGCAGAAAACAAAAAGTAAAAGAAGAGCGCCACACGGAGGACGGCAAAGGGAACGCGGGTCGGACTCACATGGGGTGCTTGTCGTACATGACCGGGAGGAATTCGTCGACGGGGAGCATCTTGCTCAGAGGCTCGGCCATGAGGAGCTTCTGGGCTCCCTGCAGAGACAACATGTAGCCGAGCGTCCAGTAGGAGTAGTCGGCCTCCACCAGGTTGTGGACGTTCGGGACGGACTTCTCCGGGTGGTCCACCTGCATCCGCTTCCGTCCGATGTATCTGAGCAACCATTTGTCAGATTACCAATTAAAACTGAAAAATTAAGTTGTCGTTTTGTTTTACCAAGTGAAACAATAGTTCATACAAAACGTTTAGACTTAGAAACAACCAAAACATAAAATACACATTTACCAATTTAACCAACATACAGAAACCTGGAACAAACCTCATTTTTTCCCACTATTAATTTTTTAATAAAAAATAAAAAAAAAAATTTTTTTTTGCCAACTTTGCATTAAAGTGTAAAGTTACCAAATTAATGCAAATAATAATCCATCCCAACTAATCCATATATTTGAGGTACATTTGCTTTACGGTCTTGATGGTATTTGGCAATCAGTAATGTTTATTGCTTGTTCCATAATTTGCCACTTTGTCACATTTCTGTGGCGTAAAGCACTTTGAACTGCCTTTCTGCTAAAATGTGATCATCACATAAACTCGGCAACTTCATTTCTTTTCTGGGACGATGCTCAGCGTCCGTGCTCACTAGTAAAACGCTAAAACAGAACATTTCCAAACAATCTGAATGTCTGGTGGCCGGCAGCAGAGACGTCATGTATGACAGGAAGGTATTATTTTAGAGCAATCCGAGTTATTTCCATTGACTCACATAAGATCCCAGTCCAGTTTGTGTGTGGTCACTTCCTGCAGCAGCGCCTGGAGCCGGCGTTTGAAGAACACCTCGAAGCGGAGGTCGTCCTCCAGCACCAGGTTCGTCTGGAGGCCGCGCTCCACGATCTGAACGGGTTCACAGGGAAATTAAAGGTTTGCCGCAGCAGCCGAGGCTCCGGGAGGCGTCTTTCTGAACCATAAACCCGACGCGCTCAGCTGCAGTAACAAGCCCAATGTTTGCCTAATAGGGCATTTAATGAAGCAAATAACATTTTACAGTGCCTCTTTCATCACTTTCTTGCTGTGAAGAAGACAAAACAAGACAACAAAAGTGATTCAAACTTGGCTCCTGTTGCACTTTGTTCAGTTAAACCGACTGCAACTTATAACGTTTTTCTTTTTCCTCCTTGCGAAAAAGAAACCATTTTCTTTTAAAGGTATTAGATTTGTGAAACCGCTGCTTTAAAAAGGTGCCTCTCAACAAACATTAATACAGAATTTATAGATGCATTATGTACACAGTGGTGTGTTTCATCATTTTATTTTTGTAAATTTTGAAAAGCAATTTATTTCGGCAAGACACTCCCCCCACCCCCTAAAAAAACCAAAACTGTTTTAATGCAGTTTTAGGACTCACACAAATGACCCGACAGAGGGAAGAGTCCGACTGCTGAATGTGTTGTATGCCAGCAAACTTGTGAAAAGTTAAGTGGAAGAAAAACTGTGGGAGAAAAATCGATCCATTGTGTTTTATCAAGTCTAAAACCAGACACGGTCGTTTACCAGGAGCACTTTAGAGAACTTGATGCTTTATGCTAGCTTTATGGAGATCCTGCTTTCATTTCCCCAGCAGGACTCGGTGCCCTCTGGTGTAATGACCAGGAGCTGCCTGATTGGTCAGCAAACTCACCTGCCAAGTGGAAAAAAAGACAAACCCAGATCCGAATATGGAAACGAGCTAAAGGCGGCTAACACAGCAACCTCGACCCATACAGGCAGCATGTTTCTGTCACTACTACTCAATCATGAAATCAGGTAATAAAGTAATATTCTTATATCTGATCCAAAGTCTTTCTCAATTGTAAACAAGAGCATAAAAATACTCGCCTGAACTGATAAGTTAATTTGTCTGAGTTCACCGAGTTTCCAAACAACGAACCAATCTACTGTTTAAACACAGACTGTTATCAGCCTTGTGCAGGTGGAGCCAAATGCCTCTGGTGCGTTCAAGTGTCTCACCTCCTTCCAGATGTTGTAATGAGAGAGGAAACAACCCAGCTCGCCCTTGGTGAGGGGCCGACCGTGATAAGGGTCTTTGTATCCAGGGAGCATCTTAATCCCCATGGAATCTATATCCGACGTGTTCAGAGCTCTGGCAGAAAGAGACGGGATTAAATATAAACAGAGGAGAGATTAGATCTATAGATTACATGAATGGAAAAATAGTAATTATAATTGACTTGCACAGAGTCCAAACTTTATAAAACATGTTTACACTGGAGCTTTTTTTTTTTTTTTTGCTTCTTTATATGATCTTAACGCAACTTTTTGTTTATTCCCAAAACTGCGTCGCATTTGTCAGGTTGTTGTATTTTAGGGCGTCCGATGGCTGGACGGTTTCCAGGACGACTGATGAGGTCCCACAGAGGTTAAGCTTGGACTCGGAGGACTCGCTCGGCACACAGCTCATTCCAGCGAGTGCGAGCCAGATCATAAAGTTCACCCCGCATGCTTATGGAGCAGGAAAAAGACCGGAGCATTAACCGGCCGCTCATCTGGAAGAGCATAAAGCTGAACTAATTACACTGTACGACCTTTAGTTCAATCAATATGCTGTCTATAGCAAAGCTTATGTTCTCTTTTCTACAGACTAAAGTAGCTCCCAGGTGTTGGTACCTGGAGATGTCTGCTGGTTTTTGTCATTACACTGATTATTAGGGGGGAATTTTACTTTCAAAATAAAGGTTTTCATAAATCCTTCTGCTTATTAAGTAAAAACCTCCCAATACTTGTGACTTAAGATTTCCTGATTTTATTTTCTAAAACTCCCTTAGGTGTGTTTAAAAAAAAAATAAAAAATCCAAACGTTCTCTGTGAATGTATGGAAGACATCAGTACAGCCTGGAGAATCACCGAGATCAGTTTTCTGGCTGATCTCCGACGTCTAAAAAGCCAGACTTTCCGACTCTCGAGTTTTGGCCGGTGTGATCCCTCTCTAGTCTGAAAAGCCGCCAAATAGTCGGGTGGTTTTTGTTAACTGCAAACGTGCAGATGAGACCCGGTGGGCGGGTTCGTCAGTCAAGCATCGAGTAGCCGATCGCTGATCTCTTAAACAAAAATCAGGGCTGATTTATCGGTGCGCCACAGTATGGAGGATTTAGAAGTAGAAAAAGACAAAAGGAAGAAAGAACACAAGAAGGAGGAAGGATAAGGATAGAAAATAAACTTTGAACACCGGTGGAAGGAAGGAAGGAACCACAGGTCACAGGATGAAAACGACACAAAGGAAGGAAGTGAAAAATGAAACGGTAACAAAAGAACCACATTTAGCTGAATGGGGATCATTAAAGTTGGAGTGGAAATGCAAATATCTTCCATGGTCTTGTTTGATTTCTTTGAATGTTTCACAACGTCACACAGGGAGGCAGTGTGTTCAGGTGTTGCCTCAGCTTACCTGAGCCTATCAGAAGCTCACAAAGCCATGACATCATCCCATAGGCTTTTCCAAAACTGCTTAAAGTCGCAGCGATCTTCATGTATGTAAAGTTATGCAAAACAAATCTTTAATCTTTATGAAGCGTTTAGCAAACAGAAATAATAGTCATCTTTACTGCTGTAAAATACGAATAGTTCAGTCTGATTTAACACCAGACACAGCCAAACAAATTTAAAAAAGAAAGATTTAGGTTGAGTATATAAATATTTGAATGTTAGGCTTCAGCTGTATTTACCCAGATGAAAACACCTCCAGCAGAATAAACAGTGAGAACAGCAGTAAGAGCAGCAAACAGCTACTTTTCACCTGATTGTTTATGTCAGTTTTGGTGCTCCGCAGGAGGCGAGCGCACACGCTCCAGAGGTGCTAAGAAAAGACAAGACAACAGGAAGGAGGCGAGGAAGACGGCAAGGAAACGTACTTGCCATCCACGGCAGCAACGACCTTACAGCCGATCTCCTGTTCGTACAGAGACCTCAGCATTCGCTCGCGGCGGTCGGCTCGACGAACCAGATTTATCATGAAGACCTGCGTACAAACGAACGCAGACGCTCACACGCGAACGCTCGGCGCATTCCTGACCGCAGGAGGTGGAGTGAGAGTATACCTCATCAAAGCCCATCTTGTTTGGATGCTTGGGAGGAAGAGGCAGGAAGCTGGAGGGCTCCAGTGGAGGATTATTCACTGTTGAAGAAAAGGAGACGAAAAAAAAAAGAGGAGTTTACAAAAACACAAAAATGAAGAGCGTGAAATCATAAGTTATACAAGTAAAAACAGAAGAAAAAGAAGTAAAATTAGAGCTGTAACTTTGTCAGCATAGAGAATTCAGTGGCACTCACCCAGTGAAATATTGGTAATGGCATAATGACACAAGTTTAAATAATCAATAGAAAATGTTTTTTAGGCTACACAGCAATCAAATCCTTCCTGTCGTTGCTGTTGCTGATCATCTGTGAGGATCACTGTGAGGAGTGACTCTAATCACTCCTCACAGAGTGACTGAAGTCAGGACTCTGCCTGAGCTGCTCCAACAAGTTAATATCATTTCCAAACCAGCAAAACAAGTCAGGAAAATTAAAAGACTACCTAAATCCACCGGTGATGGAAACAGTTATGCGCACATGTGTTGTGCATGTAAACTTCTCACCAGAACCATAAACCCTCATATTTTCCAGGGTAGAGAAGTTTTGCAAATAGCGCAGTGATAAATATCAGACTGAATATAGTAAATGTCATCGTTTTTTGAAAAAATCACTAGTAAATAGGGCTGCGCAATGAATAAAGCTCGGTTTTTGCAGTCATACTGCACACACGATCAATACTGCACAAAACTGCTTGAACTGCCATAAATATTAGACGATTAAATGAGCACCACGCAGTCAAGCGCTCTATACCTGCGATTTATTTTTGGAGAAGCTTTCTGTGCTTTAGCAAGGCGTTAAGGTAAAGTCATGAAGAAAACACAACTGAGCCGTTTCTTTGAGAGAACGGCAGATGTTGCCAGAAGCAGCATGTCGAGACGGACGCAATAAATCTTTCTTTTTAAACTCGCCATCTGCGATTTGCAACGAACCCAAAGTGACGTTCACAAACATCATCGCGTTTCACTAAAACTGTGCAGCCCTGCTAATGATCCTGATCAGTTTTATTGAAAGGATCCTCGCCTCAAACATTCCCCTTTCTTTGTGAACTTTGATCATTTTCAGCTAGAAACAGCCGACTGAAAGTGAAGCACTTTGTTGAGTGGCCCAGGTGCAACATATCTGAATAAATCACAAGGGCGTGCAGCAGATTGGAGCGGCAGAGATTCATCTCCACCTGAATGTTCAGTTCTGGCTTTGAGCCGATTTCTCGATGTGAAAGCCTTCAGGTTACTCATTAGCTGCCACCATGTCTGTGAACTAAATGGAGCTCCTCTGCCTTCTCTCAGTGCTAACTAGAAACAACCAATCAGAGCCAAAAGGAGGGTTGTAGCGCTGTCAATCATCTTTGTGTATGCGCAGCTCATCTTATCCCTGTCACCCTTGCTCTTTGCTACACTATAACGTCTTCCTGTTAGCAAAACCTGCCAGGAATGCTCACTTTTCCTGAACAGTAAGTCATTTCATGAGCACATTGAGCAGCGGGTACGCAGACATGATTAACAGCACTAAGCCCGTCCTCTTGGCTTTGACTGCTGTTTTTGACCAGGTCTTGTGTGTGGCACAAAGATACTTGTGGGCCCCCGTTCAGCTTAGTGGGGTTTTTTTTCCATCTTGTTGCAAGGAAAGTTTCCCGAAGGGAATAAAGATAAAAAAAAATTGTGGGGTGAAACAAAAATCTTGGCTTACTAATTACTAAAAATTCAGAGAAACTCCGGTCCACTTAAAACAAAAATACTCCACTAGTATTACATTTAAACAGTTTGGGTCCCACCAGTTATTCTGATACCAAAAAATCTTTTTCTGACTGAATAAAATTAGATGCTGAGTTTCTACGTTTCTCTACTACTGCAATCCAAAAATACATTCATTTCAAGTTCTTCTACACATCTTTCCCTGTGGTGCTAATCAGTGTCAGACAGTCAACATTTACAAAAAACAATAAAACAAAACAAGACCCACTGAGCTTTTTAACTCACCCATGATCTCAAGGTGAGTGTGCAAAAAGCTTTCCACTTCATCCTGCATGGAAGCGTGGGAACGCATGGGCACCGGGAAATACCCGTAGGTGTCTCTGTTGCACACGTACATCTGCACATCTGAGGGGGGTGGGAGGGAAGGGAAAGAAGACAAACAATGCGAAGTGTGCAGGCGGATTGAAAACGGGACGAGGCAATCTCAGCTACATTTCTCCTCCCCACCTGCCATGCGAGCAGAGTAAGCAAAGATAATGACGTCGTCCAGCGCCCAGCTGTACTCGGGGTGTGGCGGGTAGAAAGCCAGCTGACTGGAGGCTTCTTTCCTCAGATCCACCAGGAAGGTGGAGTGAACCATCGGCACGGAGAAACAGCCCCGGCGCTCCCGGCGGCGAATGGGCATGTAGGCCGGGGTGCGCTTGTAGTAACCCTGAAAAACGACACGGTTTGGGTTCAATGGAAGGAATTTGCTGACGACTGAAAACGTACAAAAGGGAAGTGGGCATGGCCTTAAAGTTACGGATAACGATAGATGCAAAAAAAAAAAAAATGGAATGAAGAATGAAAAATAAAGTCTGCAGCTTCAGCTGGATAGGTTGTATGCAAATGTAAAGTAGGGAAAATAAGTATTTAAGTTTTCCAACTTGCACATAATAGAGAGAGCTGTCATTTTCATTACAGGCACATCAACTATAGGAGACAATACCTGGAAATCAATGATTTTTAATTTAATTAGCATTTCATTGAATGAAATAAGCATTTAATACAACAGAAAAAAATCTATTTAATTAAGAAATTCTTAATTTATCCCAAAGGAAAATTAAACGACGTTGGAAGTCATACAACATCCTCAAAGAGTTGCTGGACAGAGAGATGCTGTGGCCAGGAGGAGTCTCCAGTAGCAGTCAGTCTTGCAACAGATCTGAAAAAGCCTCTGACTGAAGACTGCTGCTGCTTAGCATGAGACTAACTCATGCTAAACAGCTTGACAGCAGAGATGATAATCCACAGCAACTTGTCCAGGATGGCAGTTGCTGGCAAGCACCGCTAATCCACCTCCTTTGCTTTTGCCGCTCCTCTTTAACGCCGCCTGCTTGTGTGGTTAGAGAGTCAGGCAAATGTTAATGTGAGCCTTGCTCTTCATGATTGACGGAGGAGACGGCTTGAATGTTCTTCTCCACTCTTTGATCTGGCTCTGCATCCATGAAGTCTCCTTTTCAGCCTCCTTGTTGCCATGGTTACGCATAGCAACGGTCCAAAAGTAAAAAAAAAACCAGCTGACATTACCGAAAACAGAAGCAATAATTATAAAAAAAAATAAAAAAAAAACAAAAAAAAAAGCAATACATCAACCGAAAAAATTTATTCAGATTAAAAATACTTCATTAATTCTAAAAGGAAATTAAATGTTTAAATTAAATAACATGCCTACTCCAACATGCTCCCACTCCCAGTTCTAGATTTAATATTTACTATGGAACTAAATATTCTGACACAGAAATCTTGAGCAGGTTTCCATGGCAGCAGGGACTTTAGCCCTTTTCCTCCCCCCAGCTCTTCATTGAGCAACATTGATTTTCAGCCTCATCCATACATTTTCTACACGGTTCGGGTCTGGAGTCTGGCCAGGCCCCTCCAGAACCTCGAGATGCTTCTTCTGGAGCCACTGCTTCGGGTCACCATCGTGCTGGACGACCGAGCCACGACCCGTCTTCGATACCTTCAATGAGGGAAGGAGGCTGTCGCCCAGACTCCCAGATTTAATGGCCCCACAACCAAGCTTCACGACTGGGATGCTGTTCTTGGGACTGTGCTCTTCCTTCTTCTTCCTCCTCCAAAACCACAGAATGGAGTTTCTATCAAAATGTTCTAATTTGGTCTCATCTGACCTCATGACCTTCTCCCACGCCTCCAATGGATCATCCAGATGGTCACTGGAAAACTTCAGATGGACCTGGCTGGACACGTGCACCCTGAAGGATTTTAATATTTTAATCCATGACAGCGTAGTGGGTTACTATGGAAACCTTTGAGACTGTGGACCCAGCCCTCCACAGGTCATTGACCAGGTCCTCCCATGCAGTTCTGGGCTGATCCTCTACACTTTTCATGATCATTGACGCTCCACAAGGCCTGATCTTGCCTGGAACGCCAGTCTGATGGAGCCTGACCTTCATAAAACAGTTTCCTCCATTTGCACCAACAGTTGTTGCCTTCTCACCAAACCGACTGACTGTTGTCCTGTAGCCCATCCTGATGTTAACCCTGGTGACCTTAGACAGCACTTTGGTCTTGTCCATGTTGGACGTTGGAGTCCAATTGATTGAATGAGTGGATAGATGCGTTTTTACAAACACCAAATGGAGGACAGGAGGCGTTTACTGCAGATTGGTAGGTGATCAAATACTTACTTCATGCAATAAAATACAGATTAACCATTTAAATTAGGGCTGCACCGATTGCAGTTTTCTTGCCGATTATCAATCTTTTAAAAAGCTTAACCTGCCGAGTCCAATCTTAGCCTAGACATATTGTTTTGTCTGAAATTTTGCTCAATATGGCAAGAAAGGTGTGCAGTTGGCAACAGTGGGGTCACTATGGTTAATAGTAAACATGCAGACATAACTTGGTGGGCCGGTCTGTCAGTCAAACCTTCCTCATCAAAAGAGGAAAGTGGATGATTCTTAGACCTTTGCCAAGCCAGATAAGATCGGTGGATGAGATCGGCTTCATATGTAAAAACTGGCCGATCACAGATCTCCCAAAATTAAGGAAATCGGCACCGATAAACTGATTGGTCGATAAATCGGTGCACTCTTAAAAAGGAAGAAAAAAAAGGGTATCTGATTTTCAGAATTGTTTTTAGATTCTCTCTCTCACAGTTGAGGTGCATGTATGATGAAGATTACACATCATAAGAGGAAAGCTTGACAAATCTGCAGTGTCTCCAATACTTATTTTCCAACTGTGTAAAAAAAACATAAATAAAATTACACCCTAGGTAAAATGAGTTTGAGAAATCTAAATTATGCAAAAGTGTTTGCACATTCAAGAAAACACATATCACAGAGCTTTCTCTTAAGTAACTTATTTTAATGAGCAGAACCAGCTGGAGTTTTTATTAAAGCTAGCGTGGACAAACCCTGAAGATACTCCTTAATGGAACATAATGAGGATGTGGGCTATCTGTACACCCGCCGAGTAATTTTCTAATATCCTTAAGCTTCCTTAGAGCTGAACGGAGCAAAAGTTTCAGTACACCTAAGAAATAAATCAGCTATCTTAATTACAAATTAATTTAACATTATGTGGAACCAATCCGTAAAGAAACAGTGATTAATTTTCAGTTTTTCTCTACCTCTTCCACAAAAATAATTTTCTTTACAAATGCATGTAAAACAATCCTCACAAAAGTCCTCAACGTTGTTTTCTCTTTTGCTATCAAAACAATGGGGACTTTATTTCTCTTTCATATGACGAGCACTGTAGGGTTTCCCATTACTCACAAATGCCTCAAAATAAAAGCCATGCTTGATAAAAAAATTTTTTTTTTAAAAATCATCATACATAAGTTTCTATCTGAAGAACCATTTAATTACTTTAACACTCTAGTCTGGGATGAACAAAGTCAGAAAACAAATATATATATAAAAACATCATTTTCAACATTTTTTCAGGATTTATTTAACACAGTTTCAGTCCTTTGGAGCTACTATCCTGCAACTTTTAGGGATCAAAACCACACAGTCAAAGTTCCTTTTCTTCTTAAACAGACAGAGGCGTCAAATGCATCACATTTCTGTTAGCTTATTTTTCCATTTTCACAACAACTGCGGGTATTCATTCTTTCAAATTGCATTATGTGTCTGGAGAATACATCACCATCTTGCCCCGTTTATGATTTATTGAACAGGAGACTTTATCTTAAACACCAACATGTCCACCATCAGTACATCTAAATTTCTTACCAGAACCATATATAAAGTGGGAACATGTTCCCACTTTAAAATGGATTTTAAAGGGTTTAAATTTACAATTGAAATCACTTTTTTTTTTTTTTTTAGATTAAACTTTTCAAAAGATGATTCTGGAAACAATCTGGTCAAGCAAGCAGCTAAGTTTGACTCAGCAGTTTGACCCAGGAACAATACGCCACAAAAACCACAAATTAGAACATCTGCGATGGGTTTGGTCTCCATCTCATTTACTGCTCTGTTCTCTTTCTCCTCCTCGGAAGGTTTTCAGGCACATAAAAAAGAAACATAAATCTGATCTGCCATCTGGGGAGTCTTTGAGGCTCTCGGATACATAATCTGTACAGTCTGTTGGCTCTCTGTGTGCAGTGGTTCAAGAACGACGTGATGGGTTAGCGTGTCACATTGCAGAGAAAAATATCTCAGTGTAACATTTGAGCAGCAGCTGAAACAACTCTAGGAATAGTTATTCTTCAACTTATCTACACCAAGGAATCGTCTATATGCGGTGAATATTTACTGAAACAGAAGCGCGGGATCTCGAGCGGGCTAAAACGAAATCTCCGATTACCTGTGAAGTCATCCCGCACCAGAAGTTGGAGTAAGCGGCTCTGGACTCCAGCATGGGGGCGACGATGGTCTTGTTTTCCCTCATCAGCTTCCACAACACATCTCTGTCAGTGAGCAGGTTGTCGCAATCGGCCATCTACAGAGCGAAGAGAGCGGCTAAATATTTGCATACAATTCCTCATCAACGTGTGCACGCCTGCAGAGAAAGCACCCTCCCCCCCCCCTCCCGTCCACCCGTTCCCCCCCGTTCCCCTCTTCCCGGCGGATGACTCATCAGAGATGAGGTTTGATCAGAGAGGGGGAAGCCAGCACACAGTCGCTGCGTGGATCTTGTCGTTCTAATGGGTTGAAACAGGCCTGACGGGGCGTTGTTGTAGGGATATGTTATGAGTTTATGTTGTGCCATATTTTCCCTTAGTCTGTCAGAGCACATTAACAGTCAGCAACTGTGGGGCAGCTGGTGGTCAAACAGCTGTTCAGGGCATTTTAGCCTCTTTTTTTTTTTAAAGAGGGAAGCACAAACATTTGCTCCATTTCATCAACCCCTATGCTTGTGCTCTGAATAAGACTGGTTTGATAGGGAATACAAAAACATTTAACTTCAAAAGAAAACCTCTACAACAATAAATGAATGAATGCTGAAAATGTTTGAAGCACTATGTTGTGTACTTGTACTTTTGCAATATATATGTATGAAAAGGAGAACTACTGCTGAGTTCACAAGTATCGCATTACAAGTGGTGCCTTCTTAATCTATGATACTAATGTCTAATAACTTGCCCACGAAACACAGAAAAATCCAAACTGTCCCTTTAAATCAATACAGGTTTTCCAAAGTAATGGAGATTCATTTGATAGTTAGCGGAAGCTTGAGTGCCATGACTTGGCGCCAACATACCAGGAGATAGTCGGCCCAGATCTCGCGGGCAGTGTCCAGCGCTGCCTGCCGAAGTTTCATCACGTGTTCATATCGGAGATTATTCCAGTGTTTAGGCCCCACTTCGTCCTCAAAGGAACTGGGACATAAACAGATGGACCCATTTAAAGAAGAAAAAAATAAAAAAAAATAAAAAAAAAAACATACCCCATGTACATTACCTGTTATCGTCATCAGGTCGCCACTCCACATAATGGTAGTAATTTTGCACCACGATGAGCCAGTCTCTTAGGATCGCTGTGGTGTTGTCTATGTTGTGATCTGTCGCCACCCTGTGGAGGACAAGAGGAACTGCAATATTTCTGAAGAAATTTCAACGGGCATTAATGCTAATGCTAAACATTAGCATTAATGCTAAGCTCAGCTAAAGTAACATTAATAGCATGTGGAGAATCACAAGCATGTTGACTAACATGGACTTACTCCATTCAGTATGTTAAAACTACTGTATAAGCTAAAATTAGCCAAAATGCTAATGTTAGCCTAAATGCTGTCACTAGCATGTTGTCTTACATCGACTTCCTCCATTCAGTGTGCTAAACATGGCTAATAAATTTATAGCTAAGAAGCTTATTTTAGGGAAAGGCTAATGCTAATGCACTAGTGGGTGGCAGTGCATTGCTAATGCTAATGTTTGTGCTAATGTTAAAGCACGAACATTGTTTTGGGCGACAAATTGATTAGAGTGCATAAACATTTTTGGAATTTTTTTGTTTTTAAAAACTTAAAAAGGGGAAAAATAAAATTTGAAACAATCAATGGGGGAAAAAAAGGAAAAAAAAAAAGCCAAAATCTAAGACAGTTAACAGCTTCAGGTGTAATCGGTACATTAAAAAACATAATAAACTAAATTCCACTGCTATCAAAATGAGGCCAAATAACATAAAGCACTAGATTATTGTAATTTGAGAGACATAGTAGAGTTATGACCACCGGCGGAGAATCTGGAAAAGATTAAATCCGGCGTAAACGGCAGCCAGTCGCCAACATGAAGTTTACCGGATTCCAGCCATGAACAGCTGGTGAGTCACAGTGAAAACCGTTCACATTTTCCCATTCCTCTAAATCACATTAAACCTTCTTTAAAACAGGCACAAAAACATAAAACACTCCATAAGTGACACGATCGCTGCAGAGTAGTGAATCTTCACAGTTTTCATTCGCCCTTTGCATCTTCTGAGAGTGAGACAAAAGCAGCCATGTAAACACAGATGCTGCTCAGTTGTTTCTTCGCCTTCTTAATGCCAGTTTTGAAAACAAATATCCAGCTACCAACCTTTATGAAAACACTTTTACGCACAAGCATGCAGTTATTGTGGGGAACGAATATTGATACTCTCAAGTCTCTCGTTGTGCTAAAAACTTAAACCGAAGCCATATTACGCCAAACTAACACATGAAGCCACTGTTTTATAACCAGATATTTCTGGGCAGCCGATTGTTTTCCGTCATTTCTGTTGAAACTTCAGACTTAAAGCAGCTGTTTTAGGAATAATACAACTCATGTGCATAAATTAGCACATGAACTCCAATGGTGCATTTTTATAAACACTATTCCAGGCAAAATACAATTAATCAGCAAAAACTAGGACTGGGCAATAAGGACTTAGAAATTTCATGTGATGCTTCAAAAGCATTCACATTTGCAACAGGCTTCTTTACATAAGTGTGACTGAAACTGAACATATTAACTGCATTTCATCAGTTAATGACACTAGTTTATAAAAACTATGACATCTTCTTCAATAACTAATACGTTTGATTACTTTGCCATAGGTTTCTGTTTTCAAGTAAGATAACTAGGCATCCCATTGTAAGTTTGGGATCTTATTCCTTATTACTTTCTCGTTATAAAGCAGCCCGTTTTGTATCTGGAGGTCAAATGCAGCTCCTGCTTTTTACAGTGTCGACTCGAAACCCCATAGAAATGCTTTCAAACAGCACAAAAGCTGCTAATTTACTCCAGTTTCTGTAAAATGCTAACAAAACGTTTTAATGATTACCCGGGAGAGCCGAGAATAGTTCAGTCTGGTCAAAGTCTTGTTCGTTAGAGCGCAGCCACCCTCAAAAAAGGGAGGGGAAACTTGGACCGTGAGGCTGAAAAAGTGAGGCGTTCGTCTACCGTCTGTGTTATGATAACAAATCCCAGTGCGTGTCGGCGGGACGGGCAGCGGCAGCGAGAGCCGGCGCGTGAAAGAATGTGAAAAAAAAAAAAAAAAAGACGACAGAATTTCCTCCCAAGCCTGTCACATAGTGAGTGACAGTCAGCGTGCCGCCGCCGTTCGTTTCCCCATGCGTCTGTGGCGAGTTAACACAGCGGTGTCATCTCCACGCCTACGTGTGACCGACTCCGCAATCCGTCTTCTTCGCTGCATCCGTCGAGCTCTCAGCGTGCCGGCAGGAGCGTCTGACTGCTGAGAGGTTTTCAACGTCCAGAGGCAGTGATTTAAAAACACACACACACACAAATAAAAACAACAAAGTGTTTTTTTGAAGAGTAAATATTTGGGATCGGAGAACTATGCCTAACGGATATGAGAGCTGAAACAAGAGAGACAGAGGATGGAAACAGATTTATGAACTGGCATCAGTCATTGTGCGCGTCACAGCAAAGCCCTCTGGGAGTTTGCATGCTGGTTGGACTCCACTGCCAAGCGTTCCTTCTCAACTTGTCACACTGATGTCTGCAGGTGGTTTTCCTTCTTTCTTTTCTTTGCCTTCCTCCATCAAAAAGGAAATAAAAAAAATAAAAAAAGTTTCTTGCAGAAGTATTCACGCACATTAAACTTTCTCACATTTGCTGATGTCACAATCACAAAACATCCGCAGGCTTCATGAGGAGTTTGTGATCACAAAGTGGAATACAGGCTACGAATGATAAGACCGTCGATGATTTCTTTTAAAGAACTCAAGATATTTGAAGGTAATTTTTTTTTCTTGGATACATAAAATTAACAGCGTTTTATGGATGCGCGGATGTCCTTTTTGGGGTCGTTGCTGCTTAGCCTGGTTTCACTTCGGTCTCGTCTTGTAAGTGTAACAGGACAGCTTCGTTTGTATGCTGAGAACACAGTTTAACACCAAGATCACTTCTCGAGCCAATTGATTTCTCCAGATTTTATTCGGGGGCATCAGAGTAAAGGAGTGTCTGTCACACTCATTAGATCTCTCGTGTTGTACACATATTTTCCTGCATTCTCTGCTGCCGTTTCTTGCAGCAGGAGCAAAACAAAATGTATTTCATGTAGGTAACCACATCGAAGGGCGACGACCCGCTTAGACGTGAACTGTGAAAGAAGAGACCTACAGATACCTACATCAGTATTCATGTCATTTAAACATTTTAAAATTCAAAGTCAGAACACAACTTCCTCTCAGAGCTTTTTTTTTTTTTCCCTTGTTAATCCCCCTGGACCATGAAACAGATTCAACCTGTCAGGTATGAATGCTAATGAAAAGATTAAATCATTACACAGCCCTTCTTTTTTTTTTTTAATGGAAGATGAATAAATAAATAAAAAAAAGAAAGCAGAAAAAGGGGAAGCGAATCAAGAGCAGCCTGTGCAGGAAGCCAGAAAGGCATGAAGCAAAGCTTTTCCTTCCTGCAAACACTTGTTGGACCAGCTTCAGGGTCCGTCAGGTTGGAAGAGTTTGAACCTCAGGTGCTTATTTGTACAAGTTTTACTCCAGTCCAGACAAGAGTGCGGGGAAGGGGAGAGGAGGGGTAGTGGGGAATGAGGAGAGAGGGGGAAAAAAACGACGGGGGGATGAGGGGACGACCTGTGACTGAATGGAACTTTTCACGGGCTCGTCTCTGCAGGCGGAGGCCGCCTCGTGTGTCCCGTTCCCCGGGCAAACCGGCCCACGCCCCGCGGGGAGGAAAACTTCACCCAACACGTTCAATGGAATCATTGAATTGATTTGTGCGGGTTAACTGCGCGTGCTTTCTCCACGCGTAACCACAGTGTTCACTGTCTGAACACTGAAGTTGCCAGCGTTCACTGACAGCTACCACCCGTTACATAAATTAAACTAGAAACGTATATTAACGTTTAATGACGTCAGTGAAACTCACCAGAGCGCCAAGCGGTCCTTCGGGTAGTTCAGCCGCTCGACGGCTCCGAGGAACAGCGGCAGAGAGTGGGCCGAGTTGCGGCAGACCAGCGCGATGACGACCCTGGGAGCCAGGAGCGGCGACTCGGGGCTCCAGCGCTCCTCCGGGAAATAACCCCAGCCCGAGCCCGGCAGCAGAACGAACAGCAGGGCGAGCAGCAGCGAGGTGACCCGGGGCATGGCAGGGAGGGGAGAGAGAGGAAGGAAAAAAGAGACGGAGCTGACGCGGCAGAAAGTGGCAGCCGGAGAGGGGGAGACAGGGGCTGCAGAGGCAGAGGAAGCTGGAGTCTATGCCGACATGGCGGAGGGTCTGGATTTAAAGGGGAAGGACAGGGCCGCGTCAAGGAGAACTCACTGTCACCTTAATGCCAAATAATCCACCGTGTGAGAAGCATTTATGATGAGAATAATAATAGTAACAGCATTGAAATTCAGAAACTCTTACGACGGAATACCCCCTACTTAAATACATAATAAAAAAATATAACAGTAATTTATGATTTCCATCTCGAGCGCGTTCCTTCTTCTTTCCCTTTAAGAACAAACCCAGCAGCAAAACTCAGGAAGCAGACCAGAACGTTCTGTTCTGGGGAGCGCTTATAGAACCTTTTTGGGGGAACGTTCTTTTTTCGCTCCCTTTTACCCCAAAAGTTTACCCTTTGGAGAAATAAAAATGGTGCGAATGCCGTTTCCAGCTTTGATAAGTTGCAAAAGGTTTGTTTTGAGTGGAGGGAAAAAGAGAGGCGTCCCTCAAAAGATGATAACACAGCACACTTCAAGAGAAAGTAATACTTTTTTTTCTTTATTTATATTTCATTAAAAAGAGGTCATTTTACTCCGCCCAATAATCTATTGAAAAATCGTATTTTGGATTGCAGCAATAAAGTCTGATTTAAAACAAACATTATTTTGACATATGAATGTTCTACAGAGGCCATGATGCTTGCAGCTGTGATTTGCATTGTGTTGTATTTTTACTGCTTCCTGTACTGCAGTTCCTCTCTGGCTCTGTTCAACTCCGCTCCAAGAAGCAGCACATGTTTCCCTGTCCAATGTGTCCTCCCTGTCAGACGGACTGCTCGGGCAGAGTCTGAAGAGGAGGTTTCACACATGTAGCCTGGTGTGTGTTGGCACACTGTGTGGGGCAGCTCTTCATGGTTCACCAGTTCAGACATAAGATCAGAGCTGGAGCCGCTCGGCCAGTTGGCGCAGGCAGTGAGAGGGATAAACAATCCCGGATTTTAGCGCGGGCTTACCGGGGCTGCACCCCGGGGCCCTGCGCTTCTGGGACCCCGAAAGATGCTTTGTGTTTTTGTGAATGAATAAGGTCAGAATGTCTTAATAGTATCACTGGCTAAGAGGATTTTGGCGGGGTTGTTGTAAAAAAAAAAGTCTAATTTGTTCTGGCAAACGTTCATCATGAATGTTTGATTATTATTGGTTCAAATTGGACGCTTCTGCCGCTTTGGGGCGGAGCTTCAGGGAGAGCTTTCTCAAGATGGCGGACAACAGAGTGAACGACAGCGGAGAGCAGGGACGAAAGAAACAGAAGAGCGCGACCGAGAGGTGATGAAAGGCTATGCTAAAGCGGAACTAGCTTTAGCTGAAAGCTAAAGCGGAACTAGCTTTAGCTGAAAGCTAAAGCGGAACTAGCTTTAGCTGAAAGCTAGTAGCAGCTGGAGGAACTGACCTATTCCTATGGCGAAGGGCCGACTGTACGCTTCCTGCCCCACCCTGACACCCAGCTAAATCCAGTCACCACCGGATAAAAGTTGTGACCAGGTTTGGCTCTCAGAGGGGAAATAACCTGACTGAACTTGGTAAGGAAATAAACTTGACAATTACAGAGAAATGAGACAAACACTTGGTAAGAATTTCTATTTTTATAAAACAGAAAACAGAAATGTTTTTTTAACATTTAGATTTAACAAACAATTTCCAGACTGGAACCAGTCTCCTTGAGAGGGGCTGGATGTATTTCCACTCTGGAGTTGCCCACGGTGAGAGGCGTCGAGCAGGGGTGGGCATACTTGTTGCTCCCCATCTTGGCGCCTGTACGTTGGGGTTCACCCCGGTGAACGAGAGGGTAGCCTCCCTCCGCCTACGGGTGGGGGGGGACGGGTTCTGACTGTTGTTTGTGCTTACGGGCCGAATGACAGTTCAGCTTACCCACCCTTTTTGGAGTCCTTGGAGGGGGTACTGGAGAGTGCCCCTCCTGGGGACTCCCTCGTTTTGCTGGGGGACTTCAACGCTCACGTGGGCAATGACAGTGAGACCTGGAGGGGCGTGGTTGGGAGGAGTGCTCCCTCCGATCTGAACTCGAGTGGTGTTCTGTTGCTGGACTTCTGTGCTCGCCATGGATTGTCCATAACGAACACCATGTTCAGGCATAAGGGTGTCCATATGTGCACTTGGCACCAGGACACCCTAGGCCGCAGTTCGATGATCGATTTTGTCATCGTTTCGTCGGATCTGCGGCCGTATGTCCTGGACACTCGGGTGAAGAGAGGTGCGGAGTTGTCCACTGACCACTACCTGGTGGTGAGTTGGCTCCGGTGGTGGGGGAGGATGCCGGTCAGACCTGGCAGGCCCAAACGTGTTGTGAGGGTCTGCTGGGAACGTCTGGCGGAGTCCCCTGTGAGACGGAGCTTTAACTCCCATCTCCGGCAGAGCTTCAAACACGTCCCGGGGGAGGCGGGGGACATTGAGTCCGAGTGGACCATGTTCCGTGCCTCCATTGTCGAGGCGGCTCATCGGAGCTGCGGTCGCAAGGTTGTCGGTGCCTGTCGTGGTGGCAACCCTCGAACCCGTTGGTGGACACCTTCGGTGAGGGATGCTGTCAGGCTGAAGAAGGAGTCCTATCGGGCCTTTTTGGCCTGTGGGACTCCGGAAGCGGCTGATGGGTATCGGCGGGCGAAGCGGCGTGCGGCTCAGGTGGTTGCTGAGGCAAAAACTCGGGCGTGGGAGGAGTTCGGAGAGACCATGGAGAAAGACTTCCGTATGGCTTCGAGGCGATTCTGGTCCACCATCCGGCGTCTCAGGAGGGGGAAGCAGTGTAGCACCAACACTGTTTACAGTGGGGGTGGTGTGCTGCTGACTTCGACTCGGGACGTTGTGGGACGGTGGGCGGAGTACTTCGAAGACCTCCTCAATCCCACCAACATGCCTTCCATTGAGGAAGCTGAGCCTGAGGACTTTGGGTTGGGCTCTCCAATCTCTGGGGGACGAGGTCGCGAGGTAGTTAAAAAGCTCCCTCGGTGGCCGGGCCCCGGGGTGGATGAGATTCGCCCGGAGTATCTCAAGGCTCTGGATGTTGTAGGGTTGTGTTGGTTAACGCGACTCTGCAGTATCGCATGGACATCGGGGGCAGTTCCCCTGGATTGGCAGACTGGGGTGGTGGTCCCCCTGTTTAAAAAAGGGGATCGGAGAGTGTGCTCCAACTATAGAGGGATCACACTCTTAAGCCTCCCTGGCAAGGTCTATTCAGGGGTGCTGGAGAGGAGGGTCCGTCGGATAGTCGAACCTCGGATTTTGGAAGAGCAGTGTGGTTTTCGTCCTGGTCGTGGAACACTGGACCAGCTCTACACCCTCAGCAGGGTCCTAGAGGGTGCATGGGAGTTCGCCCAACCGGTCTACATGTGCTTTGTGGACTTGGAGAAGGCGTTCGACCGTGTCCCTCGGGGTGCCCTGTGGGGGGTTCTCCGGGAGTATGGGGTACCGGGCCCTTTGATACGGGCTGTCAGGTCCCTGTATGACCGGTGTCAGAGTCTGGTCCGCATTGCCGGCAATAAGTCGGGCTCGTTCCCAGTGAGGGTTGGACTCCGCCAGGGCTGCCCTTTGTCACCGATTCTGTTCATTACTTTTATGGACAGAATTTCTAGGCGCAGCCAGGGTGTTGAGGGGATCCGTTTTGGTGGCCTTAGGATTGCATCTCTGCTTTTTGCGGATGATGTGGTCCTATTGGCTTCATCGGGACGTGATCTTCAGCTCTCGCTGGAGCGGTTCGCAGCCGAGTGTGAAGCGGCCGGGATGGGGATCAGTGCCTCCAAGTCTGAGACCATGGTCTTGAGTCGGAAAAGGGTAGAGTGCCTTCTCCCGGGTCGAGGAGATGTCCTGCCCCAAGTGGAGGAGTTCAAGTATCTCGGGATCTTGTTCACGAATGAGGGAAGAAGGGAGCGTGAGATCGACAGGCGGATTGGTGCAGCGTCCGCCGTGAAACGGGCGCTCTACCGGTCCGTCGTGGTGAAGAGAGAGCTGAGTCAAAAAGCGAAGCTCTCAATTTACCGGTCGATCTACGTCCCTACCCTCATCTATGGTCATGAGCTTTGGGTAATGACCGAAAGAACGAGATCGCGAATACAAGCGGCCGAAATGAGTTTTTCTCCGTAGGGGTGGCTGGGCTCTCCCTTAGAGATAGGGTGAGAAGCTCGGTCATCCGGGAGGGACTCAGAGTAGAGCCGCTGCTCCTCCACATCGAGAGGAGCCAGTTGAGGTGGCTCGGGCATCTGGTCAGGATGCCTCCTGGACGCCTCCCTGGTGAGGTGTTTCGGGCACGTCCCACCGGGAGGAGGCCCCGGGGAAGACCCAGGACACGCTGGAGGGACTATGTCTCTCAGCTGGCTTGGGAACGCCTCGGGATTCCCCCGGAGGAGCTGGAGGAAGTGGCTGGGGAGAGGGAAGTCTGGGCCTCCCTTCTTAAGCTGCTGCCCCCGCGACCCGACCCCGGATAAGCGGCAGAAGATGGATGGATGGATGGATGGAAACAATTTCCAAAAAAAAAAAAAAAAGTGAGAATACTTTATTGTAAATTTGTCATTTTCTTTACACCACTCAGGTGGAAAACCATAAATACAGACACAAATATCCCCAACCTAACACCCTTTGTTGTACCTCCATCATAATCTTTACAGATTCCGACATAATCTGTAAAGATTATCAATGAGCATTTGGTATAATTGCAGATGGATACCGGATCTGTCTACAGGCAGATTTGGTGAACTTCGATTTGGTTCCTTCCAAATTTTTTACACACAGTTTACAAACTTCAGTAGGTTTGATGTCGGAAGCCATTCCTCAAGATTAATGTTAGACTGATTCCAGAGTCTGTTCTTAATCATGGTTTCAGTCTTTCTCCAGCTAGAAAGCCAGATGTTTCATCTGTCTGATCTGACTCAGACTATGTTCCTTTGGATGAAAGAAAGTTGGTTTGAAAGGTCACAATGCAGGGTTTTTTTTTCCTGTGTCTACCTCGAGCCAGCTGGCTCTGTCTAAAGACCGATTTGGTAGAGACGGGAGAGAAAGAAAAAAAAAAAGTCAGCTCAAGCACGACATGAACTGAAAGTTGCTGAAACACCAGCGCAAGTTTCCAGAGTAAGAAAAGGCAAAGAAAGAAGTCTCTTGTTCAAACTCTAAACTTTCAAGCCTCGCTGATGTGTGCTGTGGTCAGACAAGACACAAATTGAAAGACTGAAAAATGTTTTGGTGAGTCAAAGTAAGATGTTCAACCAAAAAAAAGCTGCATGACAGTTGACTTCATGCAACTATTGATCAAACTACTGAGTTTGATCAATAGTCTAAGTCCCGATTCTTCCACTTTAGCTCAGAACAACAGCTATAGGAGGCTGAAACTTAGACAGCAGTGGACTATTGAGTAGTTGAATGAATCCAAAACACACACCAAGCTCGCTTTGGGACGGATAAAGCAGGATAACTTATTTTCTTATATTCGTGATTTCTGCCGAAAGCCAGATCAGCACCAGGAAGCCAACTGGATGAACTACAACAACTCTGCCAAGAAAAGGCAGTAAACATCCTAAAATATAAAATATCTCCGTTTCTGATGAGAGCTCGGCTCCTCTTCACAACTAACTGGATATGCTTCAGTTTGAATTTGTCCTCTTGAGTTTTTCCAGGGCAAGCACAGCATCATAATCTGTACAGATTCTGACATAATCTGTAGAGTCTGGTGTGTGGACTCTAGTGACTCTTCATACCAGAGCGCTGAACCGCACCGGGCAAAAGGGGGATAAATGAGATGAATATCAAATATTTTCTGGATTAGATGAGGGAGCCGCCCGTACCGGAGCTTTGATGTCGTCTTTGTGGTATGTTTGCCCAGCAGGTTTGTTCTTCACAAGAGCTGATAGCCAGACAGACGCTGGGTTACTGAAAGGATCCTGACGACAGGAAGCTCTATAGTCCCAACAAGCCAGTCTGTTCTCTGACTTACCTGAAACACAGACGCACACAAAAAAAATCATACTAATCGGTAATAAATCTGTGCACATTTATCTGTTCTGATAAACAGATAAATGTGTGCTCACCTGTAATGTGCTGGCTCATGTTACACACTTGACGCACGATGTTCAGGTACGGAGGTGACAGCCAGAAAGGACAAACTCCGTCTTACAGCTCCATCCACCTTTAAACACGTGATGTGTTCAAAGTTGAAACGTTGAAGACACTGGATGAAGCTTCAGTGGAAGAACCAAATGCAGATCCATTCTCTACCTCTCTGGCTTCACGGCTTCCCACTGCAACATCGCTGCTGACCTGCAGGTGGCGACGTGACCAGATCCCAAAGTCCCCTCCACGATAATCCCGTCAGCCGGGGCGTCCTGAACCAGTGCCATTGTGGAGTTTTATGCGCCACAGGGATATGTTTTTGATTTCTGACTCTCGGCATGCAGAATGAGAGGGCGGGGCTCAGAGGACTTTGTGCGTTTCCTCCTCAAGTGTTTCAGCAGATGAGAGCAGTAATGATGCTTACAGAGAGGAGTCAGGTTACCCAGGATGTCAGTAACACGCTCTGTTAAAAATCAGTGGGTCCAAAATTCAGAACACAAAGCATCTAATTTGTTCAGTTGGAAAGCGTGAAGTCAAAGGAGACGAAAGTTGGAAGTTTCCAAGATGAAAATTATTTTTAGAACTTCTCCAAACCATCTGCTTTGCTCTTGAATCTGTTACCGCACAGTTTTTCTTCCCTCATTGACAAGTGGACAGCGAATAGCAGGATAATGAAGCATGAATTTTTCCTGCACAATTTTACAAAATGCTAAACCTCTTGAAAACCATACTGTAGACAGACCAGCTTGTTCTGCTTTATTTCAGTTTGAGTCGATGCCGTCGCAAGAGGCACAAAAAACACAGACGATCTGCAGCTCTCAGCAAAAGGAAGCTCATCAAAACGGACATACATGTTTCAAAGATGTGCTTGATATGTTATCGTCATTGCTTGCCTCAATATTTGCATTTTTTTTTTTAAACTTATTGAGTTTATGTTTCTGGCATGAAAAGTGCTCTATAAGTAAAATTAAAATAACTAATTGACTTCGAAGACACATTTTACAAAAAATAACTTTAAAAATCAAACAAAAAAACTATATTTTATAAACTCGCTATCTAATAATTTAGATAGTGTATTATTATTTTGATACACTTTCAAGGGTGGCTTTATGGTCACTCATGTTAATTGTAATGTGCCTTTAAACATGCTTCTCTTCTGCAATATATATATATATATATATATATATATATATATATATATATATATATATATATATATATATATCGTAGAAAATAAAAAATGATGAAAGACACCCTTTTTGCCCCAAGGATTTACTGCATTTCACCTGAACCTGGTCAACGGTTGATGTACACGAGCAAAGAAATATGAGTCGCGTGAAACTGATCTGCCTCATGAGTTCAGGATCTGAGCAGCTCAGAGTGTTAAAGGCCAACGAAACTGGATCCACACAGAGGAGTTACATGTCAAACAGCAGAACTTTATGACCAGCCGACCTCTGTGAAAAGCTATCTTAGATTCTGATTGACAGTCACGGAAGAGGAGGACGCACTTTGAAGCATAACGGCGAGAATTACAATTAAACTTTTAACAGTTTCTCGTTGAAATCTGTCGTCATGTGGTTTGTACTCTTAAAGTAACTTTACAACCTGGTGGAAAATTGATCACTCGTATTCAGACCTGTTTATTTTTCTTTTACTATGACACAGACACAGTTGGCGCAAAAAGGGACGAGCCAAGTCTTAATTAGGAACGTGAACATCGATGAATCACAGCTTTAAAGAAGTCAGACCTTCGCTGCTGGGCGATAAACGGCTTCATCTAGTACAGACGCGTCAGATGAGCAGACTGAAAGCAGATATTCTGTTATTCAGCTTCACTTCGTCTAAACAGATGCATGCCAACCGACCACCGTGCAATCCTGACACCGGGACGCTTGAGTGCGCCTCCCATTTGCCATTCTCCAGTTCCCAGTTTCCCCCTCGCCGCTTCATTCTGGCAAACTAAACTGTCTTCATATCCGTCAGAACAGCCATGAGTGACCGGGCCTCTTCTCCTTCTCCTTCTTCACCTCTGCTCGGATCAGAGGCAGACACTGTTTTTCCCTCACCGCTTGCATCTGCAGAATGTTGCGAGGAACACGAGGAGTACCTGTCCTTGTTCTGTCTGGATGACTTGGAGCCCTTATGTAAACTCTGTGCAGCTGACAGCCACGCACGCCACAGGGTGTACCTTTCAGCGGAGGCCGCAATCGACTGCAAGGTAGGAATCTGGAATTTTGGTGCTGCTTGTACGTTTTACCTTGACCTTTGATACTCTTAAGGTGTGTGTTTACGAGAAAGCATTCTAAATAAATCTTTCAGGAACAGAAACAATTTGTTGAAGCTATAGAGTTGGAAGTTTAAATAGAAACATTTAAACATTCAGGCTTCCCCACCCTAATCAGGATGATACCAGCCTGGTAAGAAACCAGATCCTTGTTCTCGGCGTTGCTTCGCACAGCTGGTCTGGACTCTCCACTGTTGAGAAATGAGGCGTGGACTGGGTTGACGTGCTGAATTTTACCCAATCGCTAATTTGTCCATGACGTTTGAAGCTGTTCGGAACTCGCCTGCGCTGCAAAGAGCCATCTTCCAACTCGAAGAGAGAAGCGCAGAGCCGAATGGAGATGGCTGTTAGCGGTAACTAAATGTTTGAAAGTGTGGCCAACACGGTCTGAAAATCTTTGTTCACTTCCTCTACTGTCATTGCTAAAATCACAGGCAGGCTACAATTGTAAAACGGCGAAGAAAATCGACATCATCGTTCACAACTTCTCCTTGACCTTTGATACTCTTAAGGTATCAATCTGTTTGCTGATTGGCCCGGTTAAAATTCTATGGAGTGAAACTAGTCTCAAAATATCTGTGCGTGTGTAAAAGTATTTGTGAATGTGTAAAAATATATTTGTTGAAAAAGTACGCACAAGTCACCTGGTACACGCACACAAAACTGAATTTACACATAGATCCGATTACGAGTATATTTGATACTCATTTCACGCTTCCGGAGCTCCCAGATTTGTGCGGAGATGGTGCGTTTACATGCTAGTAGACAGCTGGATCATTTGAGTCTAGTGTTTTTATCCTCTAAATGTTTCACTGTGCTTGTGCCAAAGTGGCAAATACTTTAGTTCGATGGAAAACGGTATATCTCAGCTCTTCCTTATAATATTCCAAAATTATTTATAGACATATTGTGCATTTTCGAGCGGTACAGGAGACTAAGTGGTCCAAAAAAAATAACCACTGGGTGGCGGAATGGTTCGCTGGCCGGAACCAAGAAACAAGGCGGAGCGTCCTGGTGGTCTGCCCTCTGAAGTAAGCAGAAGCTAAACCTTCAGCCTTTGCTCTCCGATCACAAAGAGACATGGAGTAATTTACTTTTACACATGCTTTGAGACTATTCTCGCTCCATAAAATATGAGCAGCTCAGCGTGCTAAAGGCCGTTATATAACATTAAAAAAGACTCTGGGATAAAATGCAGTGCTACATTAAAAAAAAAAAAAAAGTCTAGCAATTCTTCACTGCAAGCAGGACATGCTTCCTCAACAATTTGCTCTGATCGTGGATATGAGATGGTTTAGATGACAAGCTATTTATTGTTGATTCGTTGCCTGCTCTTGTGTCCTTGTCTCAAAATATATAACTATACTGTTAATTGACATATATACCCCAGGAAAATAAAAAGTGAATTGCTATTAATGAATAGAGAAGTGCAAATGTTTTTTTTCTTCTTTTTTTTAATCTTCAGATTAGGATGCTCAAATAAAAGATGAGTTCAATTTATGGGTTTTTCTTCCCTCAACATGACATTAACTGTATTTATTCTCTAGACTATGTTTCCAATGTGTCAGTTTTTATCTGACAGCTTTACTTTGACAATATCCCAAAAGTTAAAAAATTTAATTAAAATGGAAACGGACCGTACTTTTTCCCAGAAAGCAATAAAACGGATCATGAGGTGCTGAGAAACAGAGCAGATGGCATGAATTGACTTTTCCCCTCATGGTCACCAGCTGACTGCCAACCAGAATGTCTGATCACTGGTGTCCCAAGTCATAGAAGCCACGACGCCAGAAAGCCAAACCAAACATTCGCAAAAGTCGTCAAGAATTGCCAGAAGTGCAGAGTTTTACAAGATCTGTATGTTTCCCCCTCCCCATCTTGAGGCCCTCTGCAAGTGTTGTGTACTTTTTTCCTCCGCCTGCTTCCTGAAGCCACATCCGGCAGATGTGTAAACAAGGAGGATTCTTTACAGGCCTCCATAAATGTTCTGGTAAATATGCATTTTCTCCTCCAAACAGACGCTGCCTTGTTTAAATTGAACATGGTCCTGATTCACTATGAGAGACTCTTCACAAATTATGCTTGCCCGGTAATCCAAGTGGTTGTCTTTGCTAAAAACCTGGCTCCACGAGGATTTCATCACCATCTTCTCATGCTCCATAAAGCCCGGTTTTAAAGTTATTCTCCTTTCCAACACTAGGAGGAGCTTAAAACATCACTAACTGGATTAGACGTGAAGATTAAAAACTTCGAGGACGTAATGCATGCCTGCAGAACGACATCCAAGTGCAACCAGGTTCATCTAACAGTAAAACAAAACAACATGTCTCTTCTCCTGTCTGATGTGTAAATGAGCTTAACTTTTTAAATCTGTTTTAAAAAGACTGATTCCCACCTCACAGAGGAGATCGTGAAGGAAGAATTTGAGAAACTTCATCGGTTTTTGAGAGAGGAGGAAGCAGCCAGACTTCATGCGCTGACGGAGGAGAAGGAGGAGAAGAGCAGGAAGGCCGCGGAGAGGATAAACCAACTAAACGAGGTGATAACGTCCCTGGAGGACAAGATCCGGCTGACTGAACGGGAGCTCCATGCCGGGGGAGAAGGAACCGAATACTTACAGGTTACGTCATCAAATTATGTTTTTCTTTTTCTTTTTTTAGCAGTTAAAAAATTACTGAGAAATAAAAAGGAATCAATTATGTTTCGCAGGAATACCAAGATATGAGTAGGTATGAGGATTTATCATATTTTGTTGATCCATGTCAGCAACAAAAACAAAAAATCACAACCATCTGGTCTTCTGTCCATGTTTACTCTCTGTAGCACAGGGTGCGGTAACACGAAGCCAGAGAGGATTCGCAGGCCTTTAATCAACGTGGCAAAACACTTAGGCAACCTCCGATACGCCGTTTGGGAGAAGATGAAACAAATCGCCCCCTATAGTTAGTGTCCTCCTCATGCGCATGCACGTTCTGCTCCGCTTTCCCGCTTTGATGTCTTGTTAAATACCCGACGTCTTCCAGCTCCGGTGACTCTGGATCCCAGATCAGCAGGCCGGGCTGTGAGGCCGTCGTCTTCAGAGCTGAGCCGTTTCCATGTCGCCGCTGGACCCCGGCCGACCGCAGCGCAGCTCGCAAACGAGCCCGAGCACCTCCACCCTCATCCCGGCGTCCTGGCAAGAGAGGGCTTTAGCACCGGGGTGCACTGCTGGGACATGGAGGTGTCTACATACCGTAACCTACATGCATGAATAATCTGAGTGAAGCTGAGTGATTCTTCAAATCGGACAAAACTGCTGTCAAACGTTTGTGCAGCAAAAATGTGCGTTTGAGCCGCTATCATTTTAAAGACGTCAAGAAATGTTCCCAGAGGTCAAGAAAGGTCAACCAGCCTCACCCACCCCCTTTCCTCTTCTTTCTTCAGATCAGATAAAATTGGTGTTTATCGGCTCAACTACGTTTGAGCGGCAAAAGTTTTTGTTCGCGCCGCTTTGGCTTTGAAGATATGAATGAATTTTTACAGGTCATTTTGTGAAAGGTCAAAAGGCTGGTTGACCTTTCAACTTTCATTAATATCTTTAAAGCCACAGCAGCACAAACCCAGTCGAGTCGATTGACACCAAATATTTCCGGTTTGAAGAAGGTGAGTGGGCTGTGTGACCTTTGACCTCTGATAACTTTTCTTAATATTTTGAAAATGATTAGCGGCACAAATGGAAGTTTTTGCTGCACAAACGTTCGACACCAGTTTTGTCTGATTTGGAGGACATGGGGAGGCCAGCTTCTAAACCGTTTGCTAAATAAACTTAAAAATCACTTTTGGCAATAAATGACTCAAATGATAAGGTTATGAAGGTGAAAATTGGGTGTTTCTGTACTTAATTCGTACAGTTGTTGTGTTGTACGATAACATTTTTAAACGGCTTCTATTTGATCAGTAGTTTTTAGAAGTTTTCCTTTCGACATTCGATGAGTTTTCACTCTTTTTCCGTTCCCTTCTTTCACCACAGCCACATATTGTGCAGTATGCTTAAAGATTTAGGGTTTGCTAACCCTAAAATAAACCCTATACCCTGATAAGGTATCCGCAGCAATACCTTATCAGGATATCTGTTCGTCTTTGAAAAAACGAACAGATATCCCAACATGGAACCCCTGAGAGGTGCGTCATATTTATTTTTTGTTCCCCCCCTCCGCCCTCCCCAAGATAATTTCTCTCATTGATGAGATTGTTTCTCTGATAGCCCAAAGTACCATGAGAATAAAATGGATGGACATAAAAGCTACATCAGAAAAAGAAATACAAAATGAAACCAAAAAAGAAGAGAACATTAAAACACGGTTAACGAAAGATCAAAAAATGTCGGTAAAAATTAAAATCCGTCAGAATTAGGGAATTATTTGGCGTTACAGATGTGAGTCGGCTTTGTGAGCTTTAAAGTTTTGACTAAACATGCAGTGTTTTTACATGCACGGTTCACCTACTCGGCAGGAAGGAGAGTCAGTGTGGAATAAATTCATGGCAGTTCAGGAGAAGTTGTTTTTATAGGAACATAATTGATCTGTAACATCTGCCCTGATGGGAGGAGCTGCAACAGGTTTTATCTTGTTTTAAAAAAAAAGTCTTTGATAACATTTTCCCCGCACATCCTGTGTTGCTGTTCACCTGGTAACTCCGTTCTGATCATTTCCTCTTCCTGATTTTATCACAAGCTGGAGAAGCTTTGTGGAGTCTTTGGTGCAGCTGGAATATTAAGCCTCCAGGCTGTTTGTCAGGAGGACATTTATAGAAACTGATTAACGGATTCTGAGGGAAGTCATCTGGTTTAAAAACTTAAATTATGTATTTTGTATACAACTTTCAATGTGTTGCTAGCACGGAAGAGGTGGGTACGAAACTATAACTCTCAGAATGCAACATTCCACTGATCCCGTTTTGACATTTGCTAAAATGTGAAAACGGGACATTTTTTTCCTGCGGTCCTAAGATCTGCAGTCGGTGTTCAAAAGCAGGTGAAACATTTCACTGCCAGCTTCTGAGCCAAACTGTTACGTAAAATTTTGCAAACCTTGCAAACCCTAAAATAAAGCCTGTTTATTTAAGCGATTTGATGGGAATACAGCCGCGGTTGCAAAGAGCAAAGAGCAGGGGGTCCAGCATACGACCCTGCGGCACTCCGGCCCCAAAGCTGGAGCACATTTTGCCAGTTGAGAAAGTCCAGAAAATAAAAAACTTCGTACCAATAAGTGAAGTGTTAGCCCGGAGAACAATTAGATGATCTCAAGAAATAACGGTTCTTTCGGAAATTTCAGGTTAAAGGTTTTTCTTTCGTCTCTCAGGTTGGGGAGACCGACAGATGGACAGTGGGCGTCGCTGCTCTGTCAGCGCCGAAAACCACCGCATGTGAAGCATCTCCAGAAGCCGGACTCTGGTGCATCAGGCTCAAGGACGGAGAGTACCAAGCTCTCACGACTCCCGCTCAAACCCTCGACGTCGGCAGCTCGCGCCACCTCAACAGAGTCCGAGTAAACTTGGACCTTGAAGGAGGGACGGTGACATTCGTTGATGCCGACACGGACGCGCCCCTTTTTACCTTCACGCATTGCTTCACGGCAGCAGTCTATCCCTACTTTGAGTCGTCGTCCGCAGGTGGACGTGTCACAGTGTTGGAACAGAGAGTGAAGATCAGCGTGGACCCGGAGGATCGGCCCGCGGAAGGAAACTCTCCCACGGAGAAATGTACCGCAGCAAATATAGCGAGAGAAACGGACCCCGCTGTGTTGTGCAAAAAGGAGGAGCCAGAAAACCTTGAAGGAAAGGAGAAGACGCCAAACACCGGAAATGTTGTCAAGAAGCAGAGCAGAAAGAGCAGGTTTAAGGTGAGCTACCATGTTTCACTGAACAAAGCCCTGAGCGGCACCGGCTAGTTTAACAACAACTTATTCTTATTAATAGTGGAGAACACACATGTAGTTTTATACCTTTAATCTAGTTTGATCAGAACAAGAGTCCAGAGAAACCCTGTTCTTATTTTGTTTGTATTTCCTCTACTTCATGTAAAGCACTACGATTTGCCTTGTTGCTGAAAATGTGCTATAGAAATAAAATTTACCTTACCGTCACTCACTGTGGAAACTTCAAATAAATCTAAGCGCAAACAGAGTGACAAATAAAAGAAAAAGAAGTTACACAAATCTAATAAAAAAAAAATGTATTTAAGATCAGGAGCAATATTTTACATTGTGCAAATACAATTAATCTTTTTGTTCTGCAGTGAAACTACCGGATGAAACGTAGGTTGCCGGGACAGCGGATGGATTGCTTTTTCATGTCCATCAACAATACGTTCTGTATTTTTACTGTTGCAAGATTTCATTTTTACCCAAAAAACAAAATTACAACTTAAGTCTATGTTTTCTATTTTATAGTAAATTACAAGTACAACATCCTATCTGGTTAGTTGTTTTTAAATGTTTCAATAGCTAATGCAACTCACAGCTGGAGTTTTGCTCTCAGAAGTGAAGCTTTATAGTATTGTATGTATAGTTTAACACAACTATCCTACAGAGTTTTATTCTTGCCTCCTATCTAGACATCTTTAGTTGATGTGTTGTAAGATGTAAGAAGTTTCTCAATCATTTTATATATAACATTTATTAGAAAAATTAACAAGGTTTCCAACGTACAATGGAGTTTTCTAAAAAAAAATTTTAAAAAATAGTCATAAAATATGCAGCAGGCTCTGTGGGTTTCCTCTCGTCTCAGAGAGAAACTTTGCCCTCAACGATCGCTTTACACAGTTCATCACTAACAGCCTCGTAGCGTCCAGCCCGGCTGTTCAGAAAGTAGATCTGCTCCCCCGAGTGTTGTGGCTTAAAGCTTTCCTTCTGCAGACGTGCTTTTTGAATTTTAAATGTACCTGAGAGGAAAAACGGGGAGGGGAAGAAAAAAAAAAAAAAAACATGTTTGTATTTCAGCTCTTGTCAAAGCATGTTTGAGTCCTCGAGTCGCGGCCTCACCTGTAGTGTCCACAGATGGCAGGAGTCGCAGGAAGACGGGTCGCGCGTAGGAGGGAAGGTGTTTTTGTACGGCGCTCAAAAACTCATCGAGGTCCAAACCGGCTCCCGTGTGAGCGATGGCTGCCATGCCGGCCTTGCCCTCCACGCCTGCGCAAACACAGGAGGCTCTTGAGTTTTCAGGTTTGGGTTCGTTTGTAGGTGTTGTGTGTGTGTGTGTGTGTGTTTTTTCCATCTCGTCCGTACCTGGAACAGACACTCCGTAGACGGCTACATCAGTGTGTCCCAGCAACCCGCTGAGGACGCCCTCCACCTCTGTGGTGGAAACGTTCTCCCCCTTCCAGCGGAACGTGTCCCCGCTGCGGTCCCTGAAATACATGTAACCGTATTCATCCATCACCAGCACGTCGCCTGATGGACAAAAAGCACAAAGGTGGAGAAAAAAAAGCAATCAGGAATTTCATCCGTGAAGTAGGAATCAAAGATGATTATCCTTCTGAAATAACAGGGTAAAAATGGGTTTATCGATCCAAAATATCGATACCAAGCCAGTATCTGTATTGGATCGATACTGTCGATGCTTTAGTTTCAGATTCCATCTTGAGATTTTATTTTATTTTTATATTGGTTGCTTAGCTCTTCATCCAAAAGATTTTGTTTCGCTTTGCTCTCAAATTGTTTTTTTTTTTCCCCCACTTTGTTCAGGAAAAATGTACGCAAATCATGTCAATAAGTCATTAAAGTATTTTGTAGAAATCTATAAACCTCGTCCAGATTCTGTCCAAGTTTTGAACAAAAACAATTCAAAGGTCAGAAAGTTTGATTATACATAAAACTTGAATAAAAAGTATCGTAATCAGTATTGATATCATACATTCGGACCCTGTACATGGTTGGCTTTGGATCACATTTTATTGTCAGACTCGACAATTTAGAAAAGCCCAACTTTTGATTGGTAGCAGGGGATGATTTGCTCAGCTTTGCTGCAGACTCCAGCTGGAACCCTGTGTTTTGGTTAGTCTAAAAATAGGCTTTTCAGCTACAAACACCACAGGTGGGTTTGGACGTGGAACAAAGGACGAGGTTTGGGAAGGCACACCGTGTCCACGAGTAAGTACAGGGAAGGTTTTGCGATGCTGCGGGCCAATTTATTTATTTTTCTTATTCCAAAAGCCTCAGAGGTAAATGGTTCATGATTGGACCTTTCGCTACAATAATGAGCCAATCGGAAAACAGTGACAAGACGGCACCATGCACTCTTGACAAACTAAGAAGTAGAATTAAATACTTAGATTTTTCTAGATTGTTCAGGATCAGATTTTGTTTCTGTCGTACTTTTTTCCCTTTTCAAGCTATAAGCTTTCATTTCTATGTTAGAAGAATATCCATATCTTAGAGGGGGAAGGGGGGGGGGGGGAACACCATGAGAGAATCTATTATTAAACATCACAATCTGATGATGTTCTTGCGTCATTTTTATGCTTTACACCTCGGCGCGTGTCGCTGCATCGTCTCCTCCAGCTTCCTTGCACAGAAGGAAAGCTGGAGGAGACAAAAGCCTGGCCTTTGTTTGAACACGGCAAGGCTGGAAACCAGAGCGCAGATGCGACACCATTATTATTCAGAGACCGACAACGCGGACCGCATGCAACATGCCTGAGACGTAAGCAGAGTCTCCCATCTGGAACACATGGTGAGCTATTTTCTGATTGGTCGAGTCCTGATCGGCGTAGCCGTCGAACCGCCTGAGCGGATCCTTGTCGTTGATGCGGCCCACTAGCATCCCCGGCTCCCCTGCAGAGGCAAAGGCAGATGCGAGCATTAGGAACCTGTTTGATATCTTGCTTTTTTAAGTTTGCGTGTGTGTGTGTGTGTGTGTGTGAGAGAGAGAGAGTTGTGTTACCAGGCAGACAAGGTATGCAGAGTCCCTGCGAATCCCTGAGCAGCTCTTTCTCATCCTCTTTCACCTTGACCAGTCGGACGGGGTAAAGGTTGGGCAGGATCCGGCTAATGAAGCCACAAGCTCCCACCTGGACGGGTGAGACGGGACGCGTCTGAATTCCTTGAGCTCAGCAAGGTTTCTTATTCTCATTCTTCTAAACAGAGGAGCAGATAGTTTAACTTGTTGAGGAAATAAAGACAGTGCAGTCATTCAGACTGTAACAAGATTCTGTCAGCAGATGCGTCTCCATCGCAGTCGTGCGCAGAACGACGTCGGCGTTCCGCTAACGTGAAAATAAACCCCACAGTTTCGCTCCGGAAGTGTTTCCATCAAATCAGGAACACAATGAAGAAGTTTGTTCATGTGAAACTCACTAGTCTCAATTCAGCTAAAAACCGTCTCATTCGAGCGCAAAAACTTTAGAATTTGTTTTGTTTTTGTTTTTTTAGAAATTACAGCGTTTCCCGTTAAGCTAATTTATTGTGGGAATCCCAGTTTGTGCAGCTGCTCACATCCTGGATGACTTGAACGTGACAAGGTGGACGTTAAATAAAAACTAACTTACTTAAACAAGCGTCTAAAAACAAAAGCAGTAAAAAAAAAAACATGATTTAAAACAATAAGTCCAAATTAGGTTCGGGTCTACATTTGGGTTGTGAGGCCTGATCTAAACTCTCAGCACTTCCATGAAAGCACACCTTCCCATCTATGTTGATCAGGCTGCAGTTGCACTCGGTGGCACCGTAGAACTCGCCCACTCTTTGGATCTTGAATCTCCGGACGAACTCCTCCCACACAGAGGGACGGAGGCCGTTGCCGATGGCAACTCTGACCCGGTGACGCGCTTCGGACGGGCGGACGGGCTGAGCCAACAGGTAGCGGCAGACCTCACCGATGTACTGGATTACCTGTGGGGGTGGAGGGGGTTGACGCACAACCAGGGACAAATTACACAGCAGATCTGGCCGAGCTGTTTCCAGACGTGCCTGGAGAAAATCGAGCGTCCGGCTTGCGGCAGCGGCGCGAGCTCACGGTGCAGTTGTGTTTCGCGCAGTCGTCCCAGAAGCGACTGGCCGAGAACTTCCTCCGGATCACGACTGTCAAGCCGAAGAGCAAACATTGTCCCGCGCCCATGATGGTCCCTGTGCAAACACACAGCACATACAGCAAATACAACCCAAACCCGAGAGTTTGAGAGTGTGAGATGGAGGAACGAGGCTGAAAAGATCAAAATCGAGACGTTTAGCTTGTCGTGAAAAAAATCGGATATTGGCAAAAGAAAAAAAAATATATAGATCTGATTTGTGTCGCCTTCGCCTGCTGTGTGCACTTAGTTTTGCGCCTTGAGTGTTAATTAGCTTCTCTCCCTCAGTCTCCCTGCCTTCCCCTTTCTACAGCTGCTCCCCATCAACTCTGATTAGTTCATCTGGTCCTGAGTTTCCGCCTCTCTGCCTCGGGAGTTAAGCTCCTGGTTTTTCCTCCGTTTCCTTTGCTGGGTTCCTACGTTTCGCTGCTCGCCTTCTATGACTGGCTTTCCCTGCATTCCCCGTGTTTCCCTCACTGTCACAGGACTTTCTTTAACGACAGCTTGGCTCTGCGCTCGGGTCCTTTCGAACCTCAAAAAAAAAAAAAATAATGACATTATCCGTAAACGGAGGAAACGGCGAACCTTTAAAGTGTCATCATTGCATCAGCTCGTCCAAAAGGTCATGAAGCAGCCAAGGAAAACATCTAAACCGATGCACGTCTCAGTTTCCTCAGTTAATGTCAGCGTAACAAACACAACTGGGCAAAAATGGCAGCCGAGAGTAAAAAAGCGTCTCGCGCCGGGCAAAAATCACCTTAGTCATCCTCAAGACTTTTGGAAAAATGTGTAATTTTATAGACGGAGACAAAAGCTGCCCTGGGGAGAAAAGCATTTCACACAACAGACTGAGGTTTAGAAAGATTTTTGTTCCTCTAATAAATGAAATAAGACAGCTGTAAGCAGGTAGTTTTTTTCCAAAAAAAAAAAAAAACGGCGCCTACCTGCGGAGTGGTAGAGAGGGAGGCAGGTGTAGAGGATGTCATCGGGACGCAGGCCAAACGAATGGAAACCGGAGGCGGCGATGCGGAAATAGCTGCCGAGCCAAACAGAAGACGAGACAATCAGCGTTTGTTCCTCTGGGTTCGTTTGGCCACGTTACGGTGGCACACTGCAGAGGGTTTGATCGGGTTCCAGTCACCGCTGACGACAGCATTCCCTAAGCATGATGGCACCACTCCCTTGTCTGAACATGGGGACGCTGTTCTCAGGGCGGTGTGATGTTTATTTAAGTGGAACAGACAAAAATAGAAGAAAAAGAACGTTCTGCTTCACAGAAAATGGCTCCCGGTACTGTAAAGGCTGCAGGATATTAGTCATATAGAACCCTACTCATTGTGGTCATGTCCTCATTTATGGTTTTAAAGGCCCTCAAAGACAGGCTTTTGTTTTGAAAAGCTCAACGCAACTCCAGTCTGGTTGAGTAGCAGAGGTTGAGCCCAAATGCTTCCTAGATGAAAAGTAGCAGAGAACTCAAACGGTACAAAATGAGTCAAAAATGCTCAGCAGCTGCACCTACATTTAAGAGCCAAACATTGTTTTTGGCTGTTTTTGAGCGACATGCGGACATTCAACATTGCGCCAATTCCCCCAAACTGCACCAAACAATTCCCCCAAACTGCACCAAACAATTCCCCAAACTGCACCAAACAATTCCCCAAAATGCACCAAACAATTCCCCAAAATGCATGAGACAGACTCACCGGCTGTGCACCACCACCGCCGCCTTCGGCATCCCAGTTGTTCCGGACGTGTAGATGTAGAAAAGTCTGTCTGCAAGCCAGCAGAAAACCCAGACGTGCGGAGACGTTAGAAATGCTTCCCGGTGCTGTCGGTGCGTGTCGTCACGTTCTGCGGAGCTTTTACTTGCATGACCCCCCCATTAGCGCCAAACACGCTTCTTTCTCCCCTGACAGGCCGAGCGAGCAGAGACATGAGGAGTCACTCAGGAATGCGATACCGCAACCAAGACAGAAACAGAACTGAATCGTTGGGACGCCGCCAGTCTGGAGTGATTATTGAAATATTACTTTTAGTGACATTTAAAGTGTTGCACCATCGCACAAGAGACCGACGGTGAAGTTGGCATCCGCGTTTTTTTTTGTTTTGTTTTTTTTGTGTGTGTTGAAGAGCGCAACGTGGCAGGCAAAGACCTGCTGAGACGATGTGTTGCAATCAAAAGTATTTTTACAAAACACGAAACGCAACTTTGCAGCTACGCACTAACACACACACACACACACACACACACACACACACACACACACACACACACACACACACACACACACACACACACACACACACAGCATCGGCGCAACACAAGCTGCAGAGTGTTACCGTTGAAGCCTTTCCTCAGCTTGTAGTAGGGCGGGTGAGCGGGCGAGCAGGTCAGCAGGGCATCCAGACTCTGAGCCCGGAAGCTGCGGCGCTTCTCCTCATCCTCATCCTCATCCTCCTCATCGCCGGCGCAGAACAGCGTCGTGCCGGGCTGCAGAGACCCTGACACCTCTGACACCGCTGGAAGACAAACCGGGTCACACAGGAATGCGGAGAGGGCAAAGCGATCGCTCAGCAAAATAGAGATTTTAATGACGTCAAGCTAATACGTGATGCAGAGGCACGTTTCGGTTGTTTGGTTGTGTGAGTTGGTGACGCTTTTTGGCTGACAAGCAGCCAAAACTACAGGAGCAAACCCTGCAGATGAACTGCTCTGTGTGAGTCTAACGAGGCTCATTTCAGAGCCAAATTAGTGAAATTAATGACCTTTTTCATCGTACTCTAATTTGATAAGATGCTAATCGGTGTCTTCCAGCACTGAGCTCCCGCCCTGCTGCAAACAGATCAGAGATGCTCCCTGCATGCAGACACAAAACCTCCTTCCTTCATTCAACCAGACCGAGGTTGGTTCAACAACCAAAACGATTCCTCAAAGAACAAAGACTGACAGAATATATTAGTTGTTTTTTTTTTGGGGGGTTCAGATAAAGAAGCTAACTTACACTTCTTAAGTATTTACTTTTAGACAATGTGATTGGGTCACTGGAGCTTGCAGGAATCTTGCACTGATCCTCCTGACCGAACTGAGTGAAGTTTGCAGCTGGCCTTTCTCACACACACACACACACACACACACACACACACACACACACACACACACACACACACACACCTTTTCACCTCTGCTCTCAGTTATAGGAGTGAGATCCGGGCTTTGTAAAAACAGAAGTTTCTTCTCTTCTAGGCACTTTGTGGCTCATTTAAATCCCAGTTTTAATTTCCTGGCGATCCTCTGAGACAGTCTTCCTCCATGATGTCATCTATGTTTCACGTGCTCCCTGCTCCTTCTGCTGCACACGACCCACATGACACGATCCTGCCGCCGCCGTACCTCACGGCTGGGATGGCTCAGGGTTAGGCATCTTTTTTTTTTTTTTTTTTGCTTTTGTTTTCAGGTGGATTTCTGTGCTGCGCTCAATTTCATCTCGGGCTCACGGATTGCATTTGTTTGAACAAACATTTGTGGCACGTCCTGCAATTATTCCCCTGGCTTCACGGTTCACAGTTCACTTCCTGATAACTTGATTGCTTCTAATGTTTCCATTAAGCCAAAGGAGAAGTGTGTTTGCCTCCTGCAGGAGTGTGTCCTTTTAACTCAACGTCTGTAAATGAATCAGTTAGAAAGCCTTAAAGTCATTCTCCGGGCTAAAAAAATAAATTGTAATCTTGTGGCATTTAAAACTAGTGACTGTGAAAAAAGTAGTTTTGGCATTGGAGCAAATAGAAAGAGACGCTGTGATCCTGTGTCGGGTGCGTGTCGCTTTGCCTCCCACCTCCGGTCATTTCGGCTCCAAACACCAGGGCCCGGGCTCCGGACACGCCAACGCAGTGCAGCAGCGATTCCTGCCGAAGGTTGTGGTTGATGAACGCGGCCTCCACACCCACCATGGCCAGCCCCAGCCACAGGGCGACCACCAGCGGGTGGCTCTCCATGTACAAGGCCACCACATCCCCCTCAGCCCAGCCCTGGGCCAGAGCCCAGTGAGCCACGGCGTTGCATCGCTCCTGCAGGGCTTTGAAACTCCAGACCTGGAGGAAATGCACACGGGGAAAGGAGATGAGTTTCACTCAGACGTTTCTTTTTGTGCATTTTGCACCAGTTTCGAAATGTTTTTCCTCGCCTCTCCTGTCGCCTCAAAGATCAAGGCGGGTTTGTCTGGATGCCGCAGCACCGTCTGAGCAAACAAGGCAGGCACGGTTCTTCTGTTTCGCACGTTTCTGTGCATGGAAAGCCTCACTTTCGCAATGGCAGCCAGACACCTGTTGAAAAGAGCGGGGACGAAAAACGGAGGGAGCGACGGAAGGTCAGAAAGGCACGGGAGTGAGACGTGCGCAACACAATACTCGCATACATCAGGTCTCTCTTGATGGTGCACGCAGCAACGCGAATGCTCTTCCAGGCCCCCGTCCAGACCACAAGGACGCCCAGCCCTGCAATCAGGCCGGACAGCCAGGGGACGGAGACGAGCCTCAGGGGAGCCAAGAAGACCAAGCTGACGAGGACACAGATCAGCGGCTTCATTGTCTGCAACAAGAGAAAACGCCAAGCAGGATTCAAATGGAGAACGAGAAAGAAAAACAAAAAATAAACAGAAAACAAATGGGTCAAAAGATACAGAGAGAGACGATTTACTTACCTGTTGAGGGATTTTATAAAAAGGCTCCACTGGGGAAGGAGGATCCAGAAGTAATTAATGCAGGGAGTGAGCAGCAGCAGCAGCAGCAGCAGCAGCAGCAGCAGCAGATGTTTCCAGAGCAGCTGTCAGGAACAAAGTGTCTGATAAGCAGCGCATAGCAGAGAGCAGAAGAGCAGGTTGAAACTCATAGCTCCAGCGTCACAGTGGGGTGTGTTACTCATCTGCCCTGGGAGCCAAAAGAGAAGCGCTGTGTCTTTACGAGGAACAAGGAGCTTTATTTATTTATTTTTTTTTCCCTTTATGGGTTTTGTCAGGATAATGCCGGGGGGCTCGGTGATGGCTTCCAGGAAAAAACAAAAAAAAGGTATGCGATGCGGTTGAAGAGCAATTTGCTACCAAATAATGACTCAAATATTGTATTTGAACCTGCATGGATGCTTTTGTCCAATTTTGGGACTATAGCGGAAAACCCACGGTGATTTAATCTTGTGAAGCCAATTCCTGTTTTTAAAAATGTCTGAATTTAATGAAAAAAAATAAATAAATACAAAAGTTTATGTTGTATTTACTATTTATACAACAGATACACAGGACTACACATTATATACACAGTTCAAACAAATAATTAAGAGGCCCAAATTTATTAGCCTGACCCATTTCCTACTGGTCAGTCCAGAAATGGGACCGTTGCACTCCGGAAGTGAAGGGGGCGCTATTTCCTTTTTTTTTTTCCGAAGAGGTTTTGCGGCGCTAGTGGCTCGTATTTTTTACAGTAGGCAGACAGGAAAGAGGGCGAGGAGAGGGGGGAAGACATGCGGCAAAGGTCGCCGGGACCGGGAGTCGAACTCGCAACGTCCGCGTCGAGGACTGAGGCCTCCAAACGTGGGGCGTGCTTAACCCCTGCGCCACCACAGCACGCCCCTCCTTTTTTTTTATTGTCTTTTGAAATCTGAGATGTGTCTTCATCTTCAGGAAGGAGCATTTTGAACTTCTCTCTTTTATTTACTTCAGCGCGGCTCACGGTTTTTAGCTAGTTCTGTAGCTTTCTGGGTATTACTGAATCTCTTTTTGGGCCTCATAGCGCCTCTAGTGGCGTGAGGGTGGTAACACACCTAACATGATTACGTCACTAAATCAGACTCCCCACAGAGTCTTGATTATTTATGTTTCACTTTATGGCCAGCCTGTTGAAACGGGCGAATTTTAAATTCCTCGTGCCGTTCCTGCACAGTCTGCTCAACTTTTCTGAAAACACTGAATCTTTAAGAACTGTTAGCCTCTGTATTTCAAGGAGACCCAGTGATCTTGGGGTCACCCAGCTTGAGGTTTGGTACAGCCTCTAGTTAGATAGAGCTTGTCGAGTTATAAAGTTGAAACTTAACATTCTAACTTGAGTTTCAACTCGAGTTAAAACAACATCTGAACTCGAGTTGTAACTTTTCATCTCCTCAGCTGGTTTGGTCACATGAGCTGCAGACTTTCGAAGGCAGGTACAACAGCAGGTAGACGGCGGTGAAACCAAAAGCAACTCTGTCCCAACCGTTTGCCGAAAGAACATGGAAGACGGCAAGAAACATTTTAGCAGAGAGCATCCATCCTCTTTTTTTTTTTTTTTTGCCTGAGCTCATGAAGGCATCACTGTTTTCCTCTGGCAACTTCCCGGTAAGCTTCATACGTCACAGACAAATATCAGCGATTGGGTAAAATGTAAAGGCTCAAACAGCCGATGCCAGACTCAGAACGAAGCAAAGCGCAGAAGAAGAGGGTGGTTTATAACCAGGCTGATTTGTACAACGATAATCCCCATGATGTGTGTGAGCTTCTAACCTGACGTCTGAAAACAAATTAGGAGCTTATAAAAGAAAAACTCTGCGTCACGTCTACTGTCAGTACGTCCTTGTGTGGTTCCTTCAGTTTATTTAGCCCTCTGTCTAAGATCTTTGGATGGCCAATGACTGTGAAATGACTCATTTCCTTGCATTTCATGGAGAAAAACCCAAATCACATTCTGTACAATGCAACTACGTGCACAGGTGTGTGGAAGACATGTTTTTACACACCTTTTGCAATCATTTCCATGACAGCGATGTTGTGGGGCAGCTGATTGGTGCATTTCTCTGATTCATAGTTTTGTGGCTGATTGTTTAGGTTTTTTTCCAGTCAAACCCAGACTTGCAGTTCGTTACTCAGACTCGCCGCTGTGCGCCGATTGACCTGCGGGTCTGGGGGTTGATGTGCATCCGTACTCGCTAAATGAAAATAGGGCTTCCGATGAGACTCGCTTATCAGTAAAAGGATCTTTAAAAAGAACCTTTAAGCTGGTACAAAACATTTTTCATTGAGTAAACATTTCTCTGTTGAAAAGACGTTTTATTGGCCTAATATGTTATTCTAACCTTGACTGGTGTCTTTTTATGAGGTGTAAGCAGAGAAAAAAAATCATTATAATTAATAGAAATAAAGTCCTAAAACACCAGTCTGTGTCCAATTAATAAAGTGAGTAAATAACTCATTTTATGTACTTAATAAAGTAAATAAAGTGAGTATTTATTTACTCACTTTATTTATTTATGTATTTATTTAAATGAGTAAATTAGTTACTCATTTTATGAAGTAAATGAACTCTTCAGTAAGACGCAAATCCATCGAATTAGTCAGAAAAGACCGTTTTGATAATGAGAACACGCAGAAATCAGATAAAGAAAAGGCTTTATTCAGAATTGTGGACAATATCTATTGAAGAAAAAGTACCAAATAGTGTAAAGTGAACCAAAGTAAAAAAATAAGCATATTTATAGACGTAGCTATACTATATTCTAACAATAAGGAATCTTACATTCATCTTAAAAAAAGCTGCACATTGCTTCATTTTTTTTTTTTTTTTTTTTTTGTAGCATAAATACAACTTTTTGCTTTGCAGGGATGAAAACGATAAAAACATGACAATAAAATCCATGACAATTACGTCACCACAGAACAGCTGGTAAAACAAGAGAGTTAACATTTAAACCTGAACATAAATAATAGGAAGATGAAACAAAACGCGGCTCCGAAAGCCTCTAATCTATTCTGAAAAAGCATTTTCCATGTCTGACTCAACAGATGCGAATGGCGGAAAATTCAAATTGCATAAAACTACGAAGGTCCTGCGAGTGCGGCTTCTTCTATTATTACGTAACAATATGAAAAACCTACAGTTGTGCTGAATATTTCTTTTTTTTTTTACAACAGAAAAGTGCAATGATACGAAACGAACTCAGGTCGGTAGAAACCTTGCGGCTGCCTGAGCCCTCGTTTCCTTTCAGCGATGAAGCCTCAGGCTCACAGCGGCTAACGTTTCCTGGACACGCGCACAAGTTCTAAAATAAGAACACGGTAATTAAATGGACATTTATTCAACAAACACTGCGTGATTGGGGGAAGTTGCTGCAGCCTTATCGGCAGGGTGGGCCCGTTTATGTTGATTACCGAAGCTCTTACCGTGTCCCATATTCACTTGGTTGGCAACTGCAATGATAATAATAACAACAGTAATAATAAAAGAGCAGGAAAGCTCAGTCATAAGCCAAGACGGAGGTTTTAACATTAGCCACGAGTGATCAAAGCAATACACATCACCCATTTTGTTCGAAATCAGAGGCCGTGTGTGAGTTTCTGTCCCGTTATAAGCAAAATATTTCATTACAGTACGTGAAAACAAATACCACAGGAATAGCCCGGCGAATAAGTATCAAACACTTCAGCAATTTCTCCAGGCTGATGTGTTTCTGGTTCGGCTGTTGCCACGGCATTCACATTCACACCAGACGTTGGCAGAGGCCAAACTTAGCCCAAATACAACAAAATCGCAACAAATGTGTCAGGAAGTACGTGTGACATGTGTAATGAGAATAAGGATGCAATGCATTAAAATTAATACGTTGCCAAATAAAAATAAAAAATAAAAAAAAGAAGGTCTTGATACTAAAGGAACTTGAGGAAATCTCAGTTTTGAAAGAATTCCTGCCCCCTAGTGGTGGTGGTCGATATTGACAGGTTCAGTGGACCGAGCTTAGAAATTTTAGAGGTCCATGAAAAAAATATCTGTAAATATCCGAAAATGTCCAAAAACATAAACGGAAACATGCAGACAGCCTCATTTTATTCAATACGAATGAATTTCTTCTTTTCTTAAATTGTGACTTATTTGACGTTTAAGGAAACAGTGCTATACATTCAGTTTACGTTTAGTTTTTCACTCTGTGCTGGAAAAAAAGTGTGTTTTAAACATTTGAGGATAACTTGGATTGTTACCAACATCTGGTGTGAATTTCATGCCCCCACAGCTCCCCATCACCACATTAGCAGTATACTTTTTGACGCGTCCCATACCTTATTCCCTCTACGGTACGCACAAAACAAACAAACAAACACTACTATTTGTACAGGTAACATTTACATAAAATACAGTGCAAACTATCTGCTCATGTGTGTATTAACTTCTGTTGCCTGCGTTCTGAAATAAATACGTCTTAAATCCATAAAACTCCGTTTTAGTTGCTCTGAAAAGCAGTACAGCTTATATAATAACCGTGATATGTTCTGGTTGAACTGATGTAACTCAGACAACTCCTGCATAAACATTTTTAAGGCTCACTTTAAGAAAACAAACAAAAAAAAAAACAAACAAAAAAAAAAAACCTGGATCATTTTACAGTATAAATCACATCACATACAATTTGTCCTGTTGTGGATGGCAATAAAAACATGAAAAACTATCAAACCCTTTGACCTATTTTTCTTTTTTCCTCTCTCTACATTATATTTTGGTGACTTGTTCTTCTTTTTTAAATTGAAGTCGGTGTCCATATTTCAATAAGATTTTCTGTTTTGTTTTTTTCTCTTTGCTATTTTATGTTGGCCTTACAGAGCATTTAAACAGCACTGTCAAAAAAAGACAAACAAAAATGTCCTGAAACGTTGCGTTTGCTTCAGTAGTCAGCAGGGGGCCCCGTTCAGTCACGAGGAATTGTTGAAATATGTTCAAAATTCATCCTTTTGCAATGTTTGAAACCACGGGAAGCGCTTGTGAACGAGCCTTTTATTTTGGCTCTAACGTTGTTTTTCATCCTGGTGAAACTCGATGCAGAATTGAGCAGGTAAGATGGAGGGTTTGGTTTTCACAATTCACAGTCTGATCACCCTTAACTCAAGTGTAAAAAAAAAAAAAAAAAAAAAGTAAAACGGCGTAAGTCCAAATCCTGAAACCGGCTGATTTTTTATTTATTTTTTTTCCGGTTTTATAGCGTTTCTGTTTAGTTTTTAAATAAGACATCACTCTTGCTGCTCTCCTAGGGGTCAACAATGGCAGGCTGAAAGAATAATCATTTACAAAAAAAAAAAATCACTGAAACAAAAGGACACGTTTGTTTTTCTAGGTAATCTGAACCTCGACAGTCTTTGCCCTGACAGTCTGAAGGAGTGACTTTCTGCCCATGAGTCGGGGTAAAAACGATGAAGCTCTTCAGATTTGGGATTCTCCTGTGATCTGTCCACTCCGGGAGCCCTGCAGGGAAACAAGCCACATCATAAAGGAAAGACTTAACAACGCTCGCCAGATTTCAAAATCAACTATTACGACCCAACGGACAGCAGAACAGAACACCATGGTTATCGAAACCGTAATCGTCGACGCTTGGGCGCATCGGTTAGTTGCTCTCTAACCCATGTTACATTTCTTTTCTAAACATTCGAGACAAGAGTCTTTCCAAATGCAAGTTTCAAAGGCAAAACTTTGGAAGAAGGAAAGAAAGAAAGAACATTTCAACACATTGCTAAGACTGTGATAATCAGTGTGTTATTTTACTATGTCACGTTTGACATGAGACAAAGTAAATCGTGTTATTCATTTTGGTTTTTAAAGGCGGAGCAAATGTTACCATGGTTACTCAAGATTTCCAGTATCTTACACCGGCCAATGAGAAGACAGAATCTCCCTCGGTCCGATTGTTGCTTTGAAAAATGTCAAAATGATGCGACGCTAAAAACAAACATCAACGATAGTTTAAATGATCTCTTTTTTTGTTTTTTGTTTTTTGGGGGGGGCAAATTTACTTTCTTTCTTTCTGAGGTTTCATGTCTGAACTTAGAGAAAACATTTGGAACAATAAGTATTTTTGCCTACTAATCGGAGCATTAGCAGGTGTCTGGTTTTAGTTGTCGATCATGAATTACACCTATGCAGAAACGCAGCTTTTTTTTTTTTTTTTAATAAAACGCCTTAAGCGGAAACAGATAAATAGCCCAACAAAGGCAGGAAACGGCACGTACTTGAGACTGACTGCTGGACGGATTGGTGCTGCTGAAGTCTGAGTACCTCTTCTTCTGCGGCGTGCAGATGCAGGAAAGGAACTGGGCGTACTCATCTCTCACCTGCAGGGGGCAGCAGAGCCACGGGGGGGGAAAATATTCAACTCGCTGTGCATTGTTCGACCCCATATTTACAGCGTTCTGGAAGAGCTTCCCGTCTAAAACATTTCATCTCTTTTTAAAACCGCCGGTCTGGTTTTGAACTTAATGCTTTTCCTCCCGGCAGTACTCGCTCCCACAAACATCTTCCGGATCCTTGCCTACCTGTTTAGACAGCAGGCAGTGCATGATGAAGACCAGGGCGCCCTGCAGGCTGTTCAGGACGGTGAAGATGTACGCGACCGCCGTCATGCCCTCGCTGAACAAGAAGACTCCAAACACCCACATCAGTCCCAGTATGCACATCTGGGCGATGGCGGTGACCGTGAAAGCTCTGCAGAGGGGGGGAACGACAAATCAGACAGGCGGGGGACTCGGAGGAGAAGAGAACGCAGATGAAGATTTCTCATTCGTGACTCAGATGTTGCCCAGAGTCTGCGAAAAATCCCCGAAGAGAAAAAAAAAAGTGCCACTACCGAGACGTTTAGCATGTCTTTAGTGAGAACTTTGCGAAAGTATCCAAACCTCTAAGGTTTTCAAAAGTGGAAAAAAAAAATAAAAACATGAGACTTTTTTTTTTATTATTATTATTTGTAGAAACCACCTTGTCATGGGTCATTGTCACGCTGGAACCTTTGCCCCAGTTCAAAATCTACTGCAGCCTAAACCAAACAGGAACCAACAACTGAATTAAAAAAAAAAAAAAAAAAAGAAAAAAGTCAGGAGATAAACCTGGATTTAAGGATCCGGTGAAAATATTTGCTGATTAGTAGCTTCAGTCTGTAATTTACTGTGATTTGAGAACCTTTTTGCTGGAACCTTTTTGCTTTACAACCTTAAACTCAAAAGGAAGCAGAAAGAAAAAACAAACAAACAAAACACACGTATGTTAAAGTTCAGAACTTCAATTAAATGGCATCTGATTCTTTTGATTTCTGATCTCATTTAGCCATTTTAAAACGGTCAGACGAGAGCGTAGCTCTGACGGCTTTCTTTCAGCAGCGGGTTTCACTTTTCTAGTCTGCCAGCGTTTTGGAGGTCATAACTAAAAGCCGTCATCAGATTCTCCTATGCAAGTTGTGACTCTCTGGACCCCCAGCTGTGGCTCCTAAATACCAAAAAAGGAAATGTTTTTGATGAGGAAGTTGTTGTTTTAGTTCTAAAATATAAAACTAGAAAAACAATTTCAGTGTCATTTTGTCATTTTGTTACGTTTCGTGGCTCTACGTGTATTTTATTTTGTAGCACCGGGGGCAAAAGTGTCTCTGAATGGAAAAAGCTGCAGACCTCTGGTTTGGATGGACAGCTAAGTCAGTTTTAAATATTTATTTTTTTTATGATGCTCGTTCAGATTACACACAGATTGAGTTCTATTTGCTAATTAGTTGTTTTTAGAAGAAATTTTTTTCTTGCTTTGGGGTTCGGACGTAAAAGGGAGACGACGCAATTTTGAAAACTTCCCATTCCTTTCATTATTACGGCGTACTTTCAGTTGTGTTGCGAAAAAAACGAAACTTAAAAGCAGAAGTCATAATTAAAGAAGATTAAGGAAGTGCCGTAATTTCCCCAGGGACAAATTATAACGTTGCTGCTTTTATTTTAATTTCGACTTCTTCAAATTGAAAAGGTGCTTCTCGCTGCATTCGCCAACTCAACCATCTGTTCATTTGCCCACCGACCCCTTTTAGATCCCAATCTCACGCTTTATGGCCGCTTCGTCAAGCAGCTGCTTTTTATGCAGGAGGATGATTGTGTTTTAATGTCTCAGTCTGACCCCGGACCTATCAGCTTCTGCATCCAAGCGAGGACGTTTTCAGACTCCGATTCATTTCACAGCTGAACACGTTTTCTGAGAACGTGCTGTCGAAAAGGAGTCAAAAAAACCCCCAAAAAACGAAGCTTATCAATGTAGGGAAACGGGATAGAAGTAGGAAAGCTTCTTCCTTTTTTCTGACTCAAATCGTTTTCCATTCACTGCAGAGGCGCTCGTGTACGACTAACTTTATTTTGTGCAGCTTGGAGAGGTCCGGGTTGAGGGTGGCGAACTTCTGGGCGAGCTTCCACACGGTGACGATGAAGAAAAAGACGTTCACGGCGATGATGAAGCACACGGGGCCGAAGAAGCTCCAGATCAGGCCGTGCTCCAAGGACAGCCAGCAGCTGTGATGAAAGAAGAAGAAAAAGAAGAAGAAGAAAAAAAAAAAGCTCACGTCACAGAAGCTGATAACAGAAAGTGTTTGAATTCCACTGACGCAAAACAAGCAATACATGAATTTCTTGGTTTCACTTTAAAGCAACGACTTCTTTTATGGGCAACATTTTCTTAAAAAGCGCAGATGTTTACTTACTGGTCCTCAGTGCCGTAGCCCCCGGGTCTGATGATGGCGGATATGACGACAATCCCCAGTGGGACCCCGTAACCGGTGACGTACAAGTAGAGGGGCCGGACGGTGGCGTTAAACACCAGGACCACCATTCTGTAGAGCTGCACCCCTTCCAACAGCATCCAGCTCATTACGCCCAAGAAGAAGAAATGGAGCAATGCGGCAACAAACCTGCAGCCGCCCTGGAAGACAAAATAACACGAGGCTCTGTGAGGGGAAACAAATCGGGGAAGTATTATGTGCTTTAGTGCCATTTTATAGCACAATCACGTCACTATGTTACCTTCAGTTGCCGTACAAATTTGACCTATATCAAACATGGCTTAAAAGAAATTGACTTTGCGATTTGATGCCTTGAAATTGGGTCTCTGTCTCTTTAAGAAGCTCCTGCTCTTCCCAGCCCCTCTTATCTTCAATGTGCCGTTTACATCCGTTCCTGCTCCCAGGATGGTTGCCATGGGAGATTCACATATTTCTCAAACAGGCAGCAACTCTCCCAAGTATGTTTTTTAATGAGGGGATAACATTGCAACATGACATAAAATGCCAACAAATTGATTTAACATGTTTTGAAGTAACGCCATTAATCCTTACCTCTGGTTTAGTTCGGGAAATCCCGACCAAGAAGACGAGGTCCGCCATAAAGAGGCAGACGCAGAGGTGCAGGTGGATGGTGGTGCGCGTCCCCTGAATGGACCGGCAGAACGTGAACGTCAGGATGCTCAGCACCAGGCAGACGAGGGAGATGGTCAGGCCGATCTGGGTCAGCAGTTGGAGCTGAAAGCTGGTCTGCGAGAGCACACAGGTCAGCTTACAATGACGCTCCGCTCAGAAATGCTGAACACGTGACTCGCCTTGAATGAATCTGCTTGTTTACGTGGGAATCTCAATGGGTCCTGTCTTGTAAAAATGCTCGACACCCCATAAAGTTGAAACCATAAACACTGTGAGAGGCGAGTGTGTCTGGAAAGACATTGTTTATCATCAGTCCATTTGCCCAGTTTACCATTTTGGTTCAGATTCGTGTTTTGGTGTAAATCTCTGGGAGGGTTTTTCTTTAAAATCATTTTATGTCCTGTTGGTTCCCTTTTGTGCTCATTTCTAATTGGTCGCTTTCCTGAGCTCCTCTAGATTCTGCTGGTTAGTTTGAGCCTGATGTGGTTCTAAAGTCAATCATAACCTTCCCAGTCATTAAAAAAAACCCATTCCTGACATCAATAGCTCTATTTCTTCAATGAAAACGTCACCTCAACACGTAACTGTGATCTTCTCGACTTCCGTTGGCTCAAATTCCTGCGCCAAACATGAGAAGACCATCCCACCAATTTGCTTGCCAAGAAAGGTCACTATATTACACCAGGTTCAAACATATTTATGTTTTACCTAATGCCATGGATATATCTTTTTGCATCCAAAAAACATTCTTGATTCTGCATAGTTCCCACATCTGGGAAAAAAAAACAACAAAGATGCGCTTTGTCCTGGTAAGTATTATCCGTGACTTACCTTCATGGGATAAAGGGCCATCAGCACAGCGAAGCTGCTCAGATGTTTACACGAACACACGGTGTGTGTGTCGTTGGACAGCTCCTGGGTGCAGCCATCTGGGGACCAGACTCCTCTCTCATCCCAGTACGCGCAGATGTAGCTCACCTCAGGGGTCGGTTTTACGTCCTAATGTGAAAACCAAAATCAACAGTTAAATACAGAGCGTGTGGTATATTTATACCGTCATTGGATTTCAGAGGAAGCTCTGAAAGTTGCCTGGTAATGACTTCATGTGGTGTTTTCTTGCAGACTCTCATTGGTGGGATTAGAGCTACCAGGAATGAGGATCTCTTAGGGTGTTTTCACACCTTTAACCTCTGGTGCACGTGGTTCAATTGTGGGACCAAAATTTGTTACATTTTCAGATTGACCATGTGACATTTCTCCCTCGAGCGCTAGAGTATTTTGTTTGTTTTGGTTGTATTTACCCAGAATGCCCTGTGCTATTGTCCACATATGACGGCGAACCGCACCAGAGTTCACTTCAATTGAGCCAAAAATTGAAGTGAAGTGAATTGAGGCGTTTAATATCGCATTCACACGTCCCCAAAATGAACCGAACTTTCTAGACAAACGAATCGGAGTTCTATTTAAGTGGACCAAAGAAAAAAAACAAAAAACAAATGTGATGCCCGACAGGTTGGACGTACCTTTAGATGTCTGAAAGTAATGTTGACAGGACTGTGCAGGCTCTGAGTCGATGGGTTGGAAACCACGACAGAGACGACTTTGGAGAAGACCTGGAAGGAAACGGCGTCTTTTTTCTTTTCTTCCAGGTCCTCGAAAGACGTGTTTACAGACCCCTCCAGGTTCTTGTAGCTCAGCAATGCGGCCAGAGCGAAACCTGTTTGGGAGACTCAGGGTTAGTTTATGTTTGTGAAGATGAGCGTGACCTGTTGCTCAGAGTCAAGCCTTCACCAGGATATGGGCCTTCGCCAGCTGCTGTTGTCCAGTCAGTGTTGAGATCAGCGTGTTCACTGGACAGACGGATTTGTCCGGTTGGGCGGGTAGCTCCTCTTCGAACTGTAATTTTTGCTTCTGTTTGGACAAGTACGGCACAATGTTACTGCCATTATTATAATTACTACAAGCCATGAGCTCATGGGTCGAAACATACCCGTTTCTTTGGTCTCCATTTTGGTGTCGTTGGCTTTGAGCTGAGGACCGATCAGCAAAATTGACTTCTCCACAGCACTGAGCAGCCCAGTCACGCCTTTACTGTCCTCCACGGGTCCCGGGGACAGGATGGTGTCAGTCGCTGTCAGAAGTCTCTGACAGAGACAGAGGACGGAGACATTTTTTTTAAAACCCGTTCTATTTCCTTTCGACGTGTTGAGTCACATAAAAATGACCAGGTGAAGGTTATATTTGATTTATTTATCATTGTAAAACGCATAAAGAAAGAATTATGATTTCCAAGACTGATGCAATAAAATACATTAGAGCATGTAACTGCAGTGTAATAAAAAAAATAAAAAATCAACGCAAAAATAGAGAACTGTGTCATCAGCATAAGGACGGAATTGACCTTTGAGAAAGAAGAACTGATATTATAGTGTATATGAACAGGGTCATTGCAAGCCAGCTGGGTCATCTAAGCTCACAACTTTATTTGACAGGATGTGCACAGGACTGACATGACGCCGTCATAAACATGAAATGTCACCTGTTACGAACATGAAGGAGTCTTTATGAATGTCTATGAAATGTCGTTTGATAAATAATGACACTTTCGATGCAAAGTTGCTCTAAAAGTTGCATTAAAAGTGCCAACGCTGTATTATTTTGTAAAGAACGACACTTTATAAATGTGCAAAGCTGGTAGAAAAGTACCCTCAGAGAATTTGCAGTGGTAACTGCAGCAACAGGTGGTCCGACTAAGTTACTCAGAGCTTCAAATGCAAATGCATACTTTACTTTTGGAGTTTTATTTGTAAAAACGTGGAGACTATAAAGTTGGGACTCTAAACGGACTTTCAATGCAACCTTCAGAGCAACTTTGCATTAAAAGTGTCATTATTATGTACACTTATGTTGTGTCATGTTTACGACAGTGTCGCGTCAGTTTTATGCACGCCCTGTTAAATAAAGTGTTACCCAGATATTTTCTGGTTCCCCCTTCCTCTCCATGAACCTCTGTGGTTACATTGTCTTGAGGAACTTCTTGGAAAACACATTCCTCACCTGCAGTTTATTTTATTTACTCTTAGCTAAATAAAATGTTGGGATATTCCGCGCATTGCAAGTGACTTATCTGAATGAAGACGAAACAAGAAATCCATCAAATACAGACAAAGCCACGGTTGTATATAATTTTCCAAAGGACAGAATCCTGTGGAAATGCAACGAAATGTTTAACAGACATCTAAAAATGTGCTTTGTTGACCTTATTGTAATTTATTTGTAGTGTTTGAACTCTAGACATTTGTTCTTTTTCATCAAAAACCTTAAACGACAACTTTAGTGAGAGTGGATAATGGCTGGAGATGACATCTTGAAGCTGATTTTTCTTTTTCTTTTTTCAAAGCATAAATGCATGTAACTAGTCCAAACACAGCACCCTGTGGGTCACCACTGGAGATGGTCAGAATGGAAAAAAAATGATCATCCCCGACCTTAACATGGCTCACTCTCTCAAGGAGGTCAACTTTAACCATAAGCAACAGTTTTGATTGTTGCCATTTAAAATGAAAACCTTAATATGCACTTGCCTCCACGTCTGCAAAAACATATAAAGTTACAAAAAGCCACTCTCCACAGTTGATGAATTACCCCAAGCTGACTCGTTTCTCGTGCAGCTAATCTGCTTTCATTGACTGTTTGGTTTCCATTTGTGAGTCTTCTGAGGCGAGTTCCAGCTGGACGGTCACTCCCCTCAAACGCACTGGCGCTCAGGAATGTTTTCCTGCGCAATGAGCTTCTGCTTTGCGCCGAAAGAAACGAACAGGAACCCGGGAACCCGACAGCGGGCTCAGGACGTATGGGAGTTTAGGGTTTTGTTGTTCTTCTGACCTCGAGCAGCGCGTCGCCGTCGACCTTTCCACCGGCAGAGAAGCTTGGGTTGGACAGAGCCAAGCAGCTGTTCCTCATCATGGACAACATGTCCGCCAGCCCGTCGAACGACTAGGAGACAGAAGCAAGAGATCACTCGGCTTATTTCATTAACAGAGACAATTAGCGTGTGGGTGGGTTTTTTTTTCAGAGATTTAATTGTCAGTACGCTCATTGGTTTTTTTTCCACCTCACTCTCAACACTATGAGGGCTGATGACGTATCCAGACGTACCTTCCCCGGATCGCTGTCCGCATCAAAGCTGTCGCACTCCAGCTCTGCGAGAACAAACAGAAAAAGCTGAATATTTACATGACTTTCACGGCGTTTCTCATATCTGAACCCAGTTCTGATGACAGGTGAGTCAAAAGGTGTGAGTGAAAATGAGACGGTCTCAGGCAAGACTACCGTATTGTCCCTACTATAAGTCGCTCCTCAGTATAAGTCGCACCAGCCTTAAAATGCGTAATAAAGAATAAAAAACACATATATAAGTCGCACCGGACTATAAGTCGCATTTTTGAGGGAAATTTATGTGACGAAATTCAACACCAAGAGCAGACATGTCATCTTGAAAGGCAATCAAAATAGAATAGAGGCAACAACAGGCTGAACAAGAAAATTCCTGGAGAAATTTAACTGGGGCCTGCCAATGTGTGCCCGTCGGTTTGGACCCAGTGTTCTGATGCTAAAAATTACCATGAATGCTAAGCTTGGCTAAAAAATTACACAGTATCATGTGGAAAATCACAAGAACGTTCACCAATATGGACTTGCACCATTCAGTATGTTAAAATGAGTGTAGAAGCTAAAATTAACCAAAATGCTAATGTTAGCGCGAATACTGTCAGTAGCAAGTGGGGCATCACTAGCATGATCTCTGTAATTGACTTGCTCCATTCAGTATGCTAAAAATTTCTAACAAGTCGGAAGAATAGTTAAAAGCATGTTTAAGGTAAAAGGCTAATGCTAGTGCTCTGTCTTGAGAAAAAGATAATGCAGGACAATGTTATTGCACTGCCTATGACAGTGCATTAGTCGGGAACAGTGAAATGCTAATGTCTCATTATACTATCTCAAAATAAAGAGATACAATCTCATTATAATGAGATACTATCTCGAAATAGTGACACTAGTTAAGTCAGTTATGTAATGCCCAAAAGAGCAAAGACATGATATAAAAATATCAATGCTTTTATTTTGAAATTTTAATTAAACTTAATTTGATCAAGTTTAATTAAAATTAATTGCCACACTAATTCCATGTGTAACAATGGTTGGTTAAAATCAGTTATAAAATGCCCAAAACACAAGTAGTTCTAAAGGCCAGCTCAGTCCTCAGAGTTCTGCCACAGTAAAAACTACAGTGATGCGTTTTTGTAGTCCTAATCAGCTGGCCATGGTGTGTTCCGTTGCTATGGTAATGGATCCTCTGCCAGCTGTGACTCAGACAGGGCGAGACAGAATTTTATGAGTTTGTGTGTAACTGACTCTGTTTTGTGTCAGTTAGTCTTTTGTTTTGACTTGAATTTGGCTCGTTTTTTATTAATTATGACGCCACATTTACTCAAAATGCCAACAAAAGTAATAGCTCCAATGCCGGGACCGAGCCGCACGTTTTGATATATATATTATGAGGGGGCACGCAGCGGCATCGGCCGCATTAACGGTAGTAGTAGGTGCCTGCCATACATTTCTATGGCAGGCCCCAATAATTCTACGGTATGCTAACGTTACAAACAACGAACTGAGAACGTGCCTGGTGTGTTAGCATAACATATTAAGAGTTATTCAGATAACTTTAGCATAAATAACATGTTAACAAGTTTACCAAACCATCCATGTCTCTCCAAATCACTAAACGCAATGAAATCTTCGTCCTCGGTGTCGCTTTTAAACAACTCTGCTAATTCCGAAGCTAGCTTCTACCACACACATTATCATCACAGGCCTAGAGCGCCCTCTTGCGGTTCAGCGTGAAAATAACATGTGATCTGATATAATGATGTGTTAATTCTTCAGCTGTGAGGAACCGGTTCTGGCTGTGTGTCAGCAATCAGATCTGAAGATGAGAATCTAAGTGACTTCTTCAGAAATACAGGCACAGATGCAACACACAAAACAAAAAAAAAAAAAAAAAAGATCACAAGAATAAACCAACAGTACAATAATGTTGAATGAATGTAATAATACCGTGACAGTATTGTGAGAACACAAGAATTTGAGAAATTTCTTAGTGTGACACTGGTACTCTTGGGTAGATAGAAATGGTTTATAAGGAGCAGTTGAACATTTTCTACGAAAGGCAGAGCAGCGTTTACACTCACTGGAGCATTTGGTTTTCTCCTGGCCGTAGTTGGTGTGTCCTGCGTCACATTTGCACCGATAACTCCCATCAAGGTTTTCGCAGACGCCTTTGTCTCCGCAAATGTCTTTGTGCTCCCCGCATTCGTCTATGTCTGTGGAGGAGATCGAAGGAGAGCCGTTTAGTCACGATTTGCAATTTAGGCCAACTCTGAGGCCGCAATGTATTGAGCCAGTTGTCATCTTGCTGGCAGCACATTTAAGAAGAAATGCTTTGTGATTAAAATGCTTATCCGCAGAGTGTTGCTGGAAAATTGTGAAGAACAACCATTTTTTTGTTGTCGTTATTTCTTTGTGTTTGATCTCGAAAGTCATTCATCTAGTGTATGTAATTTATCTATTTATTTTATTGCTGCTGAAATCTCTTTATTTCAGCAGCAACAACGTTCCCCGAGAGTTATCACAACAGTTTAACTTTAAAACGTTTTCCTCAGCCTGGGAGTATTTCATTGATAACCAAGAATAAATGCCTTTATTTACAATTTTAAAAAATCCTTGGTATTTCAAAAAAAAAAAAAAAAAAGCACATTCCTCCTTCCTTCCTACAACTAGTATGAATTAAATCCACCAGTGCCCTCCAGGGTTTTGTCCTTGCGACCTTACTTGGTCTGCCTCTCGTGTGCCAATAGCTGTCGGAGGTATTTCGCTCTGTATAGCAAAGACGTCTGACCCTCTTGATTTTCATAAATCTTCCCGGCTTCTGTTATCGTTACTCCTCGTTTCGGCGTCCGTCAAGCGGGTTTCTGTTGAATAAACCGAGTGACGTGATGTCTGAGCGCCTCTTGAGAGTAAAGTGTTTTGTGTATGCACGGACTGGAAGGTCTGTTATCATTTCATAATGAGTTGATAGCGGCGGGAGGGAAGGTGGGCCTGCAGATTTTCGTTCTGGTTGGTGGAAGGAAAAAGTCGGTAGGAGAACAGGAGAAGAGTCTGGAGGGTTTTTTTTCCCCGCCCTCTTGGGTCGTATTTTGCTCTTTTCCCAGATTGCGTAAGAACACCTATCAACCAGAACTGAGAGAAGAGAGGAAATAGCACTGACCTCTGCAGTGTGCAGTGTTGTTGCTGGCGTCTGCGCTCTCGTAGCCGGCGTTGCAGACGCATTTATAGTGCCCAATGACATTATTGCATGTGCCATGAGGACCGCAGGTTGTATTATTGTCCAAGCATTCATTAATATCTGACGGAGGAGAAAATGCAAACAGAGTTAAGAGCAATTTCTCAGATCCATCTTCAGCGCAGTGGATACCATACTTACCAGTGCACTGTCCCTCCTTGACCGTAAAGCTGGGATTCCCTTTTTTATTGTGGAAACCAGCAGAACATTCACAGAAGTAGCTGCCATTGGTGTTGATGCACGTTGCGTGATCCCCACAGAAGTCAGGAACCTCAGTGCACTCATTTATATCTGCAATTTTGAGACATAGTGTTTGAGACGTATAGCAAGCAGGGAGGAGGTCAAGAGAAACATTTCTGCTTCCTGATGTCAGAACTCTAAAGGAGGCTGCTGTTCCATAAGTGGTGCCGGTATAACTAGTAACAAATCAACACTTTGCAACCATACCTCCACTTCTGAATGACACTTCTAGCCTTAGTCATTGTGTCACAGAAAACTGAAGAACAAAGACAAAGTGGTCTGTGAGAACTGTACCTTCGCATCTGCCGTCATTGTTTTGGAAGCCGTTGCTGCACTGCAGAATCACCGGTTTCTGCAGTGCACACACAAACCCTGTGGAGATAAAGAGGCAGAATATTACTTTATATGTGAGTTTTTGTTTTTATGACCTCGCACCACTTGAGGGTTCGCGTGAAAACAGAAAGCTCGAGCCCTCCATAAAGCATTTAATGCTGGGAAGCAAAAAAACGTTTCTGTGGACGGCCATTAAAATTGATTGCCGATTAATCGGCAAAACGTTTTTTTGCTGTTCTGTCACTTTTCTTACAGTGAAAATGTCCCTAAATTTCTCTGCAGCTGAATTGCCACTGGACTTTTATTAAAAAAAAAATTGTTTTTGCACTGACCGTCAGAGTAAGGGGTCATAAAATTATATTTTAGACAGCAAAAGTGCACAAAATTAGATTCAATTTCCTGTAGGATGAAATAAACTTTTTCTTATATCCTGTTCTCTTTCACTCAGACGGTTCAGTTGTACATACCCTCCCTGCAGCAGATAACTCTGTTGGCGTTTGATGAAGCAAAAAAACCCCAACATTTTTCCCCTCCTAACTGCAAGCACACTTTTTCGATGCTGAAACTCCTCCAATAAAAAAAACACACAGACACACACAAAATGTCACAGCAGTTTATGTGAAGGCTTGTTTGTAAGCTTGTCAGCGATTGCAAACTAGTAAAAGCGTATTTATCTGGACGTTCGTAGCTGTTTGTGGCCTGATTATCTTATCCTTTTAAACACTTCATAAAGGAGAAGAATTCAAAATAGAAATATAAGTTGCTCAAGAAACATTAGCTCCATTCCAGCTCTTGCTGTCTTACTCTTGTTGCATAGGTCGGTTCCTTTGGCTGGACGCGCCGTTTTCAGTGGATTCATTCATGGAAAGGTTATTCACACATACTGCAACCCACCACAGTCTTAAATGTAAATTTTTCTAAATGCTTGTAAAACCGGAGATGTTTCAACATCTGCTGGAGGGGTTGGAAAGCCGAATGTTTTATGATGTTTCATTAAAGACGAGACGTCATGATGGTTACGCGTCTCTAGCAGATGATTTATTTACATGAATTGCCTGAGAATTTATGGTTAGCGCTTTTTTTTTTTTTCTTTTTGTTTTGTTTACTTATTTGCCAAATGATGGATAGGAGCTAAAACAAAGCTTATTAGTTTTTAAACTAAAACATCTGTCTTACTCATTCATTTAGAAAGAATGAGTCAGATACATGTTTGCCACCAATATAACAGTCAGCTGACATTTAAATCAGAACTGACTTTTAGAGCTATTATTTTAAAATACAGAGAGTCCTCTAAATGATTGTCAAGGAGTTTACACAAACAGTTTTTATGTGCATGCAGTTTTGAATCAAATAAATGATGCATTTTATGAATTTGCATTAAAAAAACAAAAAAACAAACAAAGCAGAGTTGCATGCAGGTTACTGGTGGGTTAATGCAGATGTAAAAAAAAACAAAACAAAAGCGTACTGTATCCACAGTATGTGCTCTCGAACAGCGAGTCATGGCCTCGCCGTGAACTTATAGAACCGACAAACTGATTAAATCCAGGATTTCTGCGACGCTGGTTTTCGTCTTACGCCGGGTTCTGACAGCAGAGGCTTAAGCTGAATGGAAGCTACCGAAACTGCAGATTTTCTAGCACCAAATGTCTCGCATGATAAATTCCCTCGCTGGGAAAGAGAAACCGATGAGACGACGGGAGTTGTTACAATGACAAAGTAAGAAATGGGGTGAGAGAGCATGAGAAAGAAATGCTGAGGGACAAACACTGGTGGAAACCGTCTCAGAAATGGTATTTCTGTCACACAATACCATGACAGACTGGAGTAAATGATGAAGTTTTGTCTTTAATTTACCAGCAGAGCAGAAATTGTGGATCACATCTGACCATGACTGATGGTTATTTGTAGAGTTAAAAGTCATTGGACTCCTGATTACAAGAAAAGCAGGCAGAAGACTCCATATATAAGTTTTCTAGAATATGATGTAGTCTAAAAGATCTCAGAAAGCAATTTGTTGTGTCAAAAAAGGTTTTAAAAAATCAGCCTGGAGAGGGTCAAGAAGTCATTTTGATGCTTTCGGACTCCAACAAGTCACAGCGAGAGAAATAATCTGCAAATGGAGGAAACATGGACCAGTGATGAACCTTCCCAGGAGCTGTGAAAAGAGCAGATTCGTGACTCACCCCGGAGGTCAGGAAGGAACATCTGCTGCTCTGCAGACCTCACTCTCCTCATAGTCATTGAGAACGAACGAGAGACCGGTTCAAAATGCCCTCCACAGGAAAGTCTAAAGCTGAAAATCATTGCTGATCAACAGTAACGCGATGACGAGAAAACTGTGCCAAAGGTAAACGCGTCAGTAAAACAGCGATGATACTGTTGCTAGGACACAAGAGAAGCTGCAACCGAGACGCTAACGTCAAATCCAATAGCCATTCTGTAGATGCGCAGCAAAAGAATATAATTTCCTCATGTTGCTATGTTTTGAACAACTTTGTTTACAATTCTTGAATAAGACATTTGCTGTGAATTGGCACTAAATAAGTCAAACTGGCTTGAATTGAAACAGAGCATCGGAACAGAAGGTTTTTCATGCTGTAGCCAAGAAGGAGAACTGCTTCAGTGACAGACTGCGGCATCCCAGTCGCACAAAGGAGCGTTACTGCAGATCCTTCCTCCCAGCAGCTGCAACAAACGCAGTAATTTGTGTCTACGACTCTGCTGTTTGCAGTTTTTTGATTTCAACATGCATGTTATTGCAATTATTACTCTGATTATCATTTTCTGACACCGAGATTTGCTTGGCGATCTGAAACTCTGAGCGCTGCGCACGACCTATTGCAAGATATCACCTTCTTCAGAGTGTGATAAAATTCACTGTTGTCGTCTGCCTTCGAAACCTCCAAAAGGAACTTTTAGCTAAAAATGAGCTTCCCTCCCACCTTTAATTAGCGCTGCCAAAACAAAGAGAGAGACAGGGGGAAACTTAGTAAAATCTAGACGAGAAACTGGAGAAGAAAAGCAACTTGACCTAGAAGCACATAAAAACCGCAAACTGATTTATCAGTCCTCCAGGAAGTGGAAGCCATGCCGTGTGTACAGAAATGCACAAACACAATGATTCTTGCTTTCAACTCGTTCCACTCCAATAAAGATAAGAGTGGAGATTATTTCAAGCTGCAGAAGATACGTCTAGTCTTTTGCACTGAATGTACTGGAACCGGGAAAATTGGTCACCACACAGTTTTTGACAAAAGGGCCAGCATTTTATAACCATCAGCCTCGCCCCGTCTTCATTCGACGTTAATAATTAACCAGCCCTGGAAACGAATTGCACATTTACTCGCATGCAAAACACTTGACTTTTTTTTCCGTTTTGTATTTCCAGACAAACGTCAGCCGTGACACACCAAAAGGCGAACCGCCCCAAGAAACAGACTAACGCCGGTCACATTTCCATGACTGAAACGCAGTGAACGAAACTGCTTAAAGACGGAGCTCCGGTTCGCATTCCAAGATCCTTTCGCTGTGTTTCCCTCCTTTGGGCCACAATGAGCCTTCTGTTGCAGTGTGACAGCGCCGGGATCCCGTAATGTCAGCCAGAGGCAGACCAGACAGCGTTTCACTGAGCCAGAGTGAGAAAAACTGCGTCTGGGTTTGATTATGTGGTGAAGTGGTCTGCATATGGGAACAAGGGCAGAATGTGTTCAGAACTCGGATGCCAACTTAATTTCTTTGGGGTTTTTGTTTTTATGATTTTATTCCCTGTGTTTCCCACAACGTATCGCATGGGTACGATCAAATGCATCTTTAAGTCCTAGCTGTGGGATTGTATGATTCTGGTGTTTTTGGCTGAAAAACAATATTCGTAAACATCATCTATTCGTTGTTATTTAATGCATTACCCTGTCTATTGCACCTTATTTACTCATACAAGCTTGTCTTACAGCTTTATCTTCATCACATCCTCCAATAAATAATTATAAATACTAACTGTGCATATAAATACCTAGTTGAAGCTTGTGTACAAATGTTGCAGAGGCGATAGAGGTAGAGGTATTTGGTCAAACTGTGGCTTGCTTTTCGTAGGGTATAATTTATGACCTACCTTGCGCGTGTTTACTGTTGTTTTTTTTTTTTTTCCCCCAACAAGTGTTTTACATATTATGTTGTCAGCTCACATTTTGCTGATGATCTCTCAAACTCTTCAGCTCAGGAAGAGGAGGAGTAAAGAATGTGCCTTTTTTTTTAATCGTCTTCAGCAGGTCTGGAAAACGGCGGTCCCTTTTCCGCTCCGCTGACTCGTATGTGGCAAAAACATCCAATATGGCTTCCCGCTACAAGTCCAGAAATGGGAGCAGATTAAAGCGAGCTCCTTTGGGTGTCAGGTTTCTTCATACCTTTGTACAAATTGACCTAGCAAAGTCTTAAGTGTTTTTAAAAGCTTTGATACCTGATTTGGGTCCTTTTTTTTCTTGCTATCGTCATCATCCAGCTGTTTCATGATGACGTTTGGTGCTCTGATGATGTTGCAGAAAACTGGTGGATCCCATGACATCCTTTATCATGGGATCCACCTCAACCTTTTGTGTTTTATGATCTCTTTGGTCTAACGCTTACAAAACCTGCCCTGAACCTTCAAAGACACATAAAGGCAATCACAAAAGCCGGTCTTCCATCGCCTGAAGAAGATTTTCCGGGATTAGAGGGGCTAACTGTGCCGGCAAACTGAAACACTGAGTTAACTTACATCACAGCTGCAATCCCTCTTGCTTAAAGTCGCTTTAATTCTTAGTATTTGGAACATTAATCAACAGTTTTGATGTATATTCGATTTTGAAGATGGCATTTGACAAAATTGAATGTTTTTTTTTTCATAGTTTCCAGTTGTAAAGCACCTTGAATTGCCTTGTTGCTGAAATGAGCGACGCAAACTTGACGTGACGTTGATCGTAGGGTGTGAAAACTTTACGGCGTTCTTCAGCATTCAGGAAAAATTTCCATCCGGAATTCAAAAGTACTATTAACGTCATTTACTCCATTATAAAGTGAATGTGGAAACTTTGCAAACGGCGGTCACGAAGTCGGCTGCGTGACTCCTCTGCCTTGCATCGTCAACTTTGTGTCATGTAACTTTATATCGGCGATGAGCACGAACAAAGCCTCCCCTTGTGTTCACTGTCACTCCAACACAAACAACGGGGGCTTGTCTCATTTAACCTGGGAGGTGAGGCATGTCGGACGCTTAACGACATTCCGAGAGAAAATGATCTTTTCAAGGCCGAGATGAAGCTGCCAAGACGACCACGCTGAAAAGAAGGCCGATTGTGCTCTAGTCGTCCGTGTCATCGTAATAAATCATATGGAGCCTCGGTGGAAATTGAACACAAAGATATATTTGGGTGTTATGCGTGTGAATAAGTGTCGGCAGTCCTCCTCAGGATCTGATCCGTGCAGCACAGACCCGCTGTTGATGGGAAGATCTCAGCTGGAACGAAAGCGGAAAGCGAGATAACGCCGGGTGATTCACGAACATGAGCTAGCATGCTATGGCTACCGAGTCTCCAGAAAACACAGCTGCCTGAAATCAGCGTTTTCTCTCAAAACATTTCGTCAGGTTTAGTCTGAGATTTATCTGAGAGGAGAGCGGACTAAGAAACATCGATCATGGCAGAAGAAAAACTCATATGTTTCTCAATACAGCGTTGCTTGTATTGAAGAAGTCAAATCCATTGCTGAGATCAGGCACAGACGTAAAACGGCAGCTTCTTTTAAATTCAGTTTATTTGTACAATACAGGTTAACTAAAAGGTATCCCAGTGGGATAAAGAGATAAAATGACCAGTTATCCAACTGGTCTTCCTCAGTGGCTTTTAAACTGTTCAGTGACAAAACATTTCCGCACGACAAAAGTACAAACGTATAAAAAAAAAATAAAAACTCTTTCCACTTTTGACAGTTTGCGTCACCTGGCATATAAGAAAAACACACACACACACACCACACACCACACAGCTCTTTCTGACATTCCCCTTACCCCCCTCTCCACACACACACACACACACACACACACACACACACACACACACACACACACACACACACACACACACACATTTCGGCATGTTTAAAAGAAGAAGAAAAAAGAGTGATGTAATTTCCATCTCCTGACAGTTTCAATGCTGAGCGGACAGACGCAAACAACGATGAACATTTCACACAGTTTCCTAACAAGCAGCTCCAAAAAGTTTCTGTTCTCTCTGTGTTCTGAATTAAGTCTCCGCAGGAAGTAGCTGACTCCACAGTTACAACAGATGACCTTGTGCTGTGATTAACTTGTGATGTGCTTCTCAGAGTGCAGCTTTCACCAGCAGTAAAAAAACAAAGAAAACAGAACTCGTATCGCCACTTTACGAGACGAAAACAATGACAACAACATATTAAGCCGCATCCATTCACTGCCCGCGTTTCTTAACTGCTTGTGGTAAATCAGGTTCACAATCTGTCATATTTCATAGGTCAGGACTGTAACGAATGGTAAGATAAAGTCTTCATCAAACGTTTTAACGATTCCATTCTACATGAGATTCAGCATTTTTATAGCAATTTATCTCTAAAGTTAGAAATCAACATGATATTTCACATGTGTGTGAACGGGTTGGCTTACTCATAAGATGCAAGTGGAAATGAAAGAAGCGGCGCTGCATTGAGTAAATAGGTAAATAGTGGTGAAGGAGTGGACTGACTGGAGCTGGGCATCAAACGACTAAGGCATGTAGGGCAACCTTTGACCCTTTTGCCTTCAGTCAAGCTCAATAAAACTTGATTAGGGAAGCAAATGTTACATAATCTGTTGGAAGAACAATGACTTCTTATAATTTTTTATAGATATCGACAAAAAAAAAACTGTGTTATTGGGTTTAAGGAACCACCATTTTTATTTCTAAATACTGGGATAAAGTAACCCACGTTACTTTATCCCAGTAACGTGGGTGGATAAAGTTTCTTCTATGGGACGTTGATATATGTATATAAAAAAAAAAAAAAATTTAAAAATCCTCTAAAGTTTTTGTGTTTGCGACAAATGTTTGAAAACTTTGATTGTTAAAAATGAAGTTAATTCCTGTTTGATCTCAAGATTTTTATCTTTGAAACAAAGAAAAAAACACGTAGTTTTCAACTTAATGACCAGAAAATTAAAAAAAAAAAGACCTAAAAAATGATTACTGGTGGTTTTGAATTGATTCTTTTGTGGATATTTAGTGAAATTTTTCCATCAGAAAAACATAAGACAAAAATAAATGCAAAAAAAATATATACAATATTTTTTGGTTATATGTTGCTTTTTCCCCAAAGTTACCAAGATTCGGTGTGTGAAGTCCAAACAGCCGGCTGCGGCGCCGGAGCCTCAGGCTGCAGACCCCCCTGTGTTCACTGTTACTCCAAAGCAAACACAGCAGCTTGTCTCGTTCAACCTGCTCTGGACATTTCAAAGGCAACTTTCTGAAACCCAAACCGAGCATCAGAACGGAGGAGAAAAGGGATTTGAGTGGTGCGGTGAAATGTGGTGCGGTTGTTTATTCCCGGCATGCTGGTCTTAGATCTTCAGAAACTGATGATCTGGGGATTTTCACACACGGCCTTTTCTTTCCTTGTTGATGTTTGAGGTCGGAGACGAAAAGGAAAACTGGCTGAAGATGATAGAATGGCAACAGCAGCTTAAATAACCTCTTATTACGACCAAAGTATGTAATAAAACAACAGCCGGTGCCACTTCCTTCAGCTAGGAGCAGAAATCTGAGGCCATAATTTATAAGGGCTCTCTATAGTTGGACACTAAGACGGAAAAAAATGTTGCCAGTTCCGAGCGGTCTCGATTTCTGCAGCAACGTTGCCATGTTATGGTCAGAAATGATCTTTAATGAGAGTGAGAAAATTGCTAAATTTGAAGTCCCTTCAAAACGTTTGCTGACGGTTTCAGTGCTCAAAGCTCGATTCTGTGTTTTAATGTTGATTGCTAAGAAAATTACAAATGTTAATTGGAAGAATGTGAAGTAAACCAAGAGTAACTGAACAGAAACAGAGACTATAAAAGGTGCGTGACGGGAAAAGTGCCTGCATTTTTACAAATGAAAGTGAATCTTTTCAACATGGCAGCCATGGATCCATCATAGCATGCATCAGAGACTCAGGCTGCTGCTGCTGGTGGTATCATGGTATTTTCCAGCTGAACTTTGGGCCAATTAGTACCATTTGTAATTTTGTTTTAAACACCACAGTCTATGCTGACCAAAAACATTGTTGTAAGATCGCTGTGCGCCTTATGTATGATGGATACACCGTGCCACAAAGCTCACATCGTCTCAAAATGTTGTTGTTTTTTTAACGGGATGATTTCATTGGAGAGCAACGACCTCAACGGTCACCAGATTGTAACTCGGCAACTTTAAGAAAAAGTTGAAGATTCAGCCAACAAATCTGCACAAACTCAGTAATTTTAAAATAATACAATATCAGGTACTTCTGAAAGTATGCTCTTCTTCAGAAGTACAGTACAACCCAGACTGTATGTTTTTACATCTGGAAAGATATAAACATAGATACACAACCGGCTAAACAGCCTTGGTCAGATCTCACCTAAAAAAAAGAAAGAAAAGAAAGAAAAACCGTCAGCAGCTGTGGTTTATTCAGATTAGCCACAATTTTCACAGCTTGAGCCTCGTCCACAAGCCTCGAAGAGCCGCTTTGCCTAAAAAGCACATCTGACTGGAGAAGCTCACTTTGGAGACAATTTGGTGACAGTTCACAACTTGTCTGAAAAGAGCTGGAAGCAATTAAAACTTTGAGGAGTTATTCCTGTCGAGTTCTATAAAGTCCCACTCATCCTCTTTAAGCTCTTATTTTAATTGAAAGAGTTGCTTTCTGATTGTGTGACTCTACTTTTATACAAAGTAGAACCACACTTTCTACAAAAGTGTGATTAGCAAAGAAAACATAAAGGTACGTGACTAAAGTATGAGATCATTTTGTGAACTGTGCTTGGTTTTGGTTTCTCCAGGCTCTCAGACGGGAACATTAAGACACACAAACTTCATTGAGAGACTCACCTAAAATCAGCAGCCCTTTGCCAAACCCCATGTCAGAGGCGATAAATAGATCCAGATCAACGCAAAAATATCAATGAGCTTCGATTCAAACGGAGAGACTGGATCCTCTCACAAAAGCTTTTTTGGTCGATTTGTAGTCCAAGGGTCACGGAAATCCAAAAACAGACGAACGGAAGAAACTTAAACCCGCTCCTTTAAGATGGGAACTACTAATGAGGCACTGAAAACAGTGAACAGTCACCAGCTTTCTTTCTTACCGATTCAGACTTTCAGTCTGAGCACACTCCTCTCTCTCTCTCTCTCTAGCTCTCTCTGTCTCTCTCTCTCTCTTTGTCTCTCTCTCTTTGTGATTCCCCTCCCCTTTTCTCTCTGGTTTTTTTCTGCCTCTCTTTTCCTCTCTTTCTCTAATCTCTGCGGACTTGTGTCCCTCAACAACGCTCTGTCTCGATCTCTTCGTCTTTCACTCCAAATCCTCTCCTTCCTTGTGAACAAGTTTTCACACATTCGTCGTATCACGTTGCACGCACGCACACACACACACACACACACCACACACACACACACACACACACACACACACACACACACGCTTTCACAATATCCTCTGCTGCTCCACTGGCCTCTATTTCAGGAGCTATTCACAGCCTTCCCAAAAAAAAAAAAAGAAGGGTGGGAGGATGTTGGGGGGTGGACAGAAGTCGAAACAGAGTGTGATGACTAACATTTAATCTAAACAGCTGCTGCATGAGAGTTTGAGAATATCCAGTAAGTACTCTTATATCCGCTCACGTTCCCCTCTAACTTCTCCTCTGCTTCTCCTCCCTCCTCCTTCTCTGCTTTTTCCCTTCTCTCCCTCGGTCGCATTCAGCTCTTCACCCACTTTCCAGTGCCTGCATTTCTCATCCCCCCCCCGGGACACAAAGAAAGCCGGCTGCAGACGGATGTAGGGGTTGACCTCTGCGAGGTTTCTCTGGTGTGCATTAGAGAAGGGCAGCTGGCTGGATAAGACGACACGACATGATGTGGTGACAAAGCTTAGATGTCCCGCGAAAACGTGCACGTGGTTCCGACGCTGGTATTTCGAAAGTAGTTCAAGAACTCCAAAACCGGTCCGTAGCCTTACAAGCACCTGGTCCGGTTTATTTGTGAAGCTTCGGTAAAAGCGCTTCACCGCATTCAAAACACACAACAGCGACCGATTACGAACGAAGCAGTAAATATGGCATTTTGTTGAAAAAAAAAAACCATCAAGCAAATACATGAAATGAAATGTGAAAAACGTTGACCCATGTTCCCACTTATTGCTTCTGCAAGTTTGGTTCTGGTTCATGTATTCTGGCGCTGAGCTGTTCAGTGATTTATTGACCTTCTTATAGCCCTTTGGAGCAGATCTGTGAAGACACTGCTGCGGTGATCAATTCAACTAAAAATAAACGCGTGTACGAGTACCTCCAGATCTTGCTTCAGTCCAGGAAATGACCTTCGAGCGATAAGAAGCTGACTTTGTGACTGTGTTCATGTGACTCTGCAGGTTCATCACTACATTCAGATTTCAGACCTGATCTCCTGTTTCCAGCTGCAATAACTGAAGTCGTGTGATGACTCCAGATACCGTAATGATGATGATCATCATCAGTTTTGTTCCTGTTTTGCTGGAGAACGTTATGGCACCACACACTGATGTCATCGATGGCGTCGCATTTGTCATCTTAGATTCCTTAAAGTAACAGATTTTGTGCAGCTATTGTCTGTCTGAAATTCTACCAGTGGTTCTTGGAGATCGTTTTTGTCTTTCTTTGTGTGTGGTGGAAAGACACTCATGGGTCTTCATCATGCCTTTTTTTTTATGAGTGCAATTTTCCCTTTTTAAGGAGTGGCTAAGATAAAAAAGCGTCTCTAGATAGCGGGTTCATTCCTGTTGTCTCTGCAACGTTTCACTGCGTCTCTGCATCACTCATATAATTAGGTCGTTAGCAGGACTGAAATAACTCCAACAGTCATTTGATTCAGATGTTTTGGACACGAGACACAAATTGCCTTTGCGCCGTCTTACGATAAACCGCATAGAAACAAGACATTCAGTGCAACTCAATTCAAAAATGCGTCACTGACCTCAAAGGGAAATCAAATGTTGCAATGGCTCATTTTAGAAGGTAATCGGTAGGGACAGGAAGTTCTCCTGTAGTGGTATTTGAACGCCTGGCTTGCAGTCGCTGCTCTAATTCATCCCAAATGTGTTCTGTCGTGTTGCGGTCAGGATTCTCTGCAGCACAGACGAGTTCTTCGATACCCGTCTACTGCGCACAAGGCCTCTGGGCCATGGCTGTAGCATCTGGTTCTACCAAATCGTACCTCTTTTTCTGTGACGCAGCAACGGCTGAAAGCTGTGCGGTAAAATGCTTTTGGAACTTGGGCGTTTGCAACTTTCCAAAGAGTTAAAGGGTTACAGAAGCTCGTAGAGTCGTTAGTGGTTGGTGAAAATAACAGCATTTTATTTTCTAAAAGAGGGAAGAGGTTTTTGCTTCTCACTCAAACCGTAGGCGACTAGTCGGGCAACTTATCCCATCATCAGCGGATATAGTTGACGTAAACAACACCAGTAGTCATCTCACACACACACACACACACACACACACACACACACACCCCCCCCCACACACACACACACACACACACACACACACACACACAGACATAACACAACCCAGGGGAGATTCAAGGCTCTAATAATAAGGCCCATTTCATGGCTCATTGTCCAGTCATCAGAAAAGTGTGAGTAAAGTATATACTGTAAACGACTGTAAGGGTTTGCCAAGGCGCATGCAGGTCAGATCATTTTGAAGATAGTTGTTGATGTCGGCATGACCTGCACCCGCGGTGACTCACGAGCAGATAAAGTATCTGTGAAGGATGTGGAATCTAAAACACAAAAGGCCGTGAGTCAAACCAGAAGTAGAAGAAGAAAAACAATTTGGTTTTATCCAAAACACTGTGAGGAGGCTTAGGTACATAACCTGTATCACAGCAAACTGTTAAAAAAAAGTATAAGATATAAAAAAAAGAACTCAAACTTCTTTCCTCGTCTCCTACTCGTCTCCTACTCGTCTCCTACTCATCCCCTACTCGGCCGTTTTAATCACTTTAATCTCAAAACCAACACAAACACAAGACCATCGGCAAACTACACACGGGCACCAGAACACATGGTCGTAATTTCAGCCCTGCTGCAAATTCAATTTGTCACCACCTGAAAGCATGAACCGCAGTATGAAATACAAAAATAAAGCTACGCTAGCCGCGCACCTCTGTGCTTCTGAAGCCTAGCATCCCCATATAGGAGCATTTACAGAAGGAAGAAAATGGTTCATACTAAGCGATGAGCCCAGAGTCCCTTTAGTGAGAAGATTTGGGGATTTTGCGCCTAAATCTTCTCAGCTTTGCTCCTTTTTGAAACAGTCGTTTATGACAAATGATCATCTATCTGGAATCCATTGAGTGTTTGCATGGATCAGACAACATCACACTAACTTCACATTGTTTGCTCCCTTTGTTTCCCCCTTGGCTCGATCACTGATAACCAAACAGAAAAGCGGGCGAGGCTGGTTTTAATGTGTGTAAATGAAATTACGCGACAATAGCAGAACTACAGCAACGGCTTTGTTTCTGTTGCTGGGCTTCCATCCAGGACGGTCTGGCACAGCTGAGGCAAATCACAGCCAGACACATTTTCCATTTTTGAAAATAGAAATAGAAAATATGCCTCGGGATTGTTTCCAATCGTTTCTTTTCCCACAACAGAGTGCTGCTTAGAGTAAACTGGGCTTCCGTGTCATCGGTAAGTGAGTTAATGTTAAGCTAATTCGCTTATTGACATGGGAAAGACAAATGGAAAAAGTAAAGTGAATTTATATTGGGGGGGTTTTTTTAGCGAAAAGCATGGCAATGGAAGTTGTTCCGCGTTGCATCCACTAACTTCGCTGAGATTGAGTTCATCGATTTTACGCAGGCGCCGAATTGGGAAGCATGACACCCAATTTTTAACGCTGTGCAAATAAAACTGCATTCAACTCCTGATATACATAAATAAAACCTCACATCTATAGACTTAACATTTCCTGCCCATTTGTTTGCAAAATGAAGCTCAGGCAGACTGAGCTTCTGTGAACATTCAAGTCTTCACATAGATTTTCATTTGCATTTGGCTCTGTGCTTTGACTGGACTGTTCATGTTACATGAAACTCCTGATTGGTTCTCTGAGGAACAATTTCCTTGACAGGCACGTTATCTTTGAAAGTTTGCGCTTGTGCTTGCAGCCCTCAGATAGCGGTTACTTAAGCCTCCAGGACGGAGTATTTTTCATTAGCGGGCTTTCAAAGATATGCACATGCGAACTCTATTTACGATTTGTTTAACTTGTTTAGATTAGAGCGGTTTTCCTTCCACGTCATAATCTTGCACAACTCCGCGCTGGCGTAAAAACAAAAGTGCATTGAAATCTGCTGTTTATTTTATCCGATTACTTCATTTTTTAAATGAACTTGATCTTTTTTAACTTTTTATATTAAAAAAAATAATAATAAATAAAAAAGCTTTGATGGAAATGTCGACTGTGTTGAGAAAGAATCACGAGAAATAAGAAGTGGAGGCAAGGGAAGCATTTAAAACCGGGTGAATTATTGTTTGTTGTTAAATGGTAAAACAATCACCAGACGTCTGGTCTTTGTGAAAGAGATACTTTGGCTCCTCTATCGAATAATCTTTCCAGAAGCTGATCAATAGTCCCAGATGGTTGCGGTTTATTGACCTGTTTGTTTGACATTCTCTTGTTACAGTCGCCCACAGAAAGTCAAACCAAATCTAAAGAAAGTGCCCTTTCCCCTGCTTCCTACGTCAGATGTTCCCTGCTCACGAAACTGACAGGAGACAGCGAACCATTTATAACTTGTGCATCTGATTAAACTTCCTTGATCTGTTGCCCTTTTGGTTTGGGTTCAGGGAGTAAAAACAATCGGCTGTGCATGGTAAACTGTCCGCGTCTCCTACACCAGGTGGCGGGTTTTAAAGCTGCTTGATTGTTGCAAACTGTCTGCCGACGCACAATCCTACTTGAAGAGTCATAAACATGCCTGGCTATGTGTGAGGAGGACAAGAATGCTTGAAGATACTGTAAACAACTAAAAGAGAGATAAGGATGTGTGGACTCAGACCATGACGTGTATCAGTTTCCTCCCCCCCTCCCCCCAACACTTGTTAGAGAGGAAAATGTTTGCCGTTGCCATGGTTTCTGTGCTGTGTTCATAAACAATCTCTGAAGCGCGTAAAGCTGCAAAGTAGAGTTTCGGTTTGGTGCGGCTTGTTTTCAAGTGGAGCCGGTTGCAGGCTTTCGGGCCCGATGAAAGGCCACTGATGTGACCAGATTTCGTCGTCTCCCTCCGTCCCTTTAGCCCCGCCTTTAGTTTCACGTGGTCTCATGCTGCCTTGGCCTCCAGAAGCATCGTCTTGACTCCCTGTCATCGTTTTAGTGCAGACAGGGAGCCAGACACACGGAGACAAACGGAGAGACACATGGAGACGCACAAATCATCCACACATGCCAGCAGGAAGAGGAAGAGTTTATGTTGCTTCAGCATCTTCGGTAAACAAGAAGCAGACGCACCACGTGTGTGTATGTGTGTGTGTGTGTGTGTGTGTGTGTGTGCGTGCGTGTGTGTGTGCGTGTGTGTGTGCGTGCGTGTGCGTGTGTATTTGTATATCTGCATATAGGCGAGTTTCACCTGTTAAGATTGGTTTGTGTCTAAGTTTTAATGACTGTCTGGATCTAAGTCTGTATCTGCTCTCTTATGGGCTTCATATGTTTCCATATGGACAGATCTATTTCGTGTGCGTTTGCGTGTGTGTGTGTGTGTGTGTGTGTGTGTGTGTGTGTGTGTGTGTGTGTGTGTGTGTGTGCGTTTGCGTGTGTGTGTGTGTGTGTGTGTGTGTGAGTCTCTGTCGTGCTCGCCAGTAAGCATTAATCCCACATGCTTTTAACTGACGTCTGCGCAATGTGATCGTCCGTCATCTGAACGGAGGGGCTGTGTGGGAAAAATGTGATCTGTCGGAGGGAGAATGTTATTTATACCAGCAGCAGTTTGAAGGGTTTTCAGGAGTTTGTGTGGGCAGCCCTCCACGTACTTCTGATGTGATTTGCATGTGACAACGTGACGCCGTGTCACTTGATTAAGACAGTAGAAACTGAAACTGTGGCTTTGCCACTGTCATTCACCGGCCCGGCTTAGCAGTGAGCTAATCTAAAGAGACCCAAGAAGAGAAAAGCCAGGCAGTCTGGGGCACAACTTTTTTTTGGGGGGGGGGGAATCCCAAAGACTTTTTCTTCCCCCCACCCCCGTTTTTTCTCGTTGTTTACTAGTCGTAAAGTCATCACATCTCTTATACGTTTTAGCTCAACTGCATGCAGACCAAAAAAGTGGACTCTTGTCCACCGACAAACCAAAGTCTCGGTCTGGTTGGATGGACTCTGCAGAAGTAGGAAGTGGACTATCGCGCAGGGCATTCTGGGTAAATACAGCCAAAATCAATGCACACATCTTCAAGCCTTTTTTTTTTTTTCAAAGGCAAAAGAGAGATCCTACAACCACTAAACTCTGACGCTACTCCATATTCGCCTGTCTTCTTCCGAGGTTTTCGTGTCATTTCCTTCAGTGGTTCTTGGTTCAGCCACATAAGCGAGTTTGGGGGGGGCGGGCAAGTTTTTCAATCAATTTGGATTGTTGGACACAATGCAGCGTGAAAGCAACCAGCGCCAGCTGGAAATTTAACAAATGTTGCCTTTTTGGTCCTCGTTCAAGCAGAGTCTACTGGACAGTCGAGTGTGAAAACACCCTTATAGTGCCGTCTGCTTCTTGAAACAAGACTGCCTTACACAAAACAAATGTTTTGATATTCTTTAAGTACTAAGTAAGTATATTTTCTGGTATTTTAGGGTGAACAGACCGGACTGGTAGCTCTGGAAAGCTAAATCCATGAGCGTGTGGTATTTTAACATGAAATATGTGAAGGAACCCTGTGCTTGATTTTGCCCAGATACTGAAAAACTGAGCTGTTTACTGTAAGATTAGCGTGTGGAGGAGGAAGATCTGGACAGCTCTGTTATTTAATCAGCGTCTGAAACCTCTAAACAGTTTGTCAGGAGCCAAACAGACAAACCCCTGTTGTGTGTGCCTGTTTATGGCACTGCAACAACTCAGACGCGAGAAAGTCATTTGGTTAAGCTGCTTGATCTGACCCCGAATTCCTCAAGTTGCTGTTTTCCTGGAATAAACATCAGCACCTCATCTGGAGAGGTTTTTTTTTCTTATTAAACTTGTAAAGCGGTAGATTACGTTCAAAGTGGACATTTAGGCTTCAGATCTTGAAGACTTTGAGGAGATTAAAGGAGGAAAATAGGAGATGAAGGCCACAAAGATCCTCCAGAGCTAAAAAAAAACTGAATTAATTTTGTTTTTTTTCTCCCGTACCTCAAGAGAAATTCTACATTTGCAACAGTAAATCACTGGATTATGCTCTCGGTACATTTTTTCCACAATAAGCATCTTGAATTTCAAAAACACGAACGTTCAGCTGCTTCCCATTCATGTGACACGACAGCTCGCTGGCGCAGAACCGAAACTTGCTGAGCCACGATCCTGAACTGACATAATCTACGTCCGTGTCGTTAAGTTGTTCAGCAGTGTAGATTTCACAGTTTATATTTACACCGGGGCTCGTGTTGCCTTGTGTTTACATCAGACACTTTGCCGACGTTGTGCAAGTTGCCATGGCGGCGGCGCAAACCCAGCAGCCACGGTTTTCCGGATGACCTCAGCGAAATGCAAAAGGGCAACAGGATGATGTATTTTTAAAACGTTATGATCACACAAACGGTTTCATTGGCATCTTTTGCTGTCAGACAGAGAGTTTTACGGACAGGCCACATTATTTATAGTTCCTGCTCTGAAAGATGGACTTGAAATCTGGCTGCGGCTCATGTGAGCTTTCAGACACAGCCATCGAGGGGAAAAGTAAATGTCCTCCAGCTGCTCGATAATTCTTAAAAGAAGAATTCAATATTTACTCTTCACACTCTACTTAATGATTAACGCAGGGCTCTTTGGCAGTCTGCAAGTGGCTTCGAAAACTGTTGCACCACCAGCAGCACCGTGGAAAAAAAAAAAAAAAACTCCAGTAGCAGATGCAGGAATATATCCGAGCCCTGAAGCTGGCAGGACGCACACTCCCTCAAAAACGGGATCTTTCCATGTGGAAACACACCAAGTGGATCGTAATCACTCATATTCAGTTGCTACTGGCATCCTGAAAAACAACACGCGTCTGTGTTACTTCACGTTCTCTCCACGAGGTGCAGGAGAGTCAGAGCTGGCAACCCCTGCAGCCCAGCCCCCTTCCAGGAGCCACATCCTCCTCACCGTGTCCTCGTCTCTGTCTCGTATTTTCCGCTTGAGCGCCATCGCCGTCCCCAAGCAATTTCACTCTGAATTGTTCTGAACGAATCTCTGTCCTCGAAATCCCTACATGCAAAAATCTCCACGTTGTGACAAAGTGGAAGAAAAGTTTTTGGGTTTCTTTGTGGTTTCTTGGTTTTCTCTTTTTGATACATCTGCGCAAATCGCTAAGCCCATTTTCGTCCGCATCGTCATGATAAGGTATTTATGTGTGCAGACTTAGAGGAAAGAGATTCATGTAGTGCAATTCTGAACGAAGCTGCAACTTGACGTGTCAAAAGAGAAGCGCTGCGAACACTTCGGTCAACATTTTTCTCATCTTGTCATGTTGCAACCGCAAACAGCTCTCAGCAGTGGAAGAGACATGTTGCCACGGCGCGACCCACTTAAACCTTAGATGTACAGTTAGTTGTCATGGCGACAGGACTCACGCATGAGCTCTCTGCGGTGTCCCTTATTGGTCTGCGCAATGGTGCTTGTTCTCTAACCTGGTTCCCAGAACACACAAGTCAACAATAGTTAGAAACCAGGTGACTTCTCAAAGTAAATGTTGGGAAGAGCAGGAGCTTCTTAAAGAGACGGAGACCCAATTTCAAGGCGTTAAATTGTAAAGTCAAATTTCTTTGACTGACGTGGCGTTTGACATATTCACCAAGCTTACAGCACTGTTATGAAACATCACTATCTGCCTGGAAAACACACTGTACAAAAGACAGTTAATTATTTGTTTTCAGCCCTCTGGTTTTGTTCTTGACTTGAGCTGCGCTTCTGCTTTACAAGCGATGCACAAACGTTACATTTGCAGCGAGCAAGCGAGAAGACGCGTGTCGGTGCTGCGTCAGCCGCGTCTGATGCGCGCGCTTCCCTCACTCCGATGGTTTTATAGCCCGTATTTTTATCCCCCGGGGGAGGGTGGGGGCGCTGCTCCCCGCCCGAACCAGAACCTCAAGTGGTTTTTATGTGACACCGCACGCGCCGAGGAGCGCGCGCGCACTCGCAGCTGCGGTTTCGGTTCTGGTAGTTTTGCTTAATTTAATCTGCAAGAGTTTCACAAGTTTTTAAAAGCGGGACTTTTTTTTTTTTTTTTTTTGTTCTTTGTCGCTGTTGTGTTCTTTGGCACAGGAAGAAGAGACGGGTAGTGAAAGCATCTGTACAGTGGGTTCATAACGCAAACTGAGGACAAGCCCTTGTTGTGTGTGTGTGTGTGTGTGTGTGTGTGTGTGTGTGTGTGTGTGTGTGTGTGTGTGTGTGTGTGTGTGTGTGTGTGTGTGTGTGTGTGTGTGTGTGTGTGTGTGTGTGGTTCATGAGTTCAGAGTGAAGCAGCAGTAATTGCAGGGGGATCCTGAAAATGGCTTGTGTTAATGTTGCCTTTAAGAAAAACAGGCAGAGTAACCTTTACATTTATTTCACATAAAACTGGTTTCATCGTTTCGACCCCAGTCATCCACACCAATAATCTGCGCCGTGTTTCCCCTGTAAAGCTTCACACAGCCAAACAAGCATGTATCCCTTGTGAGTTTGCATGAGATTGTGCAACACAACCTGCAGGACTCACAGGCTCCCTTTGCTCTGGCGCTGTGCAAATAGACATTTCCTTTGCAACACTGTCTCAACTGAGAACTGAAAAAGCAGATGCAGCAAAGTGTTGACGCTTGCTTGCACTTGATGTAATTTCGGACGAAATTGCCCCTGGCAAGTACATCAAACTCGAAGTTTGCATTAAGCTGGGCAGTGTTAGATTTGGGAAATTCTCCATGTTTTTAGGGGTTTTATTTGTTTTCGAAGCTTGCCAGAGCTGGAGCTTTTCTGGGCATACAACCACAACGAGGCACGGGATCTGACGATGACTGAAGTAGTGAACAAAATGTGTAGCTATGCATACGAATTCATCTTCAAGTCAACTCTGACCAGCTTTCTTGTCAAAGTTGAAGAAAAAGCGTATAGTAATTCTCCGTGCGGCCGTCGCTTTGGTGTTTATGGCTGCTGTAAGTTTTATGTCCACCGCACCCAAGAATAAGATATCTCTACTTTATGGAAATCTGGTGGCTGTGAAGCCCAGTAAACTCTTTATGTGTTCAGTAGGGCAGCTTTGAACCTCGTACTGTCCTGGAAGTGCCAATCCAGAATAGTTGCACTCTAGTCGAAAATGGAGATGGACGGTATATTATACACTCATTACACCATCAGCTTAAAAATGCAGGATGCTTTTATGTCATTTACACCTAATTTTAACCGTGATCAATACTCATTTAACATTTTCCCAACCTGTTACAGCCTGTCTCAATAAAGGCTCGCCCAAGCTTCGTTGGAAGTGGTGAAATTGACAAAAGTTGTGTCATCTTGTTCACAGGGAGGTGTCCTGCTCCCTTTCTTGACGCCAGGCTTGGGTTGAACTATTTGGGTGATTGGTCACAAATTGCTATATTGAAGTAGCCTGATGTAAAACTTTTGGCTAGACAATGTCAAACACTGAGAAGTTTGAATTATTCTTATCAAACATTATCAAACGCAACGATTTTTTCTTTTTATCAATAAAATAATAATTTCTACATACATTATCAAACATGTATCATTGTAAAAACAAGTCATTTCATGATGAAATTGTGTGTTTTTGATATTATAATGAAATCGTTACTAAAAATGAAGAAATATTTCAGCTCCACTGAGGAGGCCCCTCGATACATTGATCGTGAAAAGTGGCTGCCGGAGCCGCTGTTGCCTCTCCGTCATCTCAAACCAGTCTGCACTTTCCCGTCTGACCTCTGACGTCAAGAAGGCATTTTTTTCCGCACAACTGTAGCCCGCCGGACATTTCTTCTTTTAGAGTGAACCAGAATATCTGGTTAAATCAGCAGGTTCCAGGAACAGCCTGGAACCTGTAACAACAACTACTGCTACATAAAAAGTCAAATCACCTTTTCCTCCTAATTCTGATTCTGTATGAATAACAGCTGATACACCACATTCGCCATCACCAATCCCATAATCTGTAATCAGACCCAAGCTGGACGTCACATGGCTGGAAATCGAAAACAATTTAAAATGACTTGCTTTCTCAATGATCTAAATGAAGTCAGGTTCAGTTCAGCGTCATCTTTTCGACTTCAAATTAGATATTTTTTATCTTATGCAAGCTTTGTGTGCGGCCAGGTTTGGACATGCATGTTTAGATGCATATTTATATTCGCACAGAGCATTTTTAAACCAAAGCGGCGACAGAGCGGCGCCTCGCTCACAACAACTGGATGCTGCGGTGTGCAGTTCTCGGGTTTTCACTTCACAGTTTCGCACACAACATCTTGAAACCTAAGAGTATTTTTTGCAGGCAGGTCGTTGGTTAATCGTCAAAATGTACCGGTTGACACAATGCTTATCTCTGTAATCTAAGGTCCAATTCGAACACGATAGTCTTCACAGTTTTACCAAACTAAAAGATCACCTACATCTACATTTATTTAATTTGAATCTATGCTGTGTCTAAAAATGAGAAGGGGGGGAATAAAAACGGCGTCAAAGCAGAGGAGACACAATGGTCCAAGCTGTGAAACCACGACAGCAATCTGTAACAAAAATACGCAGATATAATCAGTCACTATAGGGATAGAGTTCGTTTACATTAGTGACAGATAGTTTAGTTTAGTTTTTGTTTTTTTTCTCCAAATGTAACAGTGAACCTACATGCAGGAATTTCTCCCAGTGAAAACATTTTTTTTTCCCCAGCAGGAATTACCAGCCCTTGGATTCTCAGTAATTCAAAGGATTTGTTTATTTTATTATTATTATTATTATTATTATTATGGGTTTTTAAAAAAAAAAAAACAAAACATTAGTTTGACGGACACGTTGCAGCTCGAGGTAGGAACAGGAACATTTCCCCTGACACAAATGTGAGAGCGGACAGAGGCGAAGCTTTTCTGCTCTGGTATTCATCAGGGCTCTGCAGCCGAGGCAGAACAGGAACTCGACACATCAGCCCACCTCCATCCATCCCGAGTGCGCTGTTGTTCCGATAGAGTGCCCCGTCGTAACCAATGGCAACAGACCCCCCCAGCTCCCCTCCCACCCCCTCACACCCCTCTCCTACCTGTCACTTCCTGAGGAAGCTCCTACCTCCTTCCTGAATGAACAAGTTGGACAGAGTTCATGAATGTCGTGGCCCTCTTCAAACAAAGATCCCGGCGATAATAAATCTCGGGAAGGGCGGAGAGCTCGACGCTCACCTCTTCGGCGACATGTTATTAGTCTGTGAAGTGCGGCAAATCTTTCAGCCGAATAAACGTTTAGCGATGTTTGTGAAGGTGTGACACACTGAGCGAGTGCGTGCGCACCTCTCCTCACTCAGACGTCTTCCGGGGGAGTAGAGTTCGTCGCAGCGGGAAAAAAACATAAATAATAATCTTCAGCTTTGATGTGGTTTTTTGATTCCAGCGTGATAGAATCGATGCTTTTGTTTGTAGCTTTTTTAAGCACGTTTTGGCAGATTTGTTTTGCTCTTTGTCTTTTTGTGGCTCGGCACAGCTGTACATCATGGATGTAGATGAGTAGAGAGTAAAAGGTTTTATTATACATGGCTGTCTACAGCAGCTACAAAACCACAACCCATAGTTAATTATCTGCTGCAGTACGTTGTAAACATATCCTCTGAACTCTTTCACATTCTCCACCATACAACAAACTCCAGTCATTTAATTTGGATGTAACTCTATGTTTTTTTTCTTTTTCTGGCTAATTTGTTGAAACTGTCACCATGTCGTCACAGTTTTGTCCGCATCTCTTTTCACAGACGCAGATAATCTATGAAAAGAAGTTTCCTCTTCCTTCTCCCAGCGCCCCTAGTTCTAGCGGCGAGTACATGAGGATGATTGACAGCGCTAATCCGGACTTTACGTTCCCGGCTTCCTGCCCATCGAATCAGGTTGAGCTAAACGTTTCAGCCTGCAGATGTGTAAACGCGACAGAACCACAACCCAAAAGACTGACTGCGCACCACTTTTAAGCATCAACCGTCATTTTAGCTTGTACATCTTTTTTTTATTCATAAAGCACGTTAAGAAAACTATTTGATTCACTAACATGCTGCACAGTACGAAAACAGATCAAAATGCTGCACTGTATTATTTATATCCACTTAAAAAAAAAAATCTGTTCACTTATGCAAGACTTTTGAACAGCACTGTTCAATAAATTCACATCAGTATTTTCCTCTCCTCCCTCGTCTCTCTGTGAAGTGAGGGGGTGGCTTAAAGGTGACAGAGGGCAGATGTTTCCTCTCTCCAGCTCTGAAGTGCTTTGTAAAGATGGAGATAGTGGGAAATGGATAAATCCACTGAGTTTTTGTTTTTTTTTTAACAAGGGAGGCCACCGTCACACGTAGGCCGCGCCGTCGTCGTTCTGGCAGCCGTTCTGGAAAACGCGTCTCTGCCGTTCCAAGTGGTGCTGCGATTACGAAACCCGAGCGTTCACCTTAAACCTAATGTAATCAAAGCTACTTCCAGCAGCCGGACCAGTGGGGGCTTGCCTGTTGCAACATATTGGTCTGGTCAAATAAAACTTTGTTCGGTGGGCGGACATAATCCCCATGTAGACAGACAGCTGGTGAGACTAGAGAAAAGCACTCTGTCTTTTGTAAACGTTCGCATTAAGTCAAGTCATCTGGAGAATTATGCCTCATCTGTCCAGTGCATCTGTCCCTCCATTTACTAACTGTTAACAGCTTGGATTGTTTCTTTGGCCCGGCGGCTGCATGACTGCAAGTTTCAGCTCCGTGCTGCCACCGTGTGGTTAGATTTAGTAACGGTTTCAAAAACAGTCATTCAACGCACGCGCGACGGAAGGACGTGATTAAAAAAAAAAAAAAAACTAAATAAAATAAAAGCAAATTGATTGTTCTATCAAATATTCTGACGGTTAATCAATTAATTGGGTAACACATGAGCAGATTTTACATTTAACCGCTTGAGCTGCGCAAAATTTCCAATATATTAAAAGACGCTAATGAACAAATAATTGAGTTCCTTTATAAATAGGAGAATAAACATGTTATTGCATGAAATGCAATAATATATTATTCCTTCACTGCACGCAAAGGATCTGTCTGCAGATAATAAATAAATTTAAAAAAATGAACAGTGTGATAAGCTCAACTCTGTCAGTTTACAGTGCAGGGAAAGAATTTTAATCGGTTTAAATCAACCGATTAATAATCGAACAGCAAAAGGTGTTTAGTAGATTTTTGCCTGCAGGATTTGAACCGGGTGAAGCTTAAACTATGCCACTGGAGGAGTTCTGGGTAAAACATATTTACACGCAAAGAAAATTAGTTTTTTATTGTAAATGCGGAATAAATTTTTTCTTTTTTTTTTACAGTTTTGTAAAAAAATCTGTGCGAGTCTATACTCTTGTTAACAATTAGTGGACTATCACTTCAATAATCGATTAATCACAATCAACACGATTAATCTTTTCAGCCCTAATTAAGACGCTGTAAGTCACTTTTTGTTTTTTGTTTTTTTTGCATAACCCCAAGCAGAGACAAACTGAAAGCAACAAGCCCCCTGCGGTTACAGATCTGAAGTTATGCTAACTGAAACATGCTGTGGTGTCTTGCTCACACTTGCTAAAGAGGAGACCACATCTGTTTCTATGCTACATGAGCTGATCGGCTCATTTTGACCTTTTGACTGCTTATGCAGACTAAATGAAACCAGGCACAAAACTACCACAGGACGGGTGTGATATTTGTCGTGTACATGGTGTGCACTTCACTGTGTTGTGAGAATAGAAGTGTTTCCTGGAATGGGAAAATACCGAGAAACAATGAAGTCACATGAAAAAGAAAGCAGACCCTCTCTCAAGTATAAAAGCAATTAAAATTACCCGACCTTTTGCCGGGTTGCAAAATTATTTTAATCTAACCTCATGTACAAAAAAAAAAGAAAGAAAGAAAGATGGATTAAGTTGCTCAGAAGCTCTTTTAGAAGCTGTGACAAGTAACTTCAGATCTTTGTAAAGATCAACTCTTTGTTTGTAGCATTTCCTCAGTTCCAGCAGCATTGTTGTCAGGTTGAGCGCTGGACTTTGAGCAAACATTGCAACATCTTGATTCTCTTTCCTGTTTTGACCTTTCTTCTGCAGACTGGCTTCTGTACCTGAGATGACTTCCAAGTTTTCGCTAGAAACACAATGAGATGCACTGGCATTTGCTAATTTATGCACCTTATTGATGATTCAATAATGAATCAAATATCCAATATTCTCGTCTCTTTCACACGTCGTGTTAACGTTTCTCTTTTTTCATGTTTGATTTATTTCATTTTCTGTCATTCCTCTTTCCATTTTTTTTAGCAGGCATGTTTTCGTCACACTGCCCTGAACCTTTAGCCCGTCGAACTGAGCCACTCTGAACGTTCGGTCTCCCCTTTGGCTGCTTGTTGTTTGTATTTCAGTCTGATCAAGATAACAACCTGACGGGTCTACAACCACAAGGAGGACACATCCATCTAGTCTATTTCTCTCTTTTTGATGAAGTTTTTTTTTCTCATTCCAGAATATTTTTAAATAGCTATGTTTTATCATCTGTATTGCCCTTTTACATTTGTTTAGATTATATTTCCTCTATATATTTGCTGTGAAATGTCTTCCTTTTTGGTCCTTTTTATGTCCTTTACATTAAGGGGCTACAAACGTCTCCATAGTGTAACATTTGAAGCTTAGCATACTGCTGTTTCTGTCATATACACCGTGTTACAAATTATTATGCAAATTGGATTTAAGCATCATAAAGATTACATTTTCTGTTGTGCTATTAAATGTATAGATAGTATTGTGTGTCAGGACTCTTTGAATCACTATAATTCATTTCAGAGAGCTGGTTTGGTTAGTTTGTTTGCTCAATTAAAGGAAACCTACTTAAGAAGGATGTTCCACATTATTAAATGCAGTGCTGTGACAAAAGTTTAGTTTATTCTTGTTTTGTCAAACTGATAATGTTTTAGATTATCAAATAAATTTTGCAACCAGACAAATAATCTGATTAAACAAATAATCCAAAAATATAGATTATTTCTAGATTATTGATGTGATGTGATATTTTCTCACATCACAAAGTAAATCTAATTTATTATTATTATTATTATTATTATTATTTCAGTCTTTTATTATGTTACTACTTTGGAATATTAACATGTATCAGATGTTTGTTTTTTTCATGTTTGTCTCAAATAATTTACTTCATAACAGATTATTTTAAGTTGAATTTTATTCTTAAAATTCAACTTAAATCAGAAGGATTTATGGACTGCATAAAGTTCAACCCTGTTCAGCTTCAGTTCTCAATAAGAGCACAAAATCATACTGTAATTGTTGGGTGAGGATTACAAAACAAATCTTGGCTTTTATTCTCCACAATACATGGATACATTAAATAGAATCTTTGCTGCAGGCAATTTTTTTAATGCCCCTTGTCGGTCCACGCCTGCTCAGGCTGTGATGACAAACGACAAAAAAGGAGAAATTGGGAGGTTAGAAATAAAACAAGCGAAGCAACTTATTAATTTGCTAGCTTTTCCAAACGACCACCTTTTATGATGACTTTCGCCACGGCCTCGCTCGAACCAACGTGGTTGGTGGCCACACATTTATACGTTCCTCCGTCGCTCTGTTTAACACCGACTATCATCAGTTTCCCCTCCTGGGTGGTTTCTGCTCCGACCGGCAGACTGCCCCTTCCCACGCGGCTCCAGGTGAACTGGATTGGGTGAGAGCCGTGGGCGAGGCACTGCAAGACCAGAGCGCTTCCGGGCTGGAGCCGCACCTGGTCGGGCAGGCAGGTGGCGTACGGAGGAGCTGCATGTGGACGACAGCCAAGAAAGGGATAGTTCAAGATCTTTGAAACGAGGGTCTTTTGAAAGGAAGGAAGTTGTGCAGGCAACTTTATTGGTGCTTTAGTTCAGGCAAAATCCAGCTAGTAGGAGAGACAACAAACAATGTTTTTACCGTCTTACTTGACCTGGCAAAGGTTTGCGTATTTCCTTCTCTGTAAAGGTTTCACACAGGAAGCTCATATCGGCTCACAGCCTCAAGCTGCCAATTTCCTGCTTATTATCTTACTTTTCAGTGCAAATGACAGGATGAAAAATTATCCAAGGGCTTCAGGACATCAGAAAAAAATTGATGGATTATTGGAGAATATTGCACTAATTAGTCAGCTGTGATAAATACGCACTTTCCTTACCCTCGTTTGTTGTTAATCTGCCTTTGCCCTTTAACGTCTTGAGTAATTTATCATGTGTCTGCTCAAGTGAGACTGAATCCAACAGGTTGTCTTTTTCAGCGCTCATGGCGCTTGCAATGTGTCAGCCAATAATTATTACAGCCCAAAACAGCCCTTTGTTATGTTGATGTTGTGAGAATATTATAGCCACAATATACTCTATTGCAATCAAAATTAGCAACAGCCAGCACACCCATCATGCAGTACTCACTGTCCACCTCCATGTCAGTGTACGCCTCGCTGTAGCCGTGGATGTTGGTCGCGTTGCAGATGTATTGTCCCGAGTCTTGGCGCCCCACTTCGGTCAGCGTCAGGACGCCATTGGCTACCGTGTGCCTCCATGGCAGTGGTGCTCTAAGCTTGGACCAGGTGATGACCGGGGCAGGGGAGCCTGGAGGGGAAAAAAAAAAAAAAAAAAAAATACATGAATGATGGAATCACAAATGGTGGGGTTTTCAGAAACACAGACTTACCTGTCGCCTTGCACTCAAAGGTGACTGTTTGTCCCTCGATCGCTGTTATCTCTTCGATGTTAACCGAAGCCACTGGTGTTCCAGGTGGACCCACCACGACGAGCTCAACCTCTGCCTCGGATTTCCCCACGTTGTTGTCAGCCTGGCAGACATACACTCCGGAGTCCTCTGGGCGCACGGAAGGCCACTGAGAAAACAGTCAAACATTTCGTTCCGCTTATCTGAACTGTGTAAAAAAACAAGACGAGGTTTAAGTCTGACACCTTTTCTTCCGTTTGTGTTTCACCTTTATAACGTGGGCGTCGTTTATCTCCTGGGTTACCAGCTGAAGGGTGGAGCCTCTGCGTTTCCAGGTGACCGTGGGGCGTGGCCTACCGGTGACGCGACACTCCACGGCCACAGACTCTCCTGTTCTGATGTGCAGGGGTCCTGTTGGCGTCAGCTGTACTTTAGAAGGATCTGAGAGAGATATGGACGCACATAACTACACCAAACTATGGAATTTGCCAAGGGGGCGACACAAAAAACATGTATATGTCTAAAAATTGCTTCCAAAATGAATTTCAAGTCAATTTGGCATTGGGTAAGGTCAGAGCATTCGCTACTTCAATCACTTTTTGGTCTTTTCGTACCTTTTTTTGGGGGGTACAAAACTGCATTTAAGAGAAGCCATAATTAAATTTGCATCCACCAGTTTGAAGTGTTTTCTAATTTAATAATTGTTCTTTAAAACCTACAGTCTGCTGTGAGGACAAATTGACTTGAGTCCACTAAATATGATCTACCAGCAGGAGGAATCTTAAAGGTCTTTTGAATTTGTACATGGGTCTTAATCTTACTCTCTTGTATTATGAATCATAATAAGTATGAATACAAATAAAGATTTATACAATGTTTTCCCATGGCAAAATGCGATTTAAATAGATTACACATCTGATCTGAGTATTTTCATAAGCATTAAACCATATACTGTGGTTTAGTGGTTTGCTTACAGAGAGGGAGCTCAATGCATAAGTAAGAAATGGGTGTAGGAAGGAGCAAACCAAAACCAAAGATGGGTTGGGCTCAATTTAACAGAGAGAGAGAAGTCTACATGATAATACAGTGTAAGAATACTTACAGACTATCTACAGCTCAAGAAATCTGGCAGTAATATTTAATGACCTGTTCAGTCTTGACTGTATCGTCTCCAAAATCACATCAGACATTTAACAGAGGACATCTAACCTTTGAATGTCCTCTGTTAATTTTATTCTGCAATGTGTAGACATATGTCCTTTCTCCTTAGCAGTGTAATAGATAAAATGAGGTTGTACTGTATGTTCACTGTGCATTTATTGTTTTGACTTTAGGACCACCTGCATGTAGACTGATACAATCCCGGACAAGCCCCCAAAATTTGCTGTTTCAAAAGCATCGATAACACAAAAGAAAAACCCAGCTTGTTTAAATTTGAGCACTTAATATGAATAGTAGGACATGAAAATGATTGTTTTCAAGAGTTTGGTCATTTTATCTTTAAACAACAACAATTGTATTGACAACTCACGAGAGTCACTGGGTGAAGATTTACTGCCAACCTAAAATTCGACAAAAATATTTCACTAAGCTTTAGTCAGTTCCAAATTGTGCATGGATGTAATCTTTTTCCAACAACATTGTGCAGTACAAAACAGCATAAAAAAAAACTTGACAACTTACTTATTAATCAATATTTAGCAAATATTGATTAAATGGAGGTTGGCTTCTTAGAAAATGTAGCTTCTCTTTCTACTTTATCTTATTTTAGGTGGATCTCATTTTCCAAATCTGAAGTTTAAAGACAAAACTCACATTTGACATTCAGCACAACGTTGGCAAAGCTGCTTCCAGCAGCGCTGATGGCCACACAGCGGTACTGGCCATGGTTTCCAGGTTGAGCGTTTGCAACCGTCAGCACAGACCCATCTGGACCAATCTTTACATTATCTGTATGGGGAAAAAAGACATTTCAGAGAATATTTGCAGGTATTATTCTTATTATTTTTTACAAGACAAACAGTTTTAAGTGTAATTGCTCCTGACCTAGCAAGGCCTGATTATTGGCTCTTCTCCACTCCAGCTGAACTGGTTGGACGTTGCTCTTCACCTGGCACCTGAAGCTGACAGACTCTCCCTGGCGGATGGTTGTGGTCCGAGGCGCCACGGTAACGACCGGAGCCTGAGCTGCCACTGACGACAGGTACACGGCGGGACAGAGGTGTCACATGTGAGGACAGACACAAGTACGAATCAACAGGCCCTGAGTGACGCTAAGAGTGAACAAATGATCACCCCAAAGCAAATATATCATGATGTGTGTGGTGACAAAGTAGAAGTTTAAACCAAAAAACTATCAGTAACAGCGCATTACTAAATTTGTTTCATCTGATTTTGAAATGCCTCCAGACCAGTTTAAAGGGGAAGGAGCAAACCTCAATGGACTATAAAAAGAAACATTTAGTTTTAATCATATTGCCCCCCCCCCCAATCCCTTCTTTTTCCATAATGTTGCAAATAAAATCTGTTTAAAGGACAGGAACCTTTGTGAGGCCTGTGTTAAAATAAGAGGACTATGTATTGTTTTCTCTCTGAATAAAAACCGAGTTCTTACCTGAGCATATCAGGGAGCAGAAGATCAGAGCTGCAGCATGTGAACCCATGGTGAGCAAAAAGCAGTTGCACTGTCTCTGCTCTGCACTACTTTCTCTGTTATCACTTTTGGCCTTTAACCCGTCCCCTGTGCTGACCCCTTTTCCAAATATTGTCTGTGGGTGCCAGTCACGTATTTAAAAGCTGCTCATTATATATTCTGTCTGGTTTTGAGCTAATGATTGTCTGATTTCCTTTTTATCCGAATGAGTCTATCTGGACTAGAGCCCCTTGGAAAACATTGAGCTTGTCAAGTTTTATAAACACTTTACACAAATAAGCTCGTGAATGCAAAAAGCTATTTGTATCTTCAAAGTCAACATTTCCCCTCAAAAATAAATGTAAATAAAATAGTTTTGTTGCACTGATATTTGGCATGTATTAATATTTAACATTCCAATTCTTTCTTTCCTTAAAGTATTTTTATTTAGACGTCTAAAATGTTCGTTCGAGACAGATGAAAACCTGGAGGTTAAATTTTAACATCCACAAGAGTTATGACGTTTGTCATTTCCAGAAGAAATTTTAATTTGTGTTTTGTTTGTAGTTCTGACAAATTACATGACAAATCAGCTTGCCAAATTAAAGCGACTACAATATGTAACGTAAAAGATGTTAATATATTTTTCTTACTTGTGTAAACACCAGCTATGAATATATAGCCGTCTTTTGTCAAAACTGTGTGCGACGCGGTGACAAAAATGCCGCTGCTGCCACCTTGCGGTTCACTTCGCAAACGCGCTCTCCCGTCATGACGTAATGCCCCGGGGCCTGACGGGAGCAGTAGTTGGAATGACTTGAGAACTTCCTGCTTCCACGACCGCGACCGAGACATTTCGGCTAGTAGCTGAGAAGTTCTTCATTCTCCGTATAAGCCGGCGAAAAAATAGAAAGGGATTCACAAACAAGGTAAGTGTCTCCATCTTTGTTGCTTGTATATCACTTTATGAAACAAGCAGCTTTTTGTGCCTTTTTGAGCAGGAAACAACCAGGTTTCCCAGCTGAACTGTCGAGAGTGAGGTCAGTTCAGCTTGTACTGTTTAAATTAGTTTTTTGTCTGGATAAATTTGGAAATGTGACACGTAGCATTACTACGTGACTTTACTGGGTGATGTTGAAGGATAAGATCGATGTGAAAGCGACTGATTGTTTAACCTGAATCTACGGTTGTTGATCCTTAAGGAATCTTTAGAGTTGGGTAAAGAATTTGATAATACCAAAAGTAAATAGTTTATTAATTAAATTTTAGTACAGTTATATGGGGGAAAATACCTTGTCTTATATTTTTATATGTAGTTTTTTTTACGTTTTCAAATTACATGAAAGTTTATGAGTAAGTGTTGTGTTGATAAGCAAACTGTGGCCATCTCCAAATCAATTCATTCCATTTAGAAAGCAAATTTAAGCTAAGTATAATTGCAAAGCATCTTGATGTAAGGAAGACCAGAGAAATAGACGGGCATTAAAAATGTACGTTTACCCTGAGACAAATAAATTTAGATAAAATACAAAAGTTCTGTTTATTTCATGAACTAGAACTGCTAATAATGGAGACCAGACAACAAATGGGTTCACCGTTGATTTAAAGGAACTCTGTGTTTCAGCATCTTCGCAGTTTTGTGGACGTTTGTTCCAGATTTGTGGGGCGCAGAAACTAAATGCTGATCTTCAGCTCAAAATGCTCTGACTGTGATAAGAGAATGAGCAAAGAATCAAACACAGTTAAAAAAAAAAACACACACACACACACATCTCTCTAGCAGCTGTATTTTGTAGATCTTAAGGAAACCAGAAAGCGCAGCATTGCTGTCTGCACTACATCAGCGTCAGCGCCGCGTGTTCTAGCAGCATTATTAAAGTCTCTGCTTTGGACTCAAGGAGGAAAGCCACTTCCTTTCGCTGTCAGAGCGACATTTCTTTCTCTGAATCGCTTCTTTCTGTTTGGCATTGTCTGCCGAGAACTCTGCAGACTGAATGAGATCTGGTTGTCTGAAACAATGGACTCTCCTGACCCGAGCGATTTCCCTCCCGCTGTCACATGAACATAAACAATACGCTTTCTCAGTGCCAAAACGTCAGGAAGTCACTGCAAAGCGGATTTGAACACCGATGCATTGCTAGACTAGAAAGTGTTGTTATTTATCTGTAAGGTTCTGCAGTTTTTAAAGATGTTTATGTAGCCGGATCCTTCCTGCGTTGTGCTGGTTTTACTAAGTGATCAGGCCGTGACGGGGTTTTGTCTTTAAAAAGGATGGCTTCTCGATTTATTCACAACGGCGACATAGGCTGCCCGCTCCAAGTCCTACACAAAACAGAAATACATAACAGAAATTGACTTAATAGATCGATAAATAAACTGGATGTATAAATTAAAAGAATGACAGAATTTTTTTTAGAGGTGTTTCAGTCGGGTAAGAAACAATACAAATAACCAAAAAAAAGGCATTTTGTGTGATTATTACAAAAGAGAAATACAACCAATACAGGTTACACTGAGTGTTTTAAGTTACGTAAAGATATTGTTTTTCCTTTTGTTGTTTCTGTCACAGATGTCCTTGATGGAGTCGGGAAAAGTCCTGCCTTTGACGGCGGTGGCTTGGACATCCAACATCGGCTGCTGCCCCAAAGATTTCACCCTGGTAGGAAACGGAAATCAGATGTGCAGCATCGACTGGCCTTATCGCTTCGCTACAATTAGTCTCAGAAGGAAATATTTTCAATTAGTTTGGCTGGAGAACTGGTCAGCGAGTGACAATAAGCTCAATACTGTAAGGTTAGCATGATTTTAAAAAACAACAAAGAAACGACATTCATCTCTCGGTTCTGGATTTAAAGTTACACAGAAAATACTGTATGTATTTTTGTGACTTTAGCAACCAGCTACAAGGTAAAAACATTATCTTCTTGTGCATTTTTCTTCGTGTTCTCCACTCCCTGCAGATCAGCATCACAGAAGACGGAGCGGCGGCGAACTTCACGCGCGGCTTTGGCATGAAGTCCGGATACTACCTCTGCTTCAGCAAGGTGACTCGCAGAGAGACGTTTACTGCATTTCACAAGAGTTTTAGGTCACACCACTCTGTGGTCTCTTCTGCTCCATGTCTGAACCGTATCGCTCTCCTTTTAGGACCAGAAAGGCAGTGTGGTGGTTTCAGACATTCAGGTCATCTCGGACAAAGACGCCATCCCCCACGGCTACAGCTACATTCGAGAGTTCCTCGATTCAAGTGCGTGCAGGCCTGCTCAGGTGTGGAATGTCGATTTGTTTTCTTTTTTCTGCTGCGTTCTTGACAAGCGTTTTGTGTGACGCTTTTGTGTTCAGAGACCTCCGTGTCCAAGAAGAAGCGGGTGGTTGTTCGCACGTCCCCGGTGGCCAACGTAGAAACGGCTGTGTTGGACATCAAACTGACAGCCAAAAGCAAAATGCTGCTGCAGCACTACACTTACGTGGGGTTAGTAGCATCCATACCGGCAGCTCTTCATCTCGAATCATATCAGTTTCTGGCAGTGCCTAGTTTACAATGATATCTCAGCGCTTGATTGGCCAACCAATTGGCCGAACCTAAACAGAGAATCTCATGTTTCAAGAGGAAAATCAGAGACATAAAACCCAACAAGCAGGCCGAGAGCCTCCACGCCATCCCACGTCGACGCAATAAATGATCATCGCCAGACACACGTCATTACTAAAATAACTTTTTAACTTTTCATAAGCTCGCTTTTTAACTCGTCAATGACGATCTGTGCAGCGACATCAACGGCTACGTGCTGTGGTGCAGGAAGGGTCATTTCTCCGGCCCCGTCCCCAAAGCCAAACCTCGCAGCATCAGCTTGGAGGTGCGCAGTCTCTCTCTGGAGGAACCGTCCGCTCCGGCTCTTCCTCTCCGGCCCAGGTAGGCATCCAGAGCGAGACGCGGAGGCGTTGTGCAGGTTGAATGTCGCATGGGTCAACGTTCGGTTGTCGCTGCAGGAACCTTCCTCCTATACCGCAGCAAAGCCGGCTGAGTAATCGCCGGTACAGCCTGCAGGTCGGGGACGTCCAGAACACATCTGCTGACAACAGTCTTCAGGCAATTACAGGTGATGATGGAACAGTTTTTTTTTTTTGTTATTAAAAGTTCCCTAACTAGAATGTTTTGTTTTGGATAATCGGATCGACTGGAATGGTGACTGTTCACACCTGCCAGTAAAATGTGTGCTGACTCATCAGGGTTTCTTTTACACGTTCATCAAACATTTATGTCTCTGGCTGATGTTTGTCACTTCTCGGAGACAGTTAAACGACTGGATGTAAGAGGATCCCCGATGGTCTTACATCTTTACACCAGTTATTGTACGTTAGCATAGCGACTGAACAGAGCCGGTTTTAATGAGACAGATTCAGCTCTTCAGACTGAAGGTATACACTTTAGACCAGTAATATAAACAGGCTTTCAATTTGTCCAGGGCCGCCACTATTTTAGCAATCAATTATTCTACTTGCTGTTCTGGCGATTAGTCGATTAATTGGATTGAAAACAATTTGCACATTCAGCTGATTTTTCATTTAACCACTTACGCTTATTTTATATAATTTTAGAAATACGGTTAAAAAATGCAAATGAATGAATGATTCCATGCTCTTTTTCAATACGAAAGTAAACATTTTATTGCCTAAAATTAAGCAGTATGGCATTCCTTTAGCGAACCCCTCACAGTTTGTAGCAGAGAATTCGTGTGCAGCTAAACAAAATTCTTCCAACGTGAAAATTTCAGCTCTTACTGCTCAACTTAACATAGATACAGTGTAGGACTGATCTGGCGATTATCTGTTTTTGGTGATTATTTTAACCAATCAATAACGGAATAGCAGACAGTGCATACTAGGGCATTTTTTTATAGACTGTTAACCAGGTGATGATGAAACTTTGCCACTTGAGTTCTGGGTTGAACAAATTTGCAGAGAAATACGTTGTTGTTTTTTTTATTTTTTATTATTTATATGAAAGATATATATGTTTTGTACCGTTTTGGCTTAGCTACTTCTTTGAATACGTTGCTTTTTGAGCAGTTGGCCTTTTTTTTATCTGTATAATCAACAGTTAATTACTTCATTCGTTGATGATTATTCCTATTAATTGTTTCAGCCCGAACTTTGTGTGAAAAATAAAGAAAATAAGAGCTGAGAGTTTTACTGCAGCCAATTAGTTTTCTGTCATTTTGGGTCAGTCACTGTATTTTCTGGGGATGTGCCACACAACCGTTTCAGAAATGTTTGGTAAGTTGCTGTTGTCGTTTTTTAATTAAATACGATCCAAATTTCCGATCTTTTTCTGCAGCTTTAGACGGCGTTCCCTTCAGCCTGCACCCAGATTTCGATTTGCCAGCAAATGGAACGGTAAGGTTGTTCTCTTTTGTTTGATTGCTTAATAATGTTTGATGTTTTTGATGTTAAATTGCGTATTATTTGGTTTTTTTTTTCCATGCTTCTCTTAGGCTCTCCAGTTGAATTCCCAACTGAACAACATCCGTATAAAGTCTGTGAAAGACATTGAAAATGAGGTAGGTTCAACTGGGATCCTTGGATTTAAATCATGCGTCCTCGAGCTGCAATTAAAAATTCAAAACACACTCCTTTGTTTCTTGGCTTTTCAGTACAGCTACACGTTTACGGTGGAGGAATCCGCTGCCAAGAGGATCCGACCGTCGGTCTCAACATAAACTGTTCAGTGATCGTTCCAATCCCATTATATCGATCAACTGTTTCTGTTACTTTACTGTACGTTTCCACGGGGTTTTCCAAGGTAACCGCTTCCTAGACGGTGGAAAGCAAGAATAATCATGTTCATATTTTAGATTCCTTTGTTGAATCTGCCATTCAGGAAACCTAAAAGCCATTTATTTGTATGATAAGCATGTAAAATGAAGGATTTGTAGAATTCAGTTTGCTCCAGGAAACTCCTGGTTGTTTCACGTCACAGGGATAAAGGTGTAATTAATTTTATAAATCTCTGTATCTGCTACTTTGAATTGAACATATGTTACTTCAGACCCAGGGTTTATTTGGTTTTACTTGTAGATTTTAAATATGTAGTATTTGTATTCTAAAAAGGAAATGCACTTTGTCACAACAGACGTTTTCTTTGTGCTCTTTTCTGTTTCCTGAGACATTTCTCTGTTCTATAATATGTCAGGATTTCTATGGAGCTTTAAGCCTCGTTGAAGGCGCTAACTCCGTTGTTACACTAACATGCCTTGATGTACATTGTCCAGTTTTCTTGATAGAAAAGCAAACTTCTGTTGATACCTATTGATTTTATTTGTGCTTTTGCACAATAAGACGTTGGCATTTCTTGTTAGGACCAAATATTTGTCGTTGAATTGTATTTTTTCTTAGGTTTACAGTAAACTCTTACAGATTGAAAAATAAAGACCTGCAAAAAATAACTTTTGCATGTCAATTTTAAATTTATTTTCTTAAATATAAAGATGTGTGCTCTTTACATAAAGCAAAACTTTGCAGAAGTTTGAAACTGCCAAAGGTTTCCCTTATATGTTGCTTTAAAATAGAAAATTTTAATTAGAACGTAATTAGTGGTTTTGATAAATAGTTCTGCATTTTTTTTTTCATTAAACTTTTCAGTCCAGCCCTGGTGCTTTCTCCTTTTTTAAGAAAGTAACCAATGTTAAAGTCTAGCCTTTTGAAAACAAAACTTATTTCCAGGTGGACTCACAACTGTGGCACAATATTGTATAGGGAAAGTTTTAGTTTCTGCCTCATCAGGCATAAATAGTGCTTGAGACGCTTTATGCAGACTTTAACAGGACTTGATTCAAAGGTGAATCGAGTTCATTTTCATTTCAACATTACCTTAATCAAATTTCATGAAGCTAAAAGTCAGTTCTGAATTTGTTCACAACAATCTTTGAACACTTGAAAACAGAGGTCAAATTCGGGCCCAATAAAGCGCATCCTGATTGTATGAAAATATTTCTGTGAAGTACTGCCACCTGCTGGACCAAGCAGGAATATTCACTTTCTACCTCCAGTCTTCAATACCTCATGCCATGGTGCCTTTGTGAAAATGCTATGTGAAAGTAAATGCCTCCCTTAAGAAGGTAAGTTAAATTTATTCCCATGTTGGACTTTGCTGGCTCTGCTTTACACTTCTAAGATGATAAGCTGAAATAATGTCTTCAGATTTAAATGACGTGTATGCCAATCTCACCATCAGATTGACATTACCAGCTGTTCAACTTAACACTGAGTCCCAATTAAGTTTTGGTTGTTTTTTTTTGTTGCTTTTTTCTAATAATATAAAGTGATGACATTGTGAAGACAGTCTTGGCTGTTTCCACAAGCTTATCTTTGGTCTTTTTAAAGTTTCTGATTCCTTTAAGCAAACTAAGTAAGTGAAGCTTTTTTATAGAGCACCTTTACGAGATAGTCACAAAACTTTGTGAAATAGTTTTGTTACTATTTTAACTGAAAATAAATTAAAATTAGTAGTTTTAGTATAGACCAAAGAAAAAATGATACTGAATAAAACTATAACAGACAAGCCTAGTACAATAAAAGAATAAAAAAAAAAAGTTTTTTAAGAGACAACAAAACAGCCTTACAAATGTCCAGACCAATACAGTTGCTCTTAGTTTTCCTATCCAGCTGTCAAATTTAATTTACATTTTTTTGGACCCCTACAAATTTACTAAAATAATACAAAATGGAAAAAAAACTACTAAAGATCAAAACTTTTATTATATATCAATTTTATATAAAAACTATCAGTATCGGTATTGGCGATACGGACTGTACATTTACTTGGGATCGATACCTCATCTCTAAATGCCGAAAGTCACTGAGCTATTCAAGGCGGCGGTTATGTTTCTGGATCCTTTCCCAGATTTATGCCTCACAACAATCCAGTCTCGGAGGTTTACAGAGACATCTTTCATATCACGCTTGGCGTTTCAAGGCTGTGAATAGTTTGGCAAATATATTTTCCTGGTTTTCTGTTTTCAATAAATTTCCAAAACACTCAAAAAGATGTCCGCATGGGACACAACAAAGTACTTCAATACATATGTAGTGTTTCCCCTTTGTTCTCCGGGCTTTCTTTGTCCCGCAGACGGTTTCCCAGTTGTCTCCTGCAGTTCTAATCGGTGCTGTTTGTTCAGTCGTGGCTAATTTGCAGAACTGCAGTCTCTGCTGCAGAGCTTCAACAACAGAGCCCTGCTTGTTCGGTTTTCCGGAAAACCAGCTCTGATTCCAACCAGCTGTTTCCCGCCTCACACAGATCAGCTGCACACACACACACACACACGCACACGGTCGTAGTAGGCGGAGGCTGGAAGGCAACACACACACACACACACACACGCTGGAGGGAACCCCATCAGCTGTGGAAAGAAACACAGCTCGATTTTACTTTTCGCTTTTTCCTTCCCTCCTTCTCAGATTGAATTTTAGAGCGGGGTTTCAGGGTCTCCGCCTTTGCGGGTTCTGCGAAACCAGCGGAAAGCGCAGCACTTGAACGCGAGCACACGAGTGGGAAGGGGGAAGAAAACAGCAAACACGAACTCCAGAAGGTGGCTTTGAAAGCATGGACTATGTCAGGATGCCGACAGAGAAGATAACGTCCCTGCAGCACTTCAAGCGGACGGAGAAGGATGTTATCGGCGGACTCTGCAGGTGTGTAAACCGCGTAATAACAATTTGTGGCGCAGCCGTACCATGTGCGTGAAGGGTTTTTCGTGTGGCCGTAGCGTGTGTGTATGTGTGTGTGGTGCAGCGGGGACTTCGGGTAGCATGCTAGCTGTTAGCTACTGGCAGCTGGAACGTGCTTGTAGAAACGAGCTGTTTTTGTCACATTCGTGCCTGCTCGGAACTATGATATGTTATTCTATATTTAGCCTGTGTTATATGCGTTATTTATGTAGGCGGGAGTATGTAGATGGGGTCTCTGCGAGACGGCGAGATGGAGCGAATACACTCATGTCCAGATAGACGCCAACCACGTGGTAGTTAACATGATCGCCGCTGCCGCACCAAATCATGTTTCAAATCACTATAGTTTATTAAAACCCAACTGGTTTGCACTGAGCACCATTAGTTACCAATTTCTGAATGGGTGTATACCGTTTGGGTTCGTTCAGCAGGTTTTCGGCTTCGGTATTTGTGTGTTTAAACAGCTGCTCCCTGTAGCGGGCGACGTTGTCATGTGCTAAAATTAGCTTAGCTTGGTTAGCAAGTCATACGTCGCTGCGCACTTTGGTAGCAACCGTGTGGACCGTGATTGGGTTTCTTTAAATTGGTGTTCACGACATATTTATTATTTAAATAAGTCGCTCAACACAAGCGAGGGTACCCACATGGGTATATTTGCCTCTAACTGATAGCAGACAAAGCGTTAGCTCAATGCTAATGGCGTACAGCATTGTTCTCGGTGCCAGGGGGCCTGCTGCTTCTGCAGGTGGTGTCACATTTCACTAACCGCTACCGTTGGAAGACGCGCCCCCTAGCGGTAGAAATGAAAGGAAGCACATTTTCTCCAGAATGTGACATCATTCTACAGCTGGCTTGTTTTTAATCTCTTTTCTGAGATTGGTTTCAACAAAGCTGTGCGTTTTGGTAGTAATCCTGAACTGAAGATGCTTTAGACTTAGACTTCCTTTATTGTCATTGTACAGAGAAAACACAAGGTGAATCTTGACAACGAAATGTTTATATTAGGAAAACATTACATGAATAAACTGTTGATCATTTATTCATCGATGCAAAACCTTTTAAAAGTTGTAATTCTGGCAACATTGCTGACTTTTAACAAAATGTAGGTGTTGCCATAAAGTGTCGGCACAATATGAGTCTTATACCTTCGCGGTTGGAGTAAATCTCATTTAATTGACCTGGAACTGTTTTCTTTAGGCCCGAGCATCAAAGCGCCGGGAAGGCCTATTGTTTTTGCATTTGTTACTGTGAAATATTCCGAGTTTATTTTTGTTACACAAGTCAGCCATGTTAGGTTTTGAGGTCAAGGTTGGTAAGAAACCAAATCCTTTTCCACACAGAACTTCAAAAATCCAATATTTCCTGTTTCAAACGTCATTCGGGGTGATGGTACTCGGCGATCTTATTCTAAAACGACTGAGAAAATGTATGTTGAGTATTCATTTTTACTGATCATTTTTATTTGAAAACAATGAACCACCAAATTATGGATGGTTTAAAAAAAAAAAAATGCAGAAAGAAACTTAAGCAAGCTTCTGTTGCACAAGAAATCAGAAATTAAACAAAAATGCAATTTGCAGCTTTAAATCCCAGGGAATAAAATAAACCTCAAGGGTACAAATATATATATATATATATATATATATATATATATATATATTAAAAGCTCTTTAATCAGACAGCAGGTCGCGGCTGCTTAGCGTCGCCCGCGAGCTTTTACAGCCACGTGAGCCGTGTCGCTTTCTGGCTTTCCGACTTCGACTTTGCAGATCCGGTTCTTCAGGTTTGTTGTGACCGTTTATGTCGTTAGCGGTGCCCCCGCCCCCTCAAGAGCGAGGCTTTTAACCAGCACGCCGCCCGGCGCTTTGAGCTCGAGAGGAGCAGCGAGTTCAGCCAAACCCGTGACCTCTGGAGCCAGACGCCAGGAATGTGAAGAGGTCGCCATCAAAGCTATAAGTTAAAGGTTCGAAGCGTCACAGTCAGACTAAGTTGATTGGTCGTAGTTGTTTTGTTTTTTTTAGGTAAAACTGATGCAGAAATTATAATATGTATCAAAACATTTTTCCCCTCTTTGTTTTGACGTTTTTTTTTTTCCACTTAAAAATACACTTGAAGCATTTTTTAGGCTTTGAAAGGAAACAAGGCATCCGTTTTTTTAGGACTTATATGGTTTTAATTTGGCCACACTACATCAACAAACATGAGTGTATTAGTTTGTAGTCACAGATTCAGCTCCATCTTCCTATTCCATCTTCCCACCAGCTGCCCAGCTGAGCTCTAAACAAACGTCTGGTCAAGTTGATTGTTGGACATTTCAGCGACACGGCAGTTCAAAGTCCTTTGTCCCATAAGAACATAATTCACGAGACATCACCTTTTGATTAAAAACATCAAGCAAACGTGCAACAAATATGTTGATCGATGTTCCATGGAGGAGTTTTCTATGTCTTGCTGCTGAGACATAGGTTCTTTAATCGTGGAAATGTTCTTTAGGTGACAGAAGGCCGACTTTGTAACTCTTTATGCGACACTGGAGGCTCAGGTCTGAGTTCATCCTCACAGCCAGAGCTTGTAGCTGTGACAAGTGAAGCCGTGCGCTGACTCTGTAGGTCCAAAGATGAAAACAACAAGTGCTGAAGGTGTGCCGATGTGGATAAGTAAGACGTTTTGTCTCTTCACGGGAGAACATTGTTAATTCTCCTTCCCATGTCTTTCAGCCTGGCGAACATCCCCCTCAGTCCGGAGACGGCCCAGGACCAGGAGAGACGGATCCGTCGGGAAATCGCCAACAGCAACGAGCGGCGGCGCATGCAGAGCATCAACGCTGGATTTCAGTCCCTCAAAACACTCCTGCCACACACAGACGGGGAGAAGCTCAGCAAGGTAGATTCTCCTGCACGATAATGAGCAAATCCGGGTCTTTAAAGTCTCTTTTTAGTCCTTTTTCACTGACCGCATATAAAGTTTTTCAACCGATTTGAGCTGCTGGTTTCTCCTCTCGCTAGGCCGCCATCCTTCAACAAACGGCGGACTACATCTTCACCTTGGAGCAGGAAAAAACCCAGCTGCTAACCCAGAACAACCAGCTCAAACGCTTCATCCAGGTCAGAACGCTGATTGTAGATTTTTGCATGTGGCCGGAAACGTCGTCTCTAGTTTTATTGGTTTTAAGCCTCCGTCCTCAGTGGTGTTGTATTTTTGCATATGGCGTTTTCATGTACATATTTGCTGTGTTGCTACATCAGCATTAAGATTGATATTCGGCGACGTTGAGTCATTTTCTAACGCGCTAAAACCCACCCAATCAGTAGAACTGGTTAATAATCAGGGTCAGGGCGGCCACGCATCCTCAAAAAGTTAAAATCATGCCTCTAAAATTCAGGCCGCAATGTCTTGAACTCACCAGACACCACTGACTAGTCAGACGAGAACTTGCTTGACAAAAATGTCGTCCTGTATTTCACCTTGAAAGCAGGTGTTGGTACCGCCCGAGAGGCATGCGGTGAGGTGTGTTTCATAGCTGGAGGTGCTGTTTTGTTATGTTGTTTTAGGTTTTTCTCGGTTACTTGGTTCTGCCTTTAACTCTTTTTTTTTAAATTCTGCCTCCAAGCAGAGTTCTGGTTCGATTTGGTCGCTTGGGTTGGGAATTGCGCGCTTACAATGCCGCGTTTCGTCTCCTGCAGGAGTTCAGCGGCTCCTCGCCCAAAAGGAGGCGAGCCGAGGAGAAGGACGAGGGCATCGGGTCTCCGGACACGCTGGAGGAGGAGAAGGTGGAGGAGCTGAGGAGGGAGATGATCGAGCTGCGGCAGCAGCTGGACAAGGAGCGCTCGGCTCGCATGCAGCTGGAGGAGCAGGTGATCTCAGCTGTGCGTTTAATCATTATCAACTCTTCCCCGCGTATTTGAACGCTTGATGTTGAGCCAATAGGGCCCTTAAGCCACGCTTCAGGAGAGCAAACACTCAAACACAATGCTGATTGTGGCGCCGACACATTTATCAGCCCAGCAGCCAGGTCCTGATTGGGTCACATCCTGGATCTACCTGAACAGCAGGTGCTGCACACAAGCAGAAACTCGAACATGAGGGGGAGGGTAAACACTGAGCGCAATTATAGACACAGCTGACTCAACCAGGCCGCGAAGTTGGAGGAGTCGCCAGCATCTTGAGCAATAGTTCGATCTCATTTTGTGTGTGTGTGTGTGTGTGTGTGTGTGTGTGTGTGTGTGTGTGTGTGTGTGTGTGTGTGTGTGTGTGTGTGTGTGTGTGTGTGTGTGTGTGTGTGTGTGTGTGTGTGTGTGTGTGTGTGTGTGTGTGTGTGTGTGTGTGTGTGTGTACTTTAACGTAAATTTCCTCCTGAGTGTGTGAAGCTCAGAGCAGCTTCCACATGTTTATCTGAACACTATTTAACTGTGTTTTAAATTAGGGTTGTCCTGATCTAATATAGAGTCAGAAAGTTGTTGGATATAAACATGCATCTTTAACTTAATTACGTGTGATTTTAATTGTATTTCTTCTTTAGTAGAAAAACCTGTTTTACAAATTTGTGTGTTTTTTGACGTTGGCGGGATATTGCAATAGTTCTGCAGACGTTTGCAGCGGGAGCATTAGGGAAAACGTCTGGTTAATAAAATCTAACATTTACTGTAGAAATGTCTGTAGGCTCCAAGCTAGCTCTCTGGGTGCTTTTATAGAGCCAGTAAAGGACTAAATTGAGTTAAACTCTTTATTGGAAAAGCCTTAAATTAGAAGTCCCTCCTTGTTTTCCTGTAATTAATGCGTGTTGTGGGTTTAATACTGTGCGGTCACGAATACTCCGCGCCCCTCTTGTGAGGACGAGCTCTGACTGGATTGCTGTCCGCTCGTAGGTGCGGTCTCTGGACGGCCAGCTGCACCCGGAGCGTCTGAAGGTGATCACCCAGCAGGTGGAGGAGGAGCAAGCCCTCATCCAGAGCCAGACGCTGCTGCGGCTACAGCAGATCCACGCCGCCGCCGACAGACAAACACACAGTCCTCAGGTCAGAAACGCTCCACTCTCCCGGCGGTCCCTGCGCTCCAGCTCGATGAGAATCATTGGGGGAGAGGGGATAAGACCTGGACTTTGGTTTCAATTTGATCTTCTGCCTTTCAGGTGCTGGCTCCGCCCACTCCGCCCGCCCCAACCCACCACCCCACTGTCATCGTCCCAGCCCCAACACTAAACCAACACCATCACGTCACTGTGGTGACCATGAGCCCGTCTGTCCACACCAGCACCGTGTCCACTTCCAGACAGAACCTGGACACCATTGTGCAGGTTGGAGCTTGTTCTAATGTCCGCCAACGCTAAAGCGCTAACTATAAACATCGGTTCCGCCAGCTCTAAAGCACTAGCTCTAAAGCACTAGCTCTAAAGCACTAGCTCTAAAGCACTAGCTCTAAAGCAACGTTCCTGTTTTGTGCTCATCCCCTCCCAGGCCATCCAGCACATCGAGCGCACCCAGGAGAGGCGAGGCAGCTCCGAGGACGAGCAGAGGAGAGCGGTCATCGTCGGCCCCACCCACGTTGCCATGGACACCGCCTGCTCGGACACAGACACGGACACGGAGGGCGAAGACTGTTTGATGAACTGAGCCGCCCCCCCACCCCCCCACCCTGAACTCCTGCCTAACCCCGGCCCTCCAACACGCACACAAACACTTAGACACCCTACTCACTGTAAGATTCCCTCCAGGAGCTTGACTACTCATGTTAATCTGTCTTTGGCATTACCTAAACTCCTAAATCCAGTGGTTTAAGCTCTGCGTCAAGTTTTGTACTGTAATTTTTCGGAGTATTGAAGAGGTGCAGGATCTGTTGGATCTCTGCAGCTACTTGAATAATCAAACGGTCTACTTGTAGAAAAAAAACAAAACAAAACAAAAAAAAAAAAGAAAAGGCTGCCGGCCCCCTGATGTTTCTCGTTTGTGCGCGCTCTCTCTCCACATAGTCCCGGAATCATCGTCGCCCTCTTTCTGTCACTCCTGACAGTGCAGCTACATCTACTGGAGTCAGTTTATCAGAAAGATGAATGTAACGACACAATAAGCAAGGAGATCCTTATTCACCTGTTTTCTGTTTTTCGTATATTTCTGGTGGCTGTCGAATCTTAAGCTATTTAATACTAAATTTCAAAATTTGAACCAACACATGAAATCTTACTTGAAGAAAAGGAAAAAAAAAAAAAAAAAGCTGTTTTTTAAACTCTAAATAAGCCCTTAAAAATAAGCTGAATTCCTTCTCTGGTCTTTCAGTTTAGATGTTTTATATATAACATTGTTAAGTGTCAGGGTCGCCAATCGTTGAAGGTTTTGTCCTAATTTAAAATTAGTTGACTTTTTTTTTTTTTTCTTTTACCGTTTTTTTTGTTTGTTTATTTGTTTGTTCTTAACAGGAGGGAGGAGGAAAAAAAAACGCACCATTACGTTTTTAACTTAATGTCGGCTTGTTGCATGAAAAAAACCATTCAGGTGCCGCATTTTTGTAAATAAGCGATCAACCCGAGACGGTTTGACTGAATCAGACTCTCTGGAATCTACAAATATTTCCATCGAAGTTCTGAAACAGATGGGCATGAATCATGTTTCCAGCATTTCCCCCTAAGGGCCTGAATCCACCATCTGGTCTTGGTGACTATGCACTAGAGATGTTGGGATTTTTGTGTTCATTTGTTCTTTTTTTTTCTTCTTTTTTTTTTTGTTTGTTGTCGCTATCATTTAAACATAGGTTGAAGTTCTCTATGCACCGTGTATGAAACTTGACGTGTTTAAATGGAAGAATGTAGTACTTAAGAGGTGCTTGTTTTAGTCGTCACCGTGGCGATCTGCAGGGGCGCAAGGAGCCGAGGCCAAAAGCACCTGCAATAAGTCACCTTTCCTTTGTTTTGGCTTTTTTTTCCCCCGGGGAGATTTAGTCAGACATTATGTTGAACTCGACAACACAGAAATTAAATTTCTGGTGTCTTTTCTTGCAAAAAGAAAACAAAAAAAAAAAAACAATCCCACAAAGCAAAGTTTAACCAGCAATAGATTCTCATGGTTTGATAACGTTGAGTAAAAAATACAACGGCGTCACAGTTTGTGCAGAATTTTATCTCAAAACAGAATAGCAACAGCTATCCCTGCTGGTGACATGTGCACAATTAGACCTTTATTTTTATTTGACTTTTTTTTTTTTTTCTGACCCAAAACAAATGAGCCTGTAGTATAGGAGCCTTCTTTAAGCCAGCTGTCCGGCAGAGCACAGCGACGGGTGGAAGGAGAGTCGGCTACATAATGCGTATTTTTATTATTATTTCACACATAGCTTGGCTATAGAAGAGAACTTTTATTTACAGTCATATCCGGCAACGTGGAGGCACCAGGCACGGACCCGTTGGTTTGGTAGAAACTGTTTTATGCGCTTCTGTTTACAAAAAGAACAGCAGCAAGTTATTCCAGCTGCTGCTGAGATGATATATTTATCCGTTATACTTACGATGAATAACCGTTTGTGTCTTTTGGGGTTATTTCCAAACGGAGAGGTTTGTTGGCGATGCAAGCAAGAAGAAAGGGATCGATTCCCATTTTCGTCTCGAGAAAACTCCAGTACTTAACTTGGCAACTTATTAATAATAAATCTAAAGCACAAAAAAGAAATGTTCTTGCTTTTAGACGGCAACACCTCGAACTTCAATATTCCAATATAACCAGGCCTGGTGCCTCCATTTTCTGAAGCTATTGCTTCGAGAAAACAAGGAGTCGGGAGGGTTTTTCTCCCCCCTTCCCTAATGTACAAACGCGCACTGTTAACGCTTTCATTAATTTAGGGAAACAAATCGATTGACAAAAGAGACAAATTCAACAAAATCGCGGGGAAACCAAAGCCCGAGCATCAGAAACACTAACAGCGAAGTTTTTGACGTGGAAAAGCTGAAGAGAACTGCAGATGTGCCGCTCGTGATCTCCCTTGCCCCCAGCCCCCGCGCGCAGCCCCACTCTCTGTTTGAAATGCCCCCCCAGCCCCTGTGCACCTCATGTTACTTTGCTCGTGTTTCTGCTGGGACTCTGACTGGAAAAATCCCCCCGAGCTGCAAAGCCTCCCTCTCCTGTCGCGCTCGATCCGAGTCGCTGATTCGATGCTGTAAACATTCCTTCTTTTGGATTCGTTTCCGTCTATTGATGTCGTGTGTTCTTTTGCCAACCAAATGCATCTTATATTTTTGTTATTTTCTTGTCTTAAAGTAGTTTTTGTTATGACTGTTTGTTTTTTTTTGTTGTTGTTTGTTTTTTTGCATTCTGTGACACTGTTTTGTGTGGGATGTTTGGGTTTTGTTCATTCACTCATCAGCTGGTTAGAGTAGTATTTTCAAGCCAAACGTGGGTGGGAAGCCGGGGAGGGAGGGGATTCCATATTGTTTGTGAAGCTTCGTTGAAGGGTTCAGCGTTGCGCTGATCTCAGTTGATCCACAGCCTAAATCTCAGGTGTGGTTATCAGTCGGAAAATCGTTTCAGCCCTTCATGTTTCTGTACATTTTGTTGACAGCGCGGCTGTCGTTTTGATGAATTTTTTTTTATATATATATATATGCATATATATATATATGAAGCACTTGTTCTGTACTGCCTAAATCATTTTTTTTTTTTTTTTTTTGTCTCCTGTTTTCCATTTATAGTGACGAGACTTTTTTTATATATATTTTGTGTGACTTAAAAAAAATTTTTCTCATCAGTCCAGGGCGATGCCAAGCTGTTATATTTTGTTTATTAAAAAAAATGGATGAACTGGCCTTTGTTTAAAAAAAAAAAAAAAAAAAGTGAAAAAAAATAAATAAAATTTGTACTTTTTTTATTACACTCCCTTGTTTCTGTTTTTATTTTACATATTCAACTGTCTGGCCACTAGGCGGCGACATTTTTTTTTTTTTTAAGAGTTGAATTAAGGTTATTTTTATTGCAGTTATTTGTTGGTAATTTAGCAAAATATGAAGCAGTGAATCAAACTGGGACTTGTGGAGCTAAAACTGTTTCATAATCCACAAATGCGCAGGACGAGATCCACACTTGTATGTCTTGATTTACAAGTTGTTTCTGGCCCGTGAGTTGAGCTGCATTTGTGTGTGAATTTTGAGACTCCCCTCGCAAATCAATCCACGAATGTCTTTTTTTTTTTTAAATCAGAAGGACACTAAATCCGCTCAGAAGAAACCTCCTGGCCTAAAACCTGAACCTGGTCAAGCTGGCTGTCTGGATCTTCCTCCGGCTCTTGCAACGCTGAGATCTCCTGCGACGTGTTTGGCTGCAGATCTTCCTTCTCAGCGTTGAGTGTTGGCAGGCTGCACATCCTCATTTGCTTTTTCCACATGGACATTTTTCTCACAACTCATCTGCTGGTGGTACTTTTTCTCCTCGTTCTTTCAGTGCATCAACATCGGTTTCGCACCTGCAGTTTAATTCCTGGTATAAACCTTTAATCCTCTCCACCTCCACCTGTGCGTCCCTTTCCTTCTCTAGCAGCAGTTTGATGTGATATTTTCTCGGCGGGCAGCCATTCATAGCTCTGGCCTTGTAGGGAGGCGCCACGTCCTCCTTTGACTTGTCCAGATGATCTGCAGCTGAAGTCGTTCCACCTGTTGCTGCAGAGAAGACTGGCTACATTTTAAATGTTTCGCCAGCCCCACTGATCTTCTCCTGCAGCGTCTCGAACTCTTTTGTCGTTTCTTCAAAGAGACGATCCTTTCTCGGCTCTCGGCTCATCAATTTGCTGGAGGTCCTGCTTTTGCTCTTTCAGAATCGGCTTTTCTCTCCTGGACGTCCCAGACGTTCTGACCTGTTTCCACCTCTTGTTTCAATCCAGAAACATCTTTTTTTTTCACACTCGCTGTTGAGTCGTTTGAATGAAAGTCTGATCTGTGCAAACTTCTCTCAGTGTTTTGCGACATATTTTTGAAATGCATTGTTTGAAGATGACTCTTTGGTTCTCAAACTTCACGAAGCGTCTGCGTCTCGGCCTCCTGCCTCAGCAGAACAACGTCCAGGCTTCATGCCTGAAGCGAAGCTCCTCGTCGTTGGTCCGGAGTTTGTCCATTTCTTCTTCTTGGTGGAGGGCTTTGCTTGTTCTCTTTCTCAGCCTGGGTTTGTGACGTAAAATGCTTCCTAGCTTGAGGAGATGGGCCATCTTTAAATCCACAAAGTCCTGCAACCCGTAGCCAGCCATCCATCCATCCATCCATCCATCCATCCATCCATCCATCCATCCATCCATCCATCCATCCATCGTGTGCATCGCCGCCACTGGAATCAGAGCTCAAGTTTCTATCTCTGCTCAAGTTTTGGGATTCGCGCCTCCGACTCGCTTTAAACTGCAAGCATTCAGCCTGCCTTTTCCTGCTGGGCTCCTATCAGCACTCCCGATTGGATCGGGCAGCTGTTCTGACACTCAATGCGACCCCACCTCTCCCCCACCCCGGCGGCGTGCCCTCTGACCTTCAGCCGCAGCGGTATATATATCCAGGGGGGACGATCTGCAGTCCTCTGGCAGCCAAAATGAAGCTTCTGGCGACTGCGTGCCGCTTGCTGTGTCTCCTGGCTCTGTCGGCTGCAGGTACGGAGGCCGGATGAATGAAATAACCGCATTTAGAAACAAATGAACGTTTAGTTTTTGCTTGTAAACGCTCTTGAACAAAAAGGACTGATTCAAATGAAATATCCACTTAATGTGTGCGCATGCCACCGTTTTGGTGAACTTCCTAACAGCTTTGGTTGAATTTGCTGCTTTAAATCTGAATCAATCCACTCATGTTGTACACCGGATGCTCAGTGCAGACCTCCAGTCTAATCTGTCGAGTCTTCCTGCTTCTGATTTGGTCGAGCTTGACCCGAATGTGTTGCTCAGAACCGGCTGGTCGTTTCAGGGGGCGTCTTCGTCGACTCTCCCCTTAATGTCGCGGCTTCCCGTCTGTCCTTGCGCCGATTCGTTTTGACCCCCCCCCCCCCCGCCGACCAGGTGTCGGGATATTGTCAGACGGAGTCGTCATCAGATACGGTTGTTGGACTGACCTCTTCCAAACCTCTCGGGAATGCGCAGACGTCGCACACCCAAACGCAAGAGGCCGTTTTCTGTGACGTCTCTGTAAGGACAAGACAAAAACTCCGAGCCGTACAATTAGACTTTGATTCCACGGCTGCACTCTGAAGCAAATTCATATATATATATATATGAATATGAATATATATATATATATATATATATATATATATATATATATATATAAAAAAATGTTAAAAAAATAGAATAAAAATTTCTGCCTGGCAAAAAAAAATATATATATATATATATATATATATATATATATATATATATATATATATATATATATATATATATATATACCAGGACATTTTCTGCCATTGAACAGTTTCTCGTGGTAAACTTCTGTTCATCTCAAACTGAAATGTTCTGTTTGTTTTTTTTTTTTTTACATCTCTCTGGACTTTCCCAAACTCTTGTGTTGTTTAAAAATGTAAATGTTCTGTATGATTGCAGCATGTCGCTTGGCATATTCGCAAACATTTGTGCTGCTTAAAAGATGAAATGTCTCATATCTTTTTTATCGTGCGTCTCCTTGTATATTTCCAAAAGCTTCCCAAAGACTTCAAGACCTGCGTTAAATACACGTTGAATACATCGTAATCGCGCTGTGAAATATATCGTATTGTGACATATTCAATGTGTTAAACACACCTAATTTTCGCAGCGGACATTAAACTCTGAATGCAATCAGTGCCGAGTCAAAACATGTCTGCAGGGCTTCGTCCGCTCCGCCTGCCAAGCCGCCAATCTGTCATGCGCTCGCGCACAATCACACCGTCTCACTCCGGCTGCCGGGTTTTAATTGCCGCCATATGCCCACTTTATGACTTCTTGGTGTATTTATTGTTCTTGGAGGAGACCCTGAGTCGTTCGCGGCCGGAGCTCCTGCAGGAGCCGGAGCGGGGTGGGGGCTCATGACAATCGCAGAGAGAGAGAGGGCGTCGAGCGTCACGCTTCCTGAAAATAGAAGTGGAATTATCCCTCCTTCTTTTCGCCCTCTGACTCATTGTGGGACTATTTCTGGGCGTCCAGCAACCCAGGCACCTGTCCCGCTCTGTCCCCTGCGCTCTGCCCCAGCGTCAGGCTGCTGCTGCTGCTGCTGCTGCTGCACCACGGCAACACGTTGCCATTAATTGTATTCCAGCGTTCTTGGCGGGAGGAAAACCTGCAAACAGAAGACTTGAGGTTTAATGCCGGGAGGGACGGGTCTCAAACTCCGGTGCTCAAGGGCCCCGTGTCCTGCAACGTTTAGGTGTGCCTCTGCTGCACCACACCCACAATATTTAGGTCATCGAGGCTCTGGAGAACTTAAGGAGGAGATAATTAAGCCATTTCATTCCAGTGTTTTGTACCTGTGGCGCATCTAAAACCTGCAGGACAGCGGCCCTTGAGGGCTGATCGTTTCACACCTGCGGTTTAACGTCTCGCGTTCCAGACTGAGAATGTCAGACATTTTTGCAAAAGGTCTCCAGGGGGAGTCAGAGCGAATGGGAGGATCTTTTAACGTCAAATTTCAACTCTGGCAACAAATCCACGCAGGCACCATAAAATAATAATAAAAAAGTGAACATCAATACTGCAGAATAAACTATTCATCTTATTTCCTATCAGAGATTAAGTTAAGTTCATCAAGAATGGTAGCAAACAATTTGACGTTTGTGATTCCTCTAGAAAGATGCAGTCTGTCCTTATGCTGCCATAAACAACGCTCAGTTATTTCATATTTACAAAAATGCAGAGAAAGTGCGACAAAGACAAAACCTTATGCAAATCTTGGGCTTTTGTGTTTTCTAACAGGTTTCCTTCCAGGATTGCTCTTCACTTAGATCTCTAACCATTTGCCAGCAATATCAGACAAATGTAATAAACTCCAGTTAGTCCACAATTGTAAAACCTTGTAGCTTTTTGTACTTTGGCTCATGTTGGATCTCAAACGATGCCGCTGCATCCGTCTGGATCATGTCCAAACCTCCCACATGACTCAGGCGGATCAGAGTTGAAGCTCTGCAGACATGGATCAGATTACTCTTCTTCCTCTCTTGAGTCATTCAATTATAGACACCTACGGTACACTTAAGTCTGCTCAAGACGGGTATTATAAGACCTTGGCCGAGAGAGGTTTCTGCTCCGTTACTGTGCCGCTCTTGCTATTTTTACACACGATTGTGCAAAATGCACTAAAAATCTTTACGAGTGACTTTGATCAATAGTTCTTCAAGGTTTTCCGAAGGTTTATAAAACTGAGACAGGCAATAAATAAAAAAATAAAATAAAAAAAGCAAATCCAAAACAAACAACGTTTGAAAGTCTGGATATCTAGAGAGGCTTAAAAACTGAAACATGAATAGACGTCCAGAGATGTCCACAGATGTGGCATTAAAGTCGTTGAGTTTGGTCAAATTACAACATCTGCAAACTTTGGCTAAAAAAAATGTCCACTTTCAATTTTTTCCTTTCTGACAAACCTTTTGAAACCGTTAAAAAAAGATGTCAAAAGTTTCCGTTCTCTGAGCTCAGGAGGCTTTTTGTGGCTGGCAGAAACAGAGGGATGCAGTTGCAGTCAGAGCAACTGGTGGTCTTCGGTTTGAATCCGAGCCGGGACGTTTCTGAATGCTTTCAGGAAAGCGAGTCGTTCAGGAGGCAACAGAAAGAAATGAGGGATGGATTAAGATTTTGATGTAATGCTAAGGATTATTTCTAAAGGTGAACGATGGATGGTGCATCTTGGTGAAACAAAAAACATTAATGGAGGCTTCACATTTTTCTGCACTGAATGTGTTCAACTTACAGATTGTTGGACCTTCCTTGTTTATATGTAACAATGAAGTGGACTTTTCCTGTCTACAGGCTTCAATCCAATTTGGCCCAAACTAAGATGTTCAAAGTCAGACTTGGTCGGCCTATATGATCAACCCAAACTCCTTTCTGGACATCAATAGATTTATTTTGGCTTTGCACTTTTGTCATGTTTTGTAGCCCGAAGTCAACATCTTTTTTAAAATCTGTTTCCTGTGAAAATGTGCTTTCGTTACTCCTCCAACTCTGAAAATTCACTTCTCGTTTTTCCTGTCAGATTTTTATGAACATAACAGAATGACACAATGTGGCCCCTTAACTCAATTTTATTTTCACTTTTGGCAAAGTCTGCATAATAACATGCCTCATAACATGACAACATTCACCTGGCATTTTTCTTTCTTACGCGTTCAGTAGCTGGTGGGGCCGACTGCCCCACTGGGAGGTGGTAAGCCAGAACCTTAGAGCCCCAAGAGGTGACAACAGCATGATGGGAACACATCGGACACTTGTTACGTTAGGGTGGGGGTCAATGCTGGACAGCACTTTGGGGTACATATTGTTCTAATGATGACCTCTATGACGTCTCGGTGAGCATCGACTCCCCTATAAAAGCTGAAGTTATACAATTTCTTAACTAAACGGTATCGGACGAACCTGATTTTATGGACTTTTAAAAGTTGGACACTTAATAGAAAACGGTTTGCCTACAAGAAACTTCATAAAACCTCATAGTTCAGTTTTACTTACACAAAATGTTAGAAACTCGTTTTTTTTTTAGCAGCACACAATCCCACACATCAGACAGGTTGAACACTAATGGTTTGGTAAACGTATGTTAGCTTTAATCTCTTAAGAACGAAAATCACAAACGGTGAGAAAAATGAAGTTTAATTACCGGAGGTCCATCCGAGTTAATCAAAACAAAACAATTTTCAACAGGATCTTCTTAATTAGTGACAAAAATACTTAACAAAACATCTGATGTCTTTGACAGCTGCCAAAAACCTTTTAATCCTCCTCCCTCGTAGTGAGTCCGTCTTGTAACACGAACGGTCGGCATTCGTTTAAGAGTCTCACATCACGCTCTGTACCACAGGCAGTTAAATTTAAATGCGGGCCACAAACCTTTGCTCTTTGTCCGTCATGGCAGTCAAGGATATCCAGCGTGCCTCGATGCATCGGGATGCCAAAAGAGTCCCGTGCTGTTAGATATGATTTTATAGAAGCCGTGGTGGCTGTGTGCGATGCATAAAAGCGTGGTGACAAAGTTTAAGTGTCAGGGCAGAGAAAGTAATGGTTTAAAAAAATAATAAACTTTAGTCTAAAGGATGTTCTGCAGATGGTCCGTAATACCTCAGGTCTTCAATAAGCTGCTCTTTGGTTCTCTGCATCCTTTACAACTTCCTAGCAATTGTCCCAAAGTTACAAAATGAGAACAAAAAAAAAATCCTTCCGGCTGCACAGCATTCATCACTGCTAAAAAAAAAACAACAACAAAAAAAAGTAAAGGAGATTCATTGAAATTATGATTATTATTAGAGCAGCCCTGTGAGCTCATGTTTGATGTCCTTTGACACCTTCACTTCTCCGGACAGAGTCCTCCATCCACGACGAGGAGCACCGCATGCCTCTTCAGCTCCAGCAGCCAGACGGAGACCTCTACCCCTGCGGATGTGACACGACTGACGCCAGCCAGACCTCGTCCAATGACACCCCGGCTCCAGAGAGAGCCGTGTGCCACCCCTGCGCGGCCCTGTCGAGCGATGAAGAAGAGCTGGTGGCCTCGTTGGAGCAAGAGGTAGAGGAAGCGCATCCAACGGAGGACGATTCTTCTGCCGAGGAAGTTGCAAGTGAAGAAAGGAGCCTGGAGGAGACTGCAGAGGAGCGTGACGAGGCGACGTCTGGTGCTGAAAGCAAGGAGAAGGAAGCACCTGAAGAGATCGTTGTTGCAGAAGAGAAGACATCTGAGGAAGAGGAGCAGGAAGCACTAGGAGAATCATCTCAAACAGAGGAGGAAGACATTAGTCAGGACACTGCAGCTGATGAGGACGAAGGTGCAGAGGAGGATGAAATGGTGCCTGATCCAGATTTGACAGAAGACCCCAAACCAGAGTCACGGGAGCTACCGGAGGACCGAGAGACAGAACAACCTGAAGCAGAAGCAGAGCAAGAAGTCACGATAGAGCCTGAGCTGATTACTGAGACCGACCCAGAACCAGAAATCAGCCATCGGGCGAACCAGGAACCTTCTCTGGACGGCACCGAGGATGACGCAGCGGAGGAAACCACAGAGGACACACCGGAGTCTGAACAGGGTTCTGACCAGGAGGTGACGCTGGAGGAGGTTCCTGCAGAGCAGCCAGCACGGCTTCAAGCTAAAGGTAATTCATGTTTCATGAACATAGATTGTTGGAGGGAGAACCTCACTGATTTTTGTCTTCAGTTTTTCAATCCCCTTCAGTAATAGCGGACAGCGTTGACCCCTGACACTTTGACAGTCACTTTTTGCATAGCTAGAGGTCATGCCTTCATAGAAAAGGGATTGCCTGTTCTTCCTTGCATGCACACTGCTGGATATCATTGTGACGACTGGATATATTTGTCTTCATTCTATGTATGAAAATCCTGAGAATATGATCTTGTGATGGACGGAAATGATTTGAGCATTTTGGGTTGCATTTTTTTCATTAATTCATTGATTCTTACTCTGTTAAGTTAATTATGTATTTGTTTTTGTTTTATTTATGCTACCCGGAGTGAGCGAGGGTGTTGAATTTCTTTAAATAACAATAATAATAAAAAAATACATATTTTCTTAAGTAAGCTCTTCTTCAAACTAAGAAGAGGCTGGTACTTTTACTCAGATTGTTCGCATCGCGACATGAGAACGCCGTTTGGTCGCCAAGCACGGCTCGTTTCGGTCGCGTTCAGATCGGCTCTCTTTCATTCCCCTGCCGACTCACCACGTGTTCATTCCCTCTCACAGAGGACGAGGCCGCCGGGCCGGGCCTGAGGGACCGCTCCCACATCGAGGAGATGCTGCGACTGGCGACAGCTGAACCTTCGGCGGAGTTCTCTGGTAAGGAGCAAAATATCGGCCCGGTCATACTGACCAGAGGAAATCTCCTCAAGGTGCTCGAGATATGTGGACAAAGACAGTTGTCAGTTAAAGTGCAGAATAGGATCCCAGTAATCTTGGATAGATCTTAAAGAAAGTGAATCATGATAAAAATCTTACAGATATTAAGTGGATGGGAAAAACATGTGCTCAGTGATTAGGTGGTGTTTATCAGTTAGTGTATTTGGTTGATGTGTTATGGGATGTTATTCTTGGAATGAAGATCGTGTTTTGAACATACAACAACATATCTGATCTTCCACTAATTACCAAACAATGGAGGATAGGTGTGTGCAGAAGACAATGATTAGGGTTTTTTTTGGTTGTAATGGTAATATGTGGAACATGTGGATTAAAACTGGTTGATAGGATGTATGAATGTGTGATGTGTCATAATATAATAATGTTGTGTGCATCATGTATGCCATGATATGTGTTGTTATAACTGTGACAGTAGTATGTGTGTGACAATATACCCAATATATCAGTGTGAAGAAGTGCTATGTGTAGACAGACAGATAATCTAGATAATGTGGATTCAGATATGGGCATGCTAAAATATATCTGGACTATTGATGTGACAGTTGCATTCACCAGATTCTGCATTCCACAGTGTGAAACAACCTTTGTATTCTGCTCGAATCTGTGCAATGGACACTATGAAGGTCTTTTTGTCTCATCATGACAGATAGTTTTGCATCTAGCTCTTTATATAGACATGATAACTTCTCTCATCTCATGTATCATTTCCTCTTCAGACTGCAGACAATATTCAGCATCTGTGTGTGATATGACAATAGATGCGTCTTTGGGAAAATAGAACAGGTGACAATTACAGTGGTGTACTGTCTTGCTGGAGATGATGACAGTTTGAAAAGAGACTAAAGCAAACTTTTACCGATCAGATCATTCTGCAGGAGCAGTGCCCTGCAAACGTGTTCATTACCCTTGAAGGTTTTCACGTCTAGTCCCATCACACCGCCAAAACTGGAGGATTTATTGGTGTTTTATTTAAGAGAAAACACAAAAGTAAAGCATAGTTTTTGTTTGTTTGTTTTAAGGAAACAGACACGTGGTTTTAATCAAACTTTTCCTTTCTCATTCTGTGGAGATGATTTTCATTAGGACAGGGAAGCTGCAGAGCGATGGAGGAAGTTTATAATGTTTATAATGTTTAAGAGCTGTCATTAGTGTCACACACTAATGTCAGCTCTTGTATCAGAGTTGATATGGGAACTGTATTTAGTGTGTGCCTTTATTTCAGTGTTTTTCCTCCTTTTTGGTCCAGCACTGAATCCACCTGAGTTTTGGATGCAACTTTCAAGGAACGTTCATAAAATTCACCAAATGCTTTAATGGAAATTACCGGCAGGTGGTTTAGGAGCGTTCTAGAACAAGTACCTGTCAACCAATAACGTCTACGCTCGGACTGCATCGTGTGGCGGATCTGGGTCAGGACTGGGGTCAGGATCTGTGGCAGTTTCTTATTTTTTCCTCCTACCTTTTATAAACACACACCTACAGATGGTGAGATCACCTCAAAGCCAATGGTTCTGTTTCTCGGACCCTGGAGCGTTGGAAAGTCCTCGATGATCAACTACCTTTTGGGTCTCCATGGCACATCCCAGGAACTTTACACGGGTTAGCACAAATAAAACCTGACAGTTCCTGATTTTGGTGCGTGGACCATAAAAAAAAAGTCTGTTTCTTTTCACCCCTGCACCAGGCGCTGAGCCCACCACGTCCGAGTACACGGTCATCATGCACGGGGAGAGGTTTCGGACCATAGAGGGCATCGTGATGGCAGCAGACAGTTCCAGGTCCTTCTCTCCGCTGGAGAAGTTCGGTCAGGGCTTCCTGGAGCGCCTGGTCGGCATTGAGATGCCCCACAAGTTACTGGAGAGGGTCACCTTTGTTGACACACCAGGCATCATTGAAAACCGCAAGCAGCAGGAGAGAGGTAAGTCCAAAAATCTGTCCTCCATAGAAAGGTGGACAGTGGAGAGATATTGTTTGAAGAAAGCCATGAAACCTTTAGACTTTTCCAAGGAAACTGCACGGCCAAAGCTAACCTGGCTGAAGTCCACAGGTTACCCGTACAACGACGTGTGCCAGTGGTTCATCGACAGAGCCGACCTCATCTTCCTGGTGTTCGACCCCACCAAGCTGGACGTGGGGGGCGAGCTGGAGATGCTCTTCCGCCAGATGAAGGGCCGTGAGTCCCAGATCCGCCTCATCCTCAACAAGGCCGACAGCCTCTCCACGCAGGACCTGATGAGGGTCTACGGGGCGCTCTTCTGGAGCATGGCGCCGCTCGTCAATGTCACAGAGCCGCCTCGCGTGTACGTCAGCTCCTTCTGGCCGCAGGACTACGCTCCGGACACCAGCCGAGAGCTCTTCATGAAGGAGGAAATCTCCCTGCTGGAGGATCTCAACCAGGTTGAGCTCATTCCTTTTCTGTCCAGTGACCTCAAAGTGACCCTGTGATGGGCTGGTTACCTGTTGAGGGTCTGTGGGGAGTTTCTCAAGGCTCCACTTTTGGGCTGCTGTTGTTGAATATCGACATTTGAAGCCAGAAGTTTTCAAAAAGACACACGGCTTTTTTTTCCCCGCACTGTCTCAAGTTAAGACAGACCAAACTTTCGGTCAGTCAGAATCACCAAAAATAATTTCTATTTGCTTAAATAACGAAAGAAAGCCCAGCTGATGAGGTCATGGGAACTTCTGATAGGTTCATTATTAAGTTTATTTGTATCCTTTAATGTACTTCTCAGATTTAAGTGGTTAAATGAAAAATATGGGAAATGTGCTATTTTTTATTTTTTTTTATCGGAATAATTGATTACCAAAATAGTTAGTTGTTGCCCTAATTGGCAGGTGATTTTAATTAGCAACAGAAAACTTTAACAGTGACAGCATTTGGCTACAGGCAAAATGATGATATTTATTCCTCCATACCTGTTTAGGGCTAGTCGTCGTCTCCTACTGTCAACGGCTAAAAGGCCAGACCACCAATCAAATCTGTATTCTCCTACGAGTTCTTGTTTCTTGCCTTTGCTTTCTTATTTATGTTCCTTAAACTTGCTTCTGTCCTTGCAGGTGGTTGAGAATCAGATAGAAAACAAAATCGCCTTCATCCGCCAGCACGCCATCCGAGTTCGCATCCACGCTCTGCTGGTCGACCGCTACCTCCAGACCTACCACGACAAGCTGGGCTGGTTCGGAGACCCGTACGAGGTTTTCCAAGACATCGTGAACGACCCCGATAAGTACTACATCTTCAAGTCCATTTTGGCCAAGAGCAACGTCAGCAAGTTCGACCTGCCCGACAAGGAGGCTTACCAGGACTTCTTTGGGGTCAACCCCATTTCCAACTTCAAGCAACTCTCCCAGCACTGCAGCTGGACTGACGGATGTCTGCTGGAGAAGATCGAGAAGGCCATCTCGCACGAGCTTCCGGCTCTGCTCAGCAGCGTCACCAAAAGCTCAGAGGCACCCACCCCGGCAAAGGCTGCCCCGGCAAACCCGCCGCCTCTCCCCGGTGCGTGCGAAGGTCCGGAGTGTGAGGAGAAACCCAAAAATCGCTGGAGGAAGCAGTGAGATGGAAGGGAAGAGGACCGGAGGCAGCCAAGAGAGAGATGAGGGAGATGGCAGCCAGAGAGTTTCCTGAAATAATGTCCACAGGTGTGGATTCCAGGAATAGCTCCAGGAAGACTGGAAACGTGCAGAAAACCAGATACAGAATGGACTTCAGGATATTTTGTGTTACTACTTAAATGGAAAGAATGTTTGCTGTACATGTTCTGTTAGTTGTATTTGAAAGCAGAGGGAAAAACAATACAGGGCCCTCTACATTTATTGGGAGCCTTTATAAAGATATGTAAAAATCCCTAAACCAATTGTGTATTACTCTGCCATACATTTATACAGTTCATTTAAATTTAAATGCAAGTGGGGAAAAAAAACATCTGCTCTTTTTTCACCAAATCATTGGTGCCACACTTATTTGCACCCCTACTTCTCTCATAATATTTTGCTAGTTTTAAGCATACAGGCCATATTTTAGAGCGTTCCTCTTCACACGTACTCAGTGGATCATCCAGAGTCTCTACTCTGCAGCTCCCCCACCTGGGCATCTATAGGAATTACATCTCAGGATGTGAGATGCCCATGAAGGAAGGTTGAGTTAGTTACTCTCAAGCCATTTCTGCTCATTTTTCACTTGAAAAAAAAAAAAACAAACCCCTATGACGATCCAGTTTCAATATTCTGGCAGAGATCCACTGATTTTTATTTGAAACCTTCCAGTGTCTAAAACAGTTCACAATGCTGTGCACTCTAACTCGATTTCCAGACTACTTAGGAGAGATACAAACCCAACACGCATCACAGAACCTCCGCCGTGCCTGACAGTGAGAATAAGGTGCTTTTCTAAGAATTAATTCAAACGGCCTCTGCAGACATGATTGTTAGGACAGGAAAGGCTTCTTCCTGTCACGCTTCCCAAACAACTGGTTGGCGTTTAGATTACGCCTAACAACATTCGTCCAGGGCCAACGGGCGAATTACCTCCTCAACGCTTCACTAACTTTTTTTCATTGGAAGTTTAGGGAATCCTGATGGGTGTGGCACCAGTGATTTTTATTTTTTTTTTTAATCTTAATAGAAGGTTTTTCATACAAACCTTCAAGTAGCCTTTTACCAGAGGTGCCAAGAACTGCTTCATTTTGATATCGCTGGTGCAGAATTTGATTTGTTTGGCATTAAGCAAATAACTTCACTTCTTGTGGTGATTCATTTGTTCCTTAAATTCCTCTCTGCAACAGTTTTACTTTTCAAACGTTAGTCAATGTCTAGAGCACATGTGTCAAACTCAAGGCCCGGGGGCCAAATCCGGCCCGCTGTAGCTTTTTATGTGGCCCTCCATAGACTAGACTAAACACTAAGTGTGATTAAATATTATATTATCAATCATATCAATGCAGTTTTTATCTATTTACTGCCAATTTATATCAATCAATCCCTCCAGTTTCTTGAGAATTTAGTTGATGTATGATTATAGTCCATGATTTATACAGTGAGTAAATAAACAGTCGCATTTATTATTAGTTCCTGAAGGGACTGAAAAGATCTTTAATAATGTGATGTAATTTTAAGAATTTATTGACATAGCAGTTTGTGAACAGGTTTCATCAACACATTCTGGCACAACCGGCCCTTTAAGAGCCTTCATGATCTTGATTTGGCCCAAAACGAAAATGAGTTTGGGACACCTGGGCTAGAGCATAAATAGACTTCAAGCTTTATGTTTTAGAAAACATATTTTTCAATTTCTTGTTTATGATCCTCGTTCTTTTATTTGTTTTAATCAGAGGAGTCATCGCACTGCTCCTGGGATAGAAAATATTACCTTGTAATATTTCATATTTTCAGACCTGAACTGCTGTGATTCAGACAAACAGCAGAGTTTTGTGACAACTAATAAAACGAGGAGGGAAGGGTTCTCGCTCTGTTTCCAGTTGTATTTTGCACTGTAACTTCCCTCTGAACTATGTTTTGCTTTGATACATATACTTTACTTTTTTTTTTTTTTTTAACATGTCCTGAGAAGTTTCGGATAACTGAAAGAAATAAATGTGCTACAATTTACTAGCTTTTTTTCTTCCCAAAACTTTGAACTGTTGTTTAGTTTCACCTCAGTTCTGCTGTGCACCATACTGGCATTTTCCATTAAAATACACTCTGTCGGCTCTCTATTGGGTCCTTAATTAGTGTTTACTCTGTCTAATATTGACCTTGTTTTGTGTGATTCGTTGACACTAAATAACCAGGATGCAAAAAAAAAAAAAACAGCAGCACTGTTCCCTTTGTGAAATCCCTTTGACTAAACCCTAATGGTCAACATGTTGGGTGATGTGGAGCTTATTGAACTAGAAATGATTTTCATTGTTATCGATTTGCCTTACGGAATGTTTTATTAAAATATGATGTGAAAACGATGTCGTTTCTGAAGATTCACTTCGAGGGTGGTTCGGTTTGCTTGACCTTCAACTTGTCTGAGTTTCCCTGCAGGTGTGAAACCCTTCAGGTACAAAATCACAAGTCTACATCAAACAGCTTACAGTTGTTGGACAGAAGAACCCAGAACTTCCGGGATGATGTTCCTTGGACAGATGAAATTTTATTTCCAGAACCAGCTTGGTGAAACCGGTCCTTTGTCCTCCGCTTTCCTTCACACACGGGTTATGGACCCTCGGATGTTGAGAAACGACTGTTTCCTGGCAGCATGGACTCTGTCGAGGTTTTAAATCTTAACACAGTCTTTGGCAGAGATGTTTATAATGCGCCGGGTCGATGCTGTGAAGCTGACCCGAAATCGCCTACCTGTCAACAATCATCCTCCACTGTGAAGATGAAGTAAAAAAAAAAAGAAAAGAAAAAAAAGATGGATATTGATTTAATTCACTTTAGGAACATGGACTGAACGGCTGTCTTCACTTCCCGCGTTGAAATTGCAGAAACTACAGGCAGACAACAAATTCAAAATGGCGCAGAAAACCGTCGTTCTCCACTTCTCCGTCTGTTCTAGGTCCCAGCAGACACTCTACCGGAGAAATCCACTTAAAAGGCAGAAAGCCCAGACAGAGCGGTGAAGATAAATCAGAATTGAGTGGAATTGCTTAGGAAGCCAACGCCTAAGCTGAGGTTTGGCTTAAACCAATTGTGAAGCATAGAGGGGCAAGTTTCAGTGTTTGGGGACGTTTTGCTGACGCACCACCTGGGCAATTCTCCATAACGGAGACCATCATGGATTCTACCATGTGTCAGAGGAAAATCTGAGAAAAATTTGAGGAAAAAGTGTCATCAGCTGTAAAACCATTTAAGCAACAATAACAGCAAAAAATATGATCCAAGCATAACAGTAAATTCATCCTTGCCTGGCTGAGAGTTAGGAAATGGAAAATCAGTCCTGGATTGATTCAAGCCCAGTTGTTGATCCCAGTGAGATGATGTGATGTGACTCAGAAAATAAAATCCTTAAAACATCAAAACGCTGCAAGTGAGGAGTGGGCAGGTGTCAAAGTCAAAAAGATGGCTGCAAGAAGTGTTTGGAGAAGCAAAAAAATTTTCACCAATGGGGTTGACACTCACTCTTAGGAGGTAAGGTATACTAACTTTTTATTTTTCTTACCAACAAATCTAGACATCTAGAAAGAGTAAAATGTTATTTTCGGGGTTGTGAGGGCTATTTGTTAAAGATAAATAAATAAATAAATAAATAAATAATAATAATAATAATAATAATAATAATAATAATAATAATAATAATAATAATAATAATAATAATAATAATAATAATAATAAAGGGTTTGACATTAATGTGTGAATATTTCTTGAGAAAAAAAATTGTTTTCACAGAACTGTAACTGTGTAACAGAAGAAAGCTAATATATCCCTATTATTGAGATAACAGCCATGATTCCTGTTGGTCAATTTTCTTCTGCAGTGACTAAAACTTGACACCAGATGGCGCTTCGGTTCAATGTGTTCGATTCAAACGATTTTCAAAGATAGAGAATGAAATTAAGTTTGGGATTGCCTTGCCTCTTGTTTAAATGCAAACAGGAAGTAAAATCTCAAAGTAAATAATATCTTGTGCAGTGGGGGCGGGGGGTTATAAAAGCATTTAGGTGTTTATGCAAGTGAACAAAATTTGCACTGGATTTACACATTCACTCTGTTCTGAACATATTTGATGAGCCGGTTATCGTCTCTGCAGTTTAGTGAGTCAAATTTTAATTTTCTCTGAAGATAAATCTGCACGAGCTGAAACTGATTCAAGCTTCAGAAAAGCTAGCAAAATTGCTGATTTTATGGTAAATATCTGGTAGATTTTCTTTTGTAGAAATCAGCTTTCATTTTGCTATTAAAGGGATTTTTTTTTTTTTGGTCAAAAACAGATCAATTTTATTGATGGTGACTGATTTGCAACAATAAGGGTGAAACATCCAAGGTGGTGAGTACATTTTATGGGAACTTCATTTCTTCCTTTTGATGCATTATTCTGAGCCAAAATATACAATGCGTCAAACTCGAGGCCCGTGGGCCAAATCCAGCCCGCCATAGCTTTTTATGTGGCCCTCTAGATTTAACACAAAGTGTCCTTAAATATTATGTTTTCAGGCAAATTGATGCCATTTTTATCCGTTTACTGCCAAATTATATCAATCAGTCCCTCCAGTTTCTTGACAATTATTTTGGAAATTCACACAAAATCAACAAATCAACAGATTTTTCTTTAAAACATTGTCAAAAACCTTCTTACTTGTACTAAACATCCGGCTCAGTCTTAATTGATATCAGATTACACTATACAGCGGGTGATAAAAAGTCGCATTTACCGTTACAAATAAGCGCAAGTATTGCAAATGTTTCCAATTTCGTACCACAAATACTTTGATTTTTATTGCAAAAAAATCACAAAAGAATCACAAAATTCTGGCGGGACTGAAAAGATGTTCAATAATATTATTTAATTTTAAGAATTCATTGAGTTATTTATTTTTTTTAACTGTTTGTGAACAGGTTTTATACATTCGTTGCAACAGGCCCTTTAAGGGCCCAAATGATTTGGCCCAAAAACGAAGATGAGTTTGACATCTTGGTTTTTGGGCGACGATGCTGTTACTCTACAGTGCAGAGAAACAGGTAAAACTGAAATTGGCTTGTTCATTAGTCAGTCTCTTTCTTTTGGTAGCCAGTCTACAATCAGCTGCTCCAAAGAGAAGATCCTCATAGCAATGCAACTGTAGTTTTTAATGTTACTCTTTGCCAAGAGTAAAGAGTTTCCAGACACAGCTGAAATGCTCGTTCTTGCCCTCTTTTCAGTCTGTGAACCAGCTTGGCCTCCCTTTCCCTTCTGGCTCATTTTCGACTTTACACGACTTCACCTGTGGATTTATGAATAAAACTCACATCCTCAAACATAAGGCTCTTGCCGTCTGTGTTTGATGAGCTGAGCCACGGCTCTCGAAGGCTCTCGGCACAGTTTCAGAGCCAGACCCATCAGACGGGCTTTATCAGGTCCCACAACAGTCCTCTCTTTGTAAGCTCTCAGCGCACCACCCACATGCCGAGCTCCCTCACAAGAACACTGCAGAGACATCACACATCCCCCGAGACTCTCCGACAGTGAAATGTAATTAGAATAATATGTTAGCAGAAAGGACTGGCGACCTGTCCAGGGTGAAGCCCTCCTCTCGCCCGAAATGTGTCCCTGGAGACAGACACCAGCACCAGAACCCGTCCTGACCCCACCAGGGAGAAGGGCGTTAGATATCAACAGAAAGACCAGAAATCCAACATCTTCGTGTGCAGTGAATGAAAACGTCAACTGTGGTCTGAATCCTAAAGGATATGTGTGTGACTTTTTAAAAATGTTTTTGTAAATGCTTAAATACTTCAACAGTATTTCGAAATACTAGAAGAGCTTTGTGTGGCAACAGTGGTAGGCAGGTACGGAGTTAAACTGAAACTTATTTTTTTGTTTTCCAGTTTCAAATTTTCTTTTTTTGACAGACTTTATGACCCCAGTTCAGCTCCATATACTTAGATCAACTAAAACTGTGAGATGAGGTAAATGATGAGGTTGACCTTGCTAAGAGACATAGCAACAAATGAGGTACATATGTCTATATATAATTATGAATACATGCAGCCTCAAGAGGTTTATTTGTAAGCATCTATGTGTCATTATTGAGCTGGTCTACGTCAGAAAAAACCCCACAGCAAATGCATTTGCATCAAATTCTATCTTTTTTTTAAATCATAGAATTCCCACATCACATAATCACTTTACGCAGGAGGAACAGCTGAAATAATTAACTAAGAGCCAAAGAGCAGTTTATTCCTCTAATTAGTGTAATTTGTGAAAGAAATGACATGAAGGTTGATGATCAGGATTAGAAAAGACATGCATGTTCTACAAATGTCAAACCTGTAGGTCTCTCTGTGTTTGTGGAAACTTTTCTGACTTTTTCTGACATAGAAAAGAACAGTGTTCACTAAAAAGTAAGAAAAACAACAACAACTGAGAGACTTTTTTTTTGGTTTTTAGTAGTCGCTGACTCTTAATGTAACGTGGGCGATACAAAGTAAAATAAAATGTAAAAAAAGGTGAAAACAGATCATCTAAATGCCCAAATCTGCACTTACAGGTGAGTAACACTAACAACAACCTGTCAAGTCACACAAAGGGAAGGATCAGAAGTTGAGTTTTGCCTTCAAATTAAAAGCATGGCGCTTTTTAACATTGATTTGAAAATCGAACACAGTTCAGTTTGCTTATTTTCTTTATTGGTTGGTTGTACTATTATTATTTATTTGTTCCTCTGTTTATTGGTTGTTAAACTGGTGGAGTTTGTCGTGGCTTGTAGTGACATGTCAACCCGATTAGGACTAAAGCAACTTGTACATTCAAGCCCTAGATTTAACATTTGATATTTAACATTAAACCATTTTATTTATGATACTCACCACCATTATTAGTTTAATTTTCTATTTCCATATACATCAGTGTAATCGACTATTTATGAGCACAACAGTTCCAACTCTCAGCGTTGGCTAATAATAAATAAATTACATTGGCAGACACACACACACACACACACACACACACACACACACACACACACACACACACACACATATATATATATATATATATATATATATATATATATATATATATATATATATATATATATATATATATATATATATATATATATATATATATATATATATATATATATAAAGAGAGAGAGAGAGAGAGAGAGAGAGAGAGAGAGAGAGAGAGAGAGACATATCAGCCCCTTTACTCTCATAACAATAAATGAAATCCAGTGCAACTGGTTGTCTTCCTATTTAGTAAAGATAAACCCAGCTGTTTTGTTGGAGAATAGTAGTGAACAAACAGAATCATGAAGACCAAGAAAGACGGCAGAGAGGTCAGGAAGACAGCTGTGGTTAGTTTTTAACATCTCAGAACAAAAGACTTGGAAATGAAGTTGGAGGTTTCAGCAGGGCAAAGACAGTCTGCCTACAGACAGTCAACATACAGATGGTCTACATACAGACGGTCTACATCCACACATATCTTGAAAAGCAGGAAAATTAAACTGTAATGAAATGAGGAACCAATACATGATATTTTTGTTCTGTTGTTACTATTAGAATTTAACTCTGAGAAATGCAACATTTTTAATTGCGAGCCTTCCTTATGGTCAAGCTCACAAAATAACTTTTCACTCCTGAATAAAATTTTTTCCCACTGGTGTGACGCATTCATCAGACTTTCATAGACTTTCGGTGATTGAAGTTTTCGATCACTGAGTCTGTGAGAGATTCTCGTTGTTGAGTCGAACCACTGAAATAAATTTCTGATCGTAGCGAATCATGTTTGTGACGCACCTGTAGAAAACATATCATCTCTCTAAACGTACTCGTTCTAAATCGTCTTTATTTATTTATTTTTATTTATTTATTTTTGTTTTATTATGTAGGCCTAAAACCGGAAGTAGCGATCCGGAGCATCGCGGTTAACTTCCCAGCCTGCCTGGTCTGGCCAACCAGCGCCGCCACAACAGCTGGGGAAGGATTTCCTACCCTCTGTGCAGCGAAGATGGTGGCGGCTACAAGAGTGAGGAGCTTTCTGTCGCCCGGACGAGGCGGACGAACAGGCGGCCGCCTGACCTTTGTGCTTTTATCCGGACCCTAACTGCGTCCGAGAGCGAAGACGCGGAGGGGCGGAGGCGTGGAGGTGGAGGTGGAGGGGGAGAGAGAGAGAAAGGGTGGCAACCAGCCACCGAACGGACGGAAGAGGACGCACCACCGCCGGAGCGCACAGCGTTGTGTGTGTGTGTGTTTTTCTTTTTTTTTTTTTGGACACATGCATGCCAGCGAAAACTAGAGCTGCCCAGACCTTGAGGGATTTGCTTGCGATCTGGAGATAAGGAGAGAGTGTTTTGTTTTGTTTGGTCTTTTTTTTCTTCTTCTTTTTCTTTCTGGATAATCCAAACGAGGATCACCGAGAGCCCAGAGCCGCTCTGTGGATTTTCTCCCTTCTTTGCTCCAAGGGAATGCGAGAGGAGGAAATCCAGCCTCATCTCCAAATAAGCAGAGACTCCTGACTGGGTCTCCGCTCCAAACGCAGGAAATACGGCCTGGAAGAGAGAGAGAGAGAGAGAGAGAGAGAGAGAGAGAAAAAAGAAAAGTTTGGGAGGCTTTTGAGATGGGGGGTGGAGGCTTTACCATAACATTTTTAGCCTAAGCAATCCTCGTGCTTCTGGGAAGAAGTTCAAAAGCAATCCCTTCTTTCACATGCAGCGGGGTGGTGTTATTTGCGAGAGTTTTGATCATCACTATTTATAGCCCAGCCTGGTCCGAGGCGAAGCCGTTCCCCCCGCTGCTGCATGTACGTTTCGCCAACTTGCGCGCAACAAGTTGCAGGAAACTCCCAGCAGGGGCAAAACACAGACTGAACAACAACAACAACAACAAGAAAGAAAGAAAGAAAGAAAGAAAGAGAAAGAACTGGGGCGGTGCATGGACTGTTATTATTTTGTTTTCTTTCTTTTCCTAGCGCGGATCATGCGTCTGTGAAAAAGGGGGAAGTAAGGGAGAGGAGAGGGGCGGGAAGGGGGGTGGGGGGGGGGCAGATCCTGAGACCCTCTGTTTGGGAAAAGCGGAGAGAGACAGAGAGAGAGAGACAGAGAGAGAGTGAGAGAGAGAGAGAGAGAGGGGAGGGAATAAACAGAGGAGATCCGGAGCTGGGAGTTCAGGAAAGGACGGGGCTGCATCCGTGGGAATAGGCCTGGCTGTCAGGGGCCTCCTCTGTGAGTCGGGTGTCCAAAAAAAAAAAAAAAAAGACAAAGAAAAAATTATTATTAATAATAATAATAATAACAATAATAATAATAATTATATAAAATGGAGGGGGGCTGCTGCAATACAGATGGCAGGGGAATCTTGGGAACGAGACGTGGAAAGCCTTCGCGCACTGAGCCGAGCATTAGAGTGGAATCAGTGGGAGGTAATTGCAGCTCGTACACTTTTTAATTAACTGCTTTAAGACTTTTCATCCGTTTAAGGTCGCCGTTCTCTTTTCATAAGCTATAATTATTATTATTATTATTATTATTATTATTATTGCATTTGTATTATTTCTAATAAGTGCAATTCTACGTATCCCCCCCTTCTTCGTAGCACCGGTTGCTGCTCGAACATATAGTATTTTACTCGGGGAAAAGGAGTATAAATAGAGGAGTTATGCGGGGCGTCACAACAAGGACAGCGCAACCTTCGTAACCAGCTGTTGACATCTATTTGGTGATTAGTATTATTCGTCCAAAACAGCCCAGTTGTAGCGGCGATGGGAGAAACTTTCTGATTGCGCACGTTCGTTCGGTCGTGTGCGCATTTCGGAGGGAGGGTAGAAATCTGTTGCGCCGCTGCCCAGAAAGGATGCCGAGTCCGGGAGGAAGAAGACGTGACGATGAGGATGTTTGCGCCGCAAGCGGTAGAGCTCACCGGACAGCCGCTGTGGAGAGGGATGCTGACGCAAAGGCAAGGCTGCAGAATGGTGTTCATGTGAGCGTCTTCAATGTGAGTGACTGCGCGTAGCCGACTCGTCTGTCCCCCCTCCTCCCACCCGTTCAGTGTTAATTTTCCGACAAACCCCCCCCCCCCTTTTTTTTTTGTTTGTTTTTGTTTTTTGTTTTCCTTGTTCTGCCTCCCAATGTCAGCGTCTGTCCTCGTGCGCCTTCCCTCATTTTGACTCGGCGGCACCAGAGTAAAAATCACTGACAGATTCAACACCTCAGTGACCGCCTCTCCCTCTCCCACCGCCCCGCTCCCATCTCCCACCGCCTCCACTCGTCAGCACCAGTCAACATGGCCACTCTGCAACATCACAGGCAGCTTCTTATGCACGGCACGGAGGTGAGCTGCGACTCAGCCAGGGGCGACGGCGCCGTCACGGTGCGGATTGCCAATAACTCCACCCGGATGCAGCAGCAGCAGCAACAGCATCATGAGCCACTTCGGGTTGCAAAGAGTGAAGGAGGAGGAGGAGGAGGAGGGGGCTCCAGTAAAGTGAAACCTGCCCTCCACAAGTATAGCATCTCCTCCAGCTGTAGCTCAGCAGACTCCAGACCCGTCATAACTTACACTCCCAGTGTGCAAAAGAAGGCCCCTCCGCTGTTCGAACGCTCCGCCGCCCAGTGCTGGGACCCCAAGTTTGACTCCTCCGTCCTGGAGGACGCCTGCCAGGAAAGGTGCTTTCCGCAGAAGCAGAGGCGCTTCCGTTATGTCCTCTTCTACCTGGCGGTGGCCTCTCTACTCTGGGGGGTGTACTTTGGGGTGAACAGTGACCGCTGTCGTCCCCTGACCTTCCTCGCCCCCACTGCCTCCTTTCTGGCCTTGCTGGTGATTTTGTTTCTGTTCACCTTTACCAAGCCGTACATGTGGCTGTACAACCAGACGTCCCTGCTGCTAATAGTCCTTACATTTGCCATGACTTTGGCTCCACAGATGCAAACTGCTACCTATGACTGGGCTGCCGAAGTGAACGCATCGTACACCTCTCTGAACAAAGAGATTCCGCCTCAGATGTCCTGCATCTCCCCCATTGGCACCTTTTCCCTCTGCATGGAGGTCCTGTTGTTGGTATACAGCGTCCTCCACGTCCGTCTGTATGCCTCAGTGATGCTGGGCCTCCTGTACTCTGTCTTATTTGAGGCTTTAGGATGGCTGCCGCTGCTTCAGAGGAATTACGAAGCTACTGGACAGGCGTCAAGTTTGCAAAACACACTCCTCTGGCTCGGCCCGGGCAAGGGTCTCCTCCACCTGTGCGCACACGTCATCGGCATTCATCTTTTCATCATGTCCGAGGTGCGATCCCGCAGCACCTTCCTGAAAGTGGGCCAAGCCATAATGCACGGCAAAGACCTGGAGGTGGAGAAGGCCTTGAAGGAAAGGATGATCCACTCGGTCATGCCGAGACGAGTGGCAGACGAGCTGTTGAACCACGATGAGGGCGGCGGCGAGAATTCTGGCAAGAGGTATTCGTCCAGCGCCTGCTCTGCCTCGGCCGTGGCAGTGGGCAGCGGAGGGAGCGGAGGCGCTCTCCAAAGCCAAAGTGTTATAAGTTCTAAGAATAACCCTCATAGCAATCACAGACGTAAAAAGACCTCGATACCCCGAGGACAGATAATATTCAGACCCTTTAACATGAAGTGCATGGAGCCTGTCAGCATCCTCTTCGCCGACATTGTGGGCTTCACAAAAATGTCCGCCAACAAGAAGGCGCCGGCCCTGGTGGGTCTCCTCAATGACCTGTTCGGACGCTTCGACAGACTCTGCGAATTGACCTGCTGCGAAAAGATCAGCACTCTGGGAGACTGCTACTACTGCGTGGCGGGGTGCCCCGAGCCCAGACCGGACCACGCGTACTGCTGCGTCGAGATGGGATTGGGCATGATCCAGGCCATCGAGCAGTTCTGCCAGGAGACGTGCGAGACCGTCAACATGCGGGTCGGTGTCCACACGGGCACCGTGCTCTGCGGGATCCTGGGAATGAAAAGGTTCAAGTTTGACGTGTGGTCGAACGACGTCAATCTGGCCAACTTGATGGAGCAGCTGGGCGTGGCGGGGAAGGTTCATCTGTCCGAAGCTACCGCCCGGTTCCTGGACGACCGCTACCAGAGGGAGGACGGGCAGGTGGCCGAGAGAGCGGGGCAGAGTGCGATCGAGAAACTGAAAGGTAAGCGGCTGTTTGCCTCACCAGGTTGCAGAATGAACTCACTGAAAATGCCAAGCCAGCTGACAGATGCATCTTCACAGCTGTTTTTTGGGTCGCGATGTCATCACAAAAAAAAGCACTCGGAACTGCGGTAAAGGCTTGAAAGATCATCACGGTTCAAGAAAATGACTCTTCAAGAGGGTCTATGTATGCTGGCAGTACACTGAGCGTGTTCACTGATCAGGTCTGGCTGGCGTCAGTGCTGAACGATATTATCCGACCCCCTAATCCAGTTCAAATTAAGCAGAGATCAGAATATAACTCAGATTGGAGCGCCTGAAGTGTCGGCAGGTTTTATTTTTAAACGTTCTGGGTGTCATTCCGCATTTCCTAGTATCTGAAAATAAATCAGATGGTCTATATTAGGCGCTCTCAACAGATGTATTTAGGGACCGTGGATCACCCTGTTCGTTTAAAATCTTAATTACACCAAACGGTGGTTTTGCGGGGATCTGTGTGGTCTTGACATTCTGGGGCACGGCTCTGCAGATGTGTTTTGAATCATGCATGCTTGTGCCACCGAGATTAGGGCCGTTAATCTTCAAATGTAACAAATGGATTTTGAAATCCTCGCTGCAGACGACTGTTCGCAACTTGCATAATGACAAACATAAACGGATACCGACAGCTCAAGGATCACCAGATAAAATTACATTTGGAGGGAGGGCTCCGATGTGCGACTGTCAGGAAGCCGGCGTGTTTGATGAGCTTGTTTAGATGCAGACAAGGTCGTGGATTTTGTATTAGCTCTCTTTCTGGCTCACGCTCCGGTTGTGTTCGTGGTCTGACGCCGCTGCTGGGCGGTGCGAGCTGAGATTTTGCTGTGGATGAGGTGAGGGACGGCTGGACTCGCTGTTCTTAGACGGGCTGCTGCGGCGGGCTTCGGTAAGATGACGCGAGTGCTCGCCACGCGGCGTCCGCGGACTTCAGTGGAAGGCTGCAGGGCCCAGAGAGACGGCACACAGACAGACGTCTGGCATTTATACAAGTTTTGAAATCTGTCAGAGTCTTCTGATTGGACAACCAACAGTGATACGACAGGTGCTTGCATGTAAACTAGATTTCTGTTTTGAGTTTTTATTGGACTGAAAATCACGTAAAAGTGGAATAAAACAAAAGAAATGCGGCAGGTTGTTTTGATTGTATAGCGAAATGTAATTAACAAGAAAATACATGAAATAATTAATTAACCTCTTAACTGTCTCCCCAAAAAGCACTTTGTCCTCATGACTGTTAAGAGGTTTAAAACATTGCAATTAGAATAAAACTGCAAATACATGGAAAGTAGCTGAATGTTGTCACAGTTATTAAAATTGCATAGTTTGCTGAATTATTAAGTAATTACTGTAGAGCGCTTTGAACTGCCTTGTTGCTGAAATTGTGCAATATAAATAAAATTTACCTCACCTTACTTTAGGAAAAACATCCGATTTCTACATATATGTCGTCAGTTCGATCGTTCTGATGGATCTAAAGTCAATTGCATGCATTTTCGAACTCAATTTCAGCTATTAAACAACGCAGAAAAGTTTGTTTCATCATTCAGATCGGTCAAAGAAAGTGGAAACCCATATGATCGTATCGAGTCACTCGCAGCGATCGATCCTCCTCAACTGGAGAAACAGTCATTTGCATTGAGCCTTTATCTTTGCAGAGGTCCCTCATGTTCAGCATGCATGTAGAAACAGTGGGGAGGAGAAATCCCCTGTAACAGGAAGACAACTCCAGCAGAAGCTGGCTCACGGTTAGCAGCTATAGACACACAGAAGCACTGATCCAGGAGTACTTTCTATGTAAACGAAAAAGGAAAGTCACTGGCAGCAGTGGGTCCTTTAGACGCCTCATCTAAGAGAGAGACGCAGCGACACAGATTAGCCCTGAGCTAGCTCAGCGTCGCTCCAACTTTGAGCTTTATGCAAAATGACAGTTTTGAGATTGGCCTCAAAAAGTAGAGAAGGTGTCTTAAAACTGGACCCTGGTTCTGCAGAAGAGGAGCCTGATAACTAAAGGATCAGCCTCCCTTTCTACTTATAGAAATTCTAGGAGCCAGGAGTGAACCTGCTGGACTGAGAGCGAGGAACAAACCGCTCACACACGACGGATCTTGATTATTAAGGGATTTATATGTGAGCAGGAGTTTTATGGATTCATCAGGGAGCCGATGACGAGCAGCATAATCTCTGTTTTTAATTTCCATCTGAGTTTTGAAGTACATTTTTCTACGGTAGTCCAGGTTACAGATGCATTGACTAGTTTTTGTGCAGGACAGGATGTTTCTAGTCCTAGAAAACTGGTTTATATGGGATTTAAACAACAAATCGTGGTCAAGGATGACACCAAGGTTCTTCATTTGTTACCAGACGCCAGCTTGATGGCACACAAGCGCGGCGAACCAGTCTGCTTCTCAGAGGAATCGGCTCCAAAGACGGAAACTTCAGCCTTGTCTGAGTTTGAAAGCAGAAAATGTTCAGACATCTTGGATTTTATGTCTTGCAGACATACCTGCAGTCGACTCACCACATCAGATTCTGTGGGGTTTCTGAACATCGGCGGGTTTTTATCAGCGAAACAGTGGGAATGTATCCCATGCTGTCTGACGATTTCACCAATTGGAATGTGAAGTAAAGAGAACTGACTGAACCCTGTGGTTCTTCACAGAAAACCCCTGAGTGCTGTGAAGATTTATGACTTACATGAGCAAATAAATCTGTTTGGGGCGAGCGATGTTCGTTTGAACCCGGCAGTATGTTGGAGCCTTTCTGAGGAAATACTGTGATGCACCTCTGAGTGGGACAAGTCCATCATCTTTAGCCGGGCGGCTTTCACCTGTGCTGCCTCAATGCTATGACGCCTTAAAGTCTTTATATTGTAAAAATCACATGTGGTTATTTTAGTGTTTACTTAACAATTCCTTTATAGCTGTCCATAAAATAAAATAAACACAATGGAATCTGATTGGTTAATCACTTCACACCAATTACCATTACTACAACTTTGATTGATTAGGCTGCCTTATGAAATAAACTGATGTTGTGCATTTCCCTGGTTTCAAGCCGATGAATTAAATAGTGAAATTACGTCAGTGCATTTACAGCAAATGACATGTATTTTCTTGTAACAAAATAAACAAATCCATCAAACTGAACAAACTCTTAAAAAGTGCAACAGATTGTGTAGCGTGTTGAGTGGAAATGTGGTAAATGATTATCAATTTCATAATTTGACGACAGCCGCTACACATAGAAAAGATAATTGAATAAACAAGTATTTAAGTACAATGCTGTAGATTAATCAAAAGGCTGACTTATAAAGAAAGTGGACATGCAATGATCAAATGATTTATATGCTCTTGTAAATAATACAACTGTATTTCTACTTTTATTCTGAAATTTACATTGTTGTCCACACTTCTAAACTAACATTTTGTAAAAGAAACCCCGTCTGCACGGCATGTGGGACACATTTAATGAACTCTGACGATTGTAACCGAGATTTACCTGCTTTCCGTTCTTTTATCAGACGAATTGCACAACCAGAGGGCACCTTTTAGAAACTGCCCAAAATGATCTATAATAACATGTTGCGAAGCATAAAACAGAGATTTTCACTGATGTTTCATGTAGATCCGCCACAAGAAGCACACACACGCACGCACACACACACACACACACACACACACGCACACGGAGTGAGCCTGTATCACAGAAACTAATCTCTCCAGCAGGGAATTCCTGGTGGGATGTCTAATCTTAGGTCACTGTGAAAAGAAACTGTCTGCTCTATTGTCGGGCCTTATGTCAGAGTGTATTCACTCTTGGCTCTAAATGGTGCCATCACTCTCTATTTCCAGGCTGGCAAACAGTAAGAGAGAGGGATATTGACAAGCAGCTTTTGTCGCAGGAGAGAAAAGCGGAGATTGAATGGCGTCTAGTTACTCCACTGAAACGCGGAGCGGGAGCTTCCTGTTCAGAAAGGGGGAGAGAAATGAGGCCGGACTGCCGAGTCTGTTTGGAGGAGCCGTAACTGCTTTAAAAAAATGAATGTATATATATATATATATATATATGCTAAAGTTAGCAATTCAGTTTCTTTTTTTTTTACACATAAAAAATAAACATTTTATTGCTTAAAATGCAATATTGTAGCATTCCTTTAGTAAATCTGAACCTGGTGAAGCTGAGCCTATAACATCCCAGTAGTTTTGGCTTTAAACATATTTACAGGTAAATGTGTTTGTATCTCATTTTTTGTACAATTTTACCTTATTTACAGAGAGTGTTGTATTTTTCCACCAAATTGCTTTTTTTTTGAGTCAGCATAAGCCAATTAATGATTAATCGATCACTAAATGAATCGATTATTATCGCAATAAACAATTAATCCGATTAATCGTGTCAACCCTAAGTTATTTGTACCATTTATTTTTTCAGCAGTGAACTAATAGTGCAACGTATAACTTGAATAATATTTTGAGGTTTTGTTCTCGAGTTAGAAATAATTGTGTTGATTTGTGCATTGGTTTCCTGCTTTTTGTTGTTGTTTCAAAATGTCGGGTTGAGGTCAGGGTCGTCCCTGAAGCCTAACGGTGACCTGTTTTCATCCACTCCGCTTTTCCTGTCGGAACAACGACTCGCCCATCCTGAAACCGTCCGGCTGCTCAATTAAGGCGGAGCTGTCTAGTGTGTCGAGGCCACTGGCAGCGTGCCAGACCCTCAGCATGACGGTACCACCGCCATGTCTCACAACAAGAAGGGTTCTCTTTAAGTTTGAAAGCCTCGCATTGATGCCTTTAAACATGCAGCTTGTCAGCAGCTCAGTCTTTGTCCCGCTCTTGCCGGCTAATGTTTGGTTCCGTTCAAGTCGAACACTTTTTTTTTCTTCAAGACATTTTGGATTGTCCACCTGGGGAGCCGCATGTTTCCGTCGAGCTTGAAGGTGTCAAGTTTTGCAGCAGGGGCCCCCTGTCTCAGCTCATGGCCTTGTGAGGCTGTTTTAGCAGTGAACAGTGACACTAGTGTTGCTGCAGTTTCCACTCCATGCTGGTTCCTGGTTTGTTCCTGAACGTTCACGTAACATTTCTTCCAGCTGAGGCAGACCGTTTGGACCAGATGGTCAAAACACGGCAACATTTGAGTCTTCCAAAAAGAAAACGATCCCAAGCACACAACAAAAATAGCTTTGGAAAGCTTACATTAAGGCTCCAAAGCTATTAAAAAAAGCCACATGTTAGTGGAAGTGCATCCATACATTGAAATGAAAAACGTGCATTTAAATGTATTTTTTTGGCTTCTTTACTGCTTTGAGCGTTGTGTTCTTTCAACAAATGGCCTTACACAGAGTCTGCATACTCTTATCAATAATTAGCAAGTTAGCTGACAATTATTTTAATAGTCGATTAATCACAATTAGTCCGATTAACTGTGCCAGTTAGATTGAGAGACGAGGCACAATAATAGTTTCAAATCTGTTTCTAACTTTCACTGACGATGTAGTCAGTGAAAGTTAATGAGATTCATTCCCATTGTGAGTGGATGTCAACTTTTATTCTTAATCTAAAGTCAGTGTTTTAGTTATAACACCACATGAGCTCGAGGGATTAGCGATAAATTGTCCGTCTCCCGTGTTTTGTGCCTGCAACACTTTGAATTTTCACATCTTTCCCTTTGCTTTTCCTCGCTGCTGCTATCTTTCGTTGCCTCGGTCTCCCACCTGTCACCCACGTCTGTGCTCGCGGCCTGTTGTGTAACGCTGTTTTTATGCTGTTTGTCCGTCTGTCTTTAGTCAAAGCTTTGCTCCAGATCTGCCTGTGGGCTGTGAATGAATCTAATCTCAGGCTTTGAGTCCAGTTTTCTTAGTCGCTCGGTTCCCCTTGTGCTTCCAAGGATCAACAACCAATCCACCGAGGGACTATTTTGGACAACGCGCAACATGCATATCGCAAAAAAACGTCTTGGACTGCAATGTTGCCCAATTGTTTGGGACTCCATAGATTAAAACATGTATTTACTTTAACGGAACAAAAATGTTTTTATCTTGTTTGGCTGGGGTTTGTTTTCGTTGACATTGGGTCTCAGACTCTAGTCTTCATGAAATGGTGTCCTGTAACGTTTAGATCCATCCTTGGTGCAATGCACCTCAACCAAACGACATTCAAGCAAATTTCTGGGAGTTCTTCTAATCACCAAATTATTTGATTCGAGCGTTATAAGGCAGAAACGCATCTAAAAGTTGCAGGACACCAACCCCTCAGTACTGAAATTTGAGACCCCTGGTGTAAATCATTATTCTGTGCAAATGTTACATAATAATGACTTTTGTCTGGACATCGAGGTCTAGAAATCAAGGTTTGAGAACATCTCTACTATGTTCTCATTGTGGTTGAGATCTTGCTGTTTGAGGAGAAATCAACGGGCCAATCAACGAATGCAATCTGCTGCCAATCAAAGCTCTTGCGCGCACAATATCCGGCTTGGACCAGTGGTGTGTCACCCTTGAGGTGGTTCCAAAACACAGGGATGAACCTTGCAGGATCTGCAAATGGAGACGAATGCAGCCCGGAGTGACTGGAGAAGAACTGGTTAAAGCCAGGCATGATGAGAAAGGGTTTCAAAGTTAGCCAATGCATCTGCACTTGGAAGCACTTGCGTCGGCGTTATCATCGATCAGTTTCCCGACTGGGAGGTCACCGATTGAAGGGGGGTATTATGAGAAATTGACTTTTTAGTTGCTTTGTATGGCGATGTTGTGTCATTCCCTCATCAAAACTTTACCTGGTGTGTTGCTTTGACTCATTCATGCATGTTTGAGAAATCCTTGAATCTCCTGGAACAGCCATTCTTAACCCTTGCTCCTGAAAGGTGCTGCCTGTTTACCCAAACCTCAGCCTTGAAGGCTAAGTCTCCCGCTGAATTCCTGCCTCACATTGCCCCCTTCTGCCACTCCTTCCCCACTCAGTTCCTCCAGACTAGCGGCAGCAGCAATTAGCAAACACCAGGTGGAACTGCACATCTCCTGAGCTCGTTCCACAAACTGCAACGCTTCGAAGAACGGTTGTAATGGCGATGGAGAAGCATTGTTGGGATGACATACTGAAGGCACAGCGTCAGAAAGAACAGGAGGTTCTTAAAGAGACAGAGGCCCAATTTCAAGCCATCTGGTGATTTTAAAATCATAATCGACCGATTATGGTCACCAGCCAAAATCTCGGTGTGTTTCCACTGCTTTTAACTCACTTTATCACAGTAAATTCTGCTTTGTCCCACATTATCACATCACTCACTCATCAACCTTCCAACAAATATGAATAAAAGTGAAATGCCGTCAGTGAAAGGAAGTTCTTATGGAAGCTGCCAAACCCAGATTGACCCATTGGATTATCAAACAGCGAGGCGTGATATATGATGTCTTCCCATTGCTCTAGAGGCTCGTTACTGTGTTCTTTACACCACTGCTTTCAACGCCATGTGTTGTACTAGATGATTTAAGGCTCGGATGCAGCTGAAACCCATTCCACGAAGCCCACTCCACACTGGACCTGGACTAATCTGAAGACCACACAACGTTTTGAGGTCTGCGTCTCCAGAGTTCAGAAAGTAGCTGACTTAGTAGCATATTATGCTTCTCATCATCAGCTGATCACTTTGAGGCTCAGTTGCAGTTGTTTCAAATCGCTTCCACTTTGTTGCAATACCACAAGTGACTGAAGTATGAAGTTAAGTCATTAAATGACAGCTGCTCCCCTTGCAGGATGAGATGCTTAAAGTAAAAGACCTCCTGAGACCAAGCCCATTTTCTCAGAGCTGTTTGAGGATCGGGAACGTCAAACAAATTGTTTCAACGGCTGAGCATCCAAATAATTGCTCATCCATTGTTTTGGAAATACAGTGCATTGATTATTAATTATTTATTCGTTATTCGTTGTTGTGCAAGAGATTTATCCAAGACTTTGTGTTTGACTCGCCCTGTCTGATGTTGGGCTACAACTACCGATCATTTCAGCAACCGATTATTCTTGTTTTGATGATTAATCGATTAATTAGATATAAAAACTGGCACATTTAGCAGATTTGTCTCTGAACTACTTCAGTCTTTTTTATACAATATTAGAAATGCACTATACCCCGAGAGTAAATAAGTCAACGATTTCTAAATTTGTTGACGATGTAATCGGCTAATCTGATGTATCGTTTCAGCTGCATTCTGATCTGTCTTTTTCTAGCTCATTAACATAGTATGTCTCTGTTGCTGAGGCCATTTTTCTGTTCCGCATTTGTTCTGAGTTGGTTGTTTTAGTGCATCATCACTTTCTTAAGCTGATGCTTTTTAAACTTTCCTGGAGTGTATCAACATTAAAAAAAAAAGAAAACATTTGAGTTCCTTTCAGGTCGCACATCAGCCTGTAAAAGTTTTCTTCACCTTTTGCTCCTCGGCGTTTCACCAACACTCGCTCTGCTGCGTGCTGGCTTGACTTAAGGTGAACCCTGAGCACTTCTCAGGCTTTCATGGCAAAGCGCAGGCTCCTTTTCAGTTTACATTTGTGTCATCTAAAAGTACCACTTCTGTGTGTGCTCTTTTGTGTGCGAGCGTGTGTGTGTGCGTGTGTGTGCGTGCGTGTGTGTGTGTGTGCCCCCACACGCAAGAGTCTTTGTGTGTTCCTGTGTGTGTGCATGCAGCCATGTGTGCACAAATAATCCGTGCCACTGTTACAGTGAGACACAGCGCGATCCCGTTTCCTCGGGCCAGCTAGTCTGTGCTAAATCAAACATGCCACCCAAATATGCAGCTGCAGATGAGAGATCCCGGACTACAAACTGACTGGAGCTGTTGTGTCATGGCTCTGCTATTCTTGACTCCGTATTTGGCTTTAGTGACTGTTTTAAGGTAAAGACAAGCAGATCCTTGTCTGGAGCCTGAGCTCGGCAAATACTTTGCTGTTGATAGTGAGCAGCTTAAATATTAAGCCTGAACTGGATCAAAACTAAATTCACAAAACGTATTTTGTTTAATTTGTTGAGCTTCTTGTTGGGAAAAGCAACATTGTAGTTGGTGAAATTTTGCACTTATCTTCTTTGAATTTTAATTTCCATACGGTCTGCATGAAAGAGTCGACGGCGAGCCGCTGGGGGTCTCGACTCAAGTTTCCATGGCGACACAAAACAGGCTCCTTTTGGTTTACAGTAGCGATTCTACAAGTCAACAGGTTTCTAAATTTTCAGTTTTTTTAAAAAAAATCAAAACCTTCAGGGCTTATTATTCCCAACAACAGTAATGAATTTTCAACATTTTTGAATCCCTGTTTTACAGTAGAAGGTTTTTGGGGGTTTTTTTGCAAGCGAACAACCAAAATTTTACCGATTTACATCCCTTGCATGCAAACTGGTAAATTTACAGTAGAAGGAAGAGGGTAAAGCAAAAATAAACAAGAAATTTTGAAAGGATGAGTTAAAATGTGGCGATCATGTGTTCAGAAAGTCCAGTTTGAATTGGAGTTAGTGGGTCAAAAAACTGCCAAAGAAACACACATTTCTCTATTCGGCTTCACAGACTGTGCAGTTTGCACCAGCAAAGCCAAAGTTATGCAAAGATAATAAAAAAAGACTCAGAAAGGAGAAACCAGGAAGTGACCTTCACCTCTCAGCGTCGCCTGCACTGATGCATTAACTTGTCAAACAAAGCGCTTGATAGTGTCTGTTTTATTATAAAGATAGGGTGTGAAGGAAATAGAGCAAAGTGTCTGATCAAAGTGTTTGTGCCCTGATTACTTTGGCACACACACACACACACACACGTGCTGTTTACACTGAAACTCATCTCTGGCAGCCGACCTGACAGCCGGTATAAAGTCATTTCAATGCTGTTTTCTGCTGTTAATCCTGCGCCTGTGTTGATTTTGTTTTTTTAATATTAGGTCTCCACCTAATGCATTTTTTGCCATCGCGTCAGTCGGTTTGCCTTTGCTTGAATTTGCCCTGTCAGAAAAAAACGGGGAAGAAAGCAGGAATTTCATGGTTGAACGACGGGAAAAAGAATGTGTGTGTTTATTTTTTTCAGAGCACGTTCGTTGGTTTTATTATTGTGATTTTATCATGGGGTATTTATCCTGAAACCGATCTTAATGTCTTGTGAATCATTGTCCTGTGGGAAGTCTGGATTGTGTTCGGATTTTAGCAGAACCTTGAGGCTTCTACCCCCATGTCTGAGACTTGGTCCGCTCTTCTTTGGGTTGAAAGCCTCGCTGTGACTCGCAGGCGTATCGAACGCCCGAGGAAATCGAGCAAATAACTCAGGCCCGGTTTCAGGTCGGGCTCGGGCAGCAAATCTAAAACTCTGTAATCCAAAAGACTTTCCCAGCTTGTGAAAATGTCTCCTCCTCTGATCTTCACATAGTTCTGATCTTCCAGTTGTTCTGAGCCTGGATCGGTCCGGTGAGCGCCGTAAAATGAATTCTCTAAAGAAATTACGAAAACCTAGTCTGTCATGGCTCAACTTTATTCTGTCATGATTAAAGTTGGAGCCTCACACTTCAAACTCGACTTAGACTTGTGCCTTTAAGACTTTAGGCTCCACTTTGATAAACAACACCTGTGAACATCTCTTGATTCCAGGAAGTTATCAATGAACCCATATGCTGTGCTTGTGACGTATTCCTCTTGTGCATAGCCAAAAGGAACCACTTAAATAGATCCTTAAAAGACCCAGGTTGGAGGTTTGTCGGACTCTCTCTCCACGAAGCTGGACCGGTTTACGACGGGCTATCATCAGCCATTTAGCTGCAGTTGTTTTCCTCCGATAGCAACAGACCTGGGACTCCCAATAGACGTTCGGTAACTGTTTTCATTATCCTGAACGTTCCTCTCAGTTTCTCAACAGATATCTTGTAACTACATCTGTCATCATCTGGATCTCTCTCTCTGAATAGATCTGTAGTAACCCTCAGCCAGGGTCTCCCACATGGACATCCAATCAACTCTGTGTGTTTTTCTCTCTCTCTCTCTCTTTCTTTTTTCATACATCCCACACACTTCACTCGAGGTTTGTCATTTCTGTTGCTCAAGAATGTCATGAGTCAAGTTTGTTTGTATGCGTGTTGGCTGTTGATAAGCCACGCCGTGCCCCGTCCTTGCCTGATTGCAGATACAAAGCACACCCTGACCGCCTTCGCATATTTCCACTCCCACCTCCATAAGGACGCAAACCAACAGAACCGATAAACAACACAATGTATCCAATGGCAAAGTCCAGTAAGCTGTTCAGCACTTTGTGAGGTTGCAAAAACAAACTTCAGGGTTACTTTATTTTTTTGTTTTTTCATTTTCAGATTTTGCAATGAATCAGCACAAAGAATGTGAAAACTTTTCCTTTCTCAAATTAGCTGAAGCTCGATCAGATTGGACGGCCGGTGTCTCCACATGCACATTTTCACATTTTAGGTCTGAGTTTTGATTGGATGATTCGCAGCATAACTAATATCCTTTTTTTTCTGTCTTTTGTCTCTTTCTCTTTTTGTTTTGTTTTATTCTTTCTTTCTCTTTCTGAACAATTTCACTTTCAGCGAAGCAAACACGAGAAAATGACACGGACGTTTCCCACAACATATTGTGTGCAAAACAAAACAAACGTGGGGCTCAATACATATACAGAGTATTATTTGTAAAAAAAAAAAAAAAACAGATTTTGAGAAACCATGTGTGTTTGCTTCTCAACGATGATGCAACACACACATGGTCTGAACTGTCCATTCGTGTACAAGTCCCATTAAAACGTTGTGACGGCTGTGAAGTGATAAAATGTGAAACGGCACCAGAGGTTTGCGCTCACAAACAAACCTTCAAAGGTGTGTTTGGACGTCCAGGACAGTTAAACATTCATGTTTGCACAATCTGTTCGCGTACCTTTTCTGCTGTTGTTGCAGAAAAAGTTGTATTTTTAGAAAGCGTTAAGCTTCATAATTGTGTCCAAATATATTCTGCACCTGCCTCAGGCGTCATTAATCATTTAGTCACCCGTTGCATAATGGGTGCTCTGGTACGAGGCGTTAGTGGTATTCGCAATACGCTTGATGATTATCTAATAGTCTTAATGATTACTACGTGACGCTGCGTAATGGGTCGGACCGGCGCGTGATTTCTAACTGGCTCCCACAGCCGAGGTGTGACGCTAACGCTTATCCGACTTCATAGCCGTGAGAATTTGCGTGAAGTCGATTTGATGCTTTTGGGGGGGGGGGAAATAAAATCCTATCTAAGACATGTGGTTGTTGTTTCAGCTTAAAATAACACCGAATAAATGGGATGTTTACTTATTGACACACAAATCTATTAGAGTTCTTAAAATGATGAACTCAGTAAAATACCAGGAGATTTTAAGTAAAGATTTAGCCGTTTGTACTGGTAAGCTGAAACTGAGGCGTCGTCGGGTCTCTCAGCTTTACAAACCGTAAAACCAAAGCAACATACAAATGCTTCAACACACATTAAATCAAAACTTTTTTTTTTTTTTTTCCCCCCACTGAGGAAAAAGGAAACCAACAGTTAAAATTGGATTTCTTAAATTGTTTCAGAATCACATTATGAGGCGAGTTTTGAGTACGATTGCCTGATCTAGGTGTTAGAGTTTTTTGCTGCAGAGCGCTCTGGGCTTTTAAACTTTGCTAATATTCTAAAAAAAAAAAAAAAAAAAAAGCCTCCTCATGTAAAGAGGTTACTTTTCACGTTGAAGACTTTGACTTGATGTTCCAAGAAAGTATCTCTGGGGACAATAGCTGATCTTTAAGGCTCCTGTTCGGTTACTAATAAACCGACTCGCACACGGTGCAGTTAAAACACATCATTATTTCCATTTCATTAATTTAGACTTTTGCACATGAACTTCCAGTTCACTCCAGTTTTGGGGGATATTTTCTTTGTGTGTGTTCGTAATTTACCAGCTCTTAAAGAAATGATCACCGTCGCCGTTTACCTGTGTGTGTATGAGGGTGTGTTTTGACTCGTGCCTTCTCTGGAATGCCGTTGTGTTAAGTGGTTGTCCTGAATAATAGATACAATCTGTGACCTCAAGCCTGCTAAGAGCTTCTCTACTCTTCCCTGTGCTGAGTTTTGCAGTTTAGCTATTTAGTCTGTGCTGGGATGTTTTGTGGGAGACATTTGAGATCATAACCCCGGTGTGTAAGGACTTCACAACAGAGACGTCTTTAACAAAATGAACTGATATAAAACACCTGACTGGCTCGCCTAACTTGTCATCATGAGCTGACAGCAGGTTCTTTTTGCAGATAAGACGAAAGTTGTTGACTTTACAGTTCCAACTCGGGCTAGACTTTTCCACAAGGCGTGCAAGAACGAAGCCTTAGAAAAGCACAAAAGCCGAGCTGAAGTTCAAGTTTGCTGAAGTTTGTTAGACAGACACAAAGACCAGAACTTTGTGCGGCGTTGTTCTTTGGACAGGTGAGGCTAAAAGTAAATCCTTTGGACACCAGAAGAGAAGAGAAAAGCCGTTTGGCATAAATCAAATCCAGCGCGTCATGAGAAGAGCCTCATAGCGACCGTGAAACGTATCGCGGTTTCCTGCGCCTCGTCGAGGCAGCAGGTCAAGTTGACGAGTCTCGTTCACGATTTGCCACAAGTCGCGTAAGCTCATATCAAACCTGCGGGCGCTCTGGTCAAATGAGTGCAAAATATAGTGAAATGATTGTGACGCTTTTCAGATTTAAATTTGTAAGCAAAATGCTGAAAGTCTCGTGTTTTTCTTTCATGTTGAAAAATGCGCTGTTTTGTGTCGGTCTGACCCAATAAGGTCCGGTAGGTTCAAGCTGAGGTTGCAGCCGGGAACATGGGGAGCAGTCCAAGAGGTGTGAATACTTTTGCAACAAACATTTTTCTACAGTTTCACAAACTGACTGCAGAGATACAAGACGGTTAGAAATTCGGAAAACGACGAGAACGATTAACAGAAAGTTGTCGTTTTTTTGGTCACAGAATTCATTTAAGTTTTATTTTCGAGACGTTAAATGAAGAGATAATTGACTGGCCTGTTAGATAACATTCAAATGGATTCTAATTTCACTGCCATTTAATCAGCACCAGTCAAATAAGTGGGCCTGTGTTCGGTTTCACGGTTGATGCATGATCCGCCAGACCGCACCAGGTTGTTGCTCGAATCAAATTTCTTATCTAAATTGGATGCCGTGTCTTTTTTTTTTCCTCTGTGGAGAGACGGATTTGTGTTACATCAGGAGGGAAGAAAAGAAATATGGAGACAGAGAGAGAGAGAGAAGTGGTTGAAAGATGGAGCATATTTTCTGGTCATGACCTTTTTCCAAGGATTTCCCACAGCCTAACTTTAGGCACTGAGTGTGTGGACCTCAGATCCTTCCTAGACTGCAGACTGAGTCACCCGGAGCAGCAAACATAAAACTTACATAAGATTCAATGTTTTTCATTAAGAAAAAAAGAAAGTCTTTCAAACCCCTTATGAGCCTAATTATCTACCTTTTGAAATCAACGGGTTATAAGAAACCCGGAGAATCCGTGAACAACCGTCTCCAAAAGTCCTTTTTAACAGCTGCGTGTCTGTGTATTTATCGAGTATGACGCAGTGGCAGTCGGAGTGTGCGTCACTGCTCCAGTCAGCTCGCTGCACACCGCAGAAACACTTGCACGACCCACTGAGGACATAGATTGGTGATTGCTCAACAAGGAGGGGAGGAGGTGGGGTGTGGGGGGTCTGCGAAGCCGTATTGTTGACGACTCAACAAGGATCTAATCCGATCTAATCATAAATACCTGCGTACCCTCAGAGTGACGCCATGAAAATCTCATGTTTGACCCCAAAACCCAAGAAGCCATGCTCAGTCATCCACCAGGCTAACCCATAGATGGATTATTAAATCCTTTCTTTTGTAAAAAAAAAATAAATAAATGAATAAAAATAAGCCAAAGAAGATGTGGTGGTGGTGTGGGGTTGGGGAGCAAGTAAGGAAGTCCCTCGGCTGAGATGATGACAGAAAGGAGGGATTGATGTGGACACGGGGAGGGTATTTGAAGGAGGACCGTGTGAGAGCTTCGTCCCCGGGTTCCATCAGCGTGTCCAAATATGGAGGCTTCTGCTATTGTCGAGCCGCGTTCTCAAGACCCACCAGCGACCAGGGAGAGCACTGGAGAGGAATGGAGCTGGTGTGTGGGTGTACCGGGAAGAAAAAAAAAAAAAAGAAGAAGAAAAAAAAAAGAAAAAAAGAAAAGAAAAGAAAAGAAAGAAGAGCGTGAACTGTGGGAGAGAGTTTAAAGTGAGACGGCTAAAAAGGACAGAAGTAGACAAATTACCTGACGGTGACTCAAAGCGAGGAGAGGTCTGTCGAAATGTGAGGCTTTGTGAAACAAAGTAGAGAAAACGCGAACAGATGGAAGTCTTTGGAAAGGGGGAGAAAAAGACAAGTCCAAGTCTATCTTTTTTCTCTTTCAGTTGTTTATTTTCTAACTTTTGCAAGCAGCGAGATGAAAGTGCAGAACGAAGCGACTGTAGTGTCGGTGGCATGTATTTCCATGTGGTGGAAATGTTTAAAGAGTACATTGCATTTTTATCATACTTGCTGAAATTGGGAAGAATCCGGACTTTAGTTTGAATCCGTTTCCTCAGCGAATGGGGCGGGAAAAGTCCCATTTGCTTTGTTGTGAACAGGATAAATGTAGGGTTTTCTTTTATTTCCAATGTACCATGCATCATAAAAGTAAGCTTGGTTACTGTCGACGAGGCTTATCTTCCGTTCATGTTCACATGTAAGCACACACTCGTTTGTGTGGGACCAGAAGGGAGGCGGCGATCTTTGGGTCACTGGGGATGGGTTTGATCATGTGGTTGTAAGCTGCCACAAGGTGAAAGGGTATTTGTCAGGAAGTGCGGAGTTGGGGGTGGGATGACCCTCTGGGGATAATCTAAAATGTCAGATTTTAGCTGAAAGCATTCGCTCTTCCGGCGGCACTTCGGACTGTTTTGTGATTTAAAAAAATTTTTTGTTTTTGTTTTGAGCCGTGTATTACGTCAACAACCCCAAACGCTGGTTTCCTGGAGTTTATGAATATCATTTGGAGAATCAGAGAAAGAAAGAAAAGCTAAAGTTGAGAGTGTGTTTGTGGAGAAGCCCTTACTCTGCTGCGTTTGTGTCCAGTTAGTGGACGGTCTTGGAGTGTGCATGTGGAATGTGACGACTCAGCTGCACTTCCTTTTCATTCCCGCTTGTTTTCTTCACCAGCGGACCGACGGATTTGTTTGAGTACACACCTTTTCAGATTCTCCCCAGTGCACGTGAATCCGTGTTCGCGTAGAGTCCGTTGGTTTCTGAACGCGAACGCCATCTTCCTGGGGTCGGTCGCCGAACCCTGGGTTGCTTGAAACGAGTCACAGAGATTGGGAGTCGGGGAAGTGTTCCCGGAGAAAGTGGGACGTCCAATCAGAGGATTTGTCATTACTTGATGCCAACGCTTGACGTTTTGCTGTATTGTGTTACCTGATTGAATCAGTTTTCAGCCGGTTTCATGTGTTGAGAGGAAAACGTTATCCTCACCAACTTGGGCTCATATAAAAATATCGCTGTCATCCGTGCTACAATAGCAACAGCCATTTCTCCTGATTTTAAATGATAAAAGAAATGACACCATGTATTAGTCAGCATCCTATTAGCTTCCAATTAGCCTCCACAGCCATAAATGTCAAATTGATGACTTGAGTTTGTTAGCTAGAGCTCACTCAGAGTTCTGGATGCACATGCATTAAATATGATTTCCCTGAAACCAATACAATTATTGTCAGATACTAGCTTTGCTATCCAACACATGTGCGATACAGTAGCTACCGTCCAACAAACTGAGAGCATCTCTGGTGCACTTTGCTGTCGGAAAAGGCCGATATTTCCACTGCCTGCTCTCTCAAGCTGTTAAATGACCTCAGATGTCAAGGATTGTTTTCCAAATTTATGGCTGATAAAGTAAGAAAGGCTGAAGTGGACATAGATGAAGAATGTGGGTTATGAAAGGCATGCTGGAAATCCAAGCCTTCAAAGCACATCTGCTCTCTTGCTCCTATTTGGAGCTTTCTGCCTCTTTCTGCCTCTTTCCACAATCTCGTCTTTGTGTTTGAAACATGTCGGCCTCTTTCGCCTGTTGTATGAACGCCGCAGTTTAATCTGTTTAGATGGAAGAAATATGGTAAAACTTCAACGGACGCCGTGCTTGACTCCGTCTGGGCTCTTTTTCTGGTAAACGCCGCTTCTCATTTTGCATAGAAAATACACGGCTGACATGTTTCTGTCACGTGTTTGGAATTTAAAGAACTCGGCCATTGGAGACCTCGCTACAGGTCATAAAGAAACACCTGTTGGAATCATTAGCAACGATTGTAGAATGGACGACGCAGTGCTTGTGTTGGGGCGCACGTCTTGGTGCTGTGACCTCAAAGTGCAAAACGTTTGCGTAAAAAATAGAAGGTTTCAGAAATGATTGAGGTTATGCACGTCTTAGAGAGATGGCTCCTTTTACTGTCATCATTTAGTTGAGTTCTTTCCAAATCTAGTCTTCAGTCTCATTCGAACAGGAACTGTTCATTATTCACATTCTTCTCTGTTTTTTGTTTTTTTTCTGGAATGGTAACCAAATGAAATCGACCGTTGCTTTGTGATCCTCTGGAGTTGCTAAAGTTGTTCCTGTTGCTTGAGAAACTTTTTGACCACACTTTTTTCCTTCCACTCAACATTCCATTAACATGTTTTGGAAAAGCATTGCTTTGCGGTGACTACATGAATGCGTCTAGTGAAAAAAAAACAAAAAACGTTTCAATTAGATCTCAATTCAGTGAGATGCCACCTTTGTTTGTGGTGGGGGAAAGCCCCCACACGTTCCTCTTTTAGGTCACTGTAATTTCTAAAAATAAAAAATAAATAAATAAAATGAAATGGTTTGACTGTAGTTGTCAGCAACAGCTCAGGTCAAGGTGAGGAGGAGAAGGTCCTGTTGATGTACGTGGAGAGAAGCTAATGGATGGCATGAGAGCGAGAGCGAACCCTTTCGCGAGAGAGCAGCTATTAGCCGTGCGCTCTCTAATGATTTATTCATTTCTGCAGACAGAAAGTCTGCCGTTCATTAGAGTTGTCGGTCCTACTTTCAGCGCAGTTTATAGTGGACTGCCATTATTTTTGCATCAGCCCATGCAAGTTCTTCTCGTAACAAAGTCAGGCCGATGTGTTCACAAGCAGGTTCCTGTGTCACTCGGAAGATTGAAAGAACTCCAGCAATCCTTTGGCGCGTCACACGCAGGGCTGAGATCTGTGAGGCGAACGCGAGGACCGATGCGGCCGTGCGTTTTTTTGTTGTTTTTTTTTTTGTGTGTGTGTCCCGTGTTTATTGAAGAGGCTGCTCTGTTATTACTCAAGGTTCAGATGGTATTCACTCGCTGGACGGTGAAGGAATGAAAAATATGCCACGCGCGCGTGTTGGATTCGCTAAAAATGTTGCAGATATTTTGTAGTACACAAACTAACACATGAACGCGCCCAGCCGGCGTCAGACTGACGCACGCAGGTTTTACATACACGCAGGTGGGGTGGTCGACGGTCGCAGCTGAAGAGCCTCGAACATCGCTGCCTTTTTCATTATCTGCTCCTGTTTAAAATGAAAACTTATCAGGGAAATCCTTTCTTTGAGAAACCATGATCACGAATGCCTGTTCCTGGTTCTTACTCTCCCTTAGCAAATTCAATGAATGAATGAATGAATGAATGAGGCTTTAGAGATGGGTTGCCCTCTCATATTTCTGGTCAAGATTGCGATGCAGGCTCCTGGTCCGCCTCCGGTTGTCTCTGAGCTGTCAGGGACGGTTCTGTTAGCCGAGGCCAGCTAGCCGGGTCACTGTGTGTTTGGACAGGCTGATATCAGCTGGCTACGAGCCACCTCTCTAATCCTCTGTTTGTGTATTTCCTTGTTGGCTCCACACTAGTGTGAACAGGCCAGAGCCCTGGGCTGATACGCAACCATCGTTGGTGAAACACCCAGTGTTGCGTTACTGTCTGCTTGTCAGCATGTGTCTGCATCCCTACGGCTGCCTGATGGAAGTAGAGCCGCTGTTTGAAGAATGTAATGTAAATGAACATGTATTTCGTTTATCTTTTTGGGGTTTCTTTTGCTTTGATGTCTACGATAGGTTTTCAGATTTTTTTTTTTTAAAATCCCGTAAATGCAGACGGAGAATAACTGTTTCTGCATATTTTTCTTTCTTTCTTTCTTTCTTTCTTTCTTTCTTTCTTTCTTTCTTTCTTTCTTTCTTTCTTTCTTTCTTTCTTTCTTTCTTTCTTTCTTTCTTTCTTTCTTTCTTTCTTTCTTTTTTCTTTCTTTCTTTCTTTCTTTCTTTCTTTCTTTCTTTCTTTCTTTCTTTCTTTCTTTCTTTCTTTCTTTTTTTTAGTAAGATCAATTTACACAAGCAGTGTTTGCAGTGGATGGTATCATTTAGTTTTATTGTGTTCAGTTGTGATTTTATTAACTACTGGATTATAAGTCGCAGTTTTTTTCATAGTTTGGCCGGGGATGCGACTAATACTCCGGAGCGACTTGTGTGTGGAAATTAACACATCATTATGTCACATCACATGTTATTTTCACGCTGAACCGCAAGAGGGCGCTCTAGGCCTGCGTTATCCTCCCTTCGGAGTTAGCAGAGTTGTTTACAAGCGACACAGAGGACGAAGATTTCATTGCGTTTAGTGATTTGGAGAGACACGGATGGTTTGGTGAACCCGTTAGCATGTTATTTATGCTAAAGTTATCTGAATAACTCTTAATATGTTATGCTAACATACCAGGCACGTTCTCAGTTTGTTGTTTGTCATGTAAAGTTAGCATACCGTATAATTACTCAGCCTGATGTTGCCTCTATTCTATTCTTATTGCCTTTGTTCTTATGAATTTCCCTCAAAAATGCGACTTATAGTCCGGAAAATACGGTAGTCTGTTTTGTGTTCTTTAAACTGTTGCTGATGTTTTGCCCAGTTGCACTTTGCTAAAACATCTGCTGCATGTCTAACAAAGCAAGGGGTTAGCTACAGCAGTTAAATAATCTAAAACACACCAGAATAAATTACAAACCAATGCTGGATGCATACTAACACCAAGTTCATCATATCTTTTAGCATAATAAAAAGTAATATTTGAGCTGTATGTCCTGCTACAGCTTAAAGCATCTAGAAGGGTTTGTCCCATTTGGACAGGATTTGGTAGACATACCGATCAATGTTGCTCAAGTATCTGGTAAGTCTAGTCTTCCCAATGAAGGGAATTGATGGCATCACAAAAACTCCTGGGAGATTCAGAGGGAAATATAGAAAAACACAGAATCTGTTCATTGTGTAATGAGGGTTATATGGACATCTGCAATGTCTCAATGAAGGACTGGTTCATGACAGACGAAGGTACTTACCCAAATGTTGTTATTCTCCTCCTTCAGTCATACTATTGATGAAATAGTATGACTGTACATTTCAAAGTACTGAAATTGTACTTTGAAATGTTCTTGAACCGAGTGCCGGAGCTTTGATCATTGCTATCAGAACAGATCTTATGTTTTTATTATTATTATTATTATTATTATTTATTATCTGTTGTTTGTACTCTGTACCGTTTGGTACCAAAATGAGCTAAGCGTTAAAGGCGACTCCGGAAACCTCCAGTGGTCAATGGTCAGACTCAAATTGAGGTTGAAGCCTAATCCTTTTTTCCAGTGAACGTAAATCATTGATCATTATGACTCTGTAAAGCAACAGCAGTGAATTGGAGCCAGTAGAGTAATGTCTACTTCACGTCTTGCACAGAGAGGGTAATAAAAGTACACTTGTGCGAGTTATCTATTGACATAGCTTTTTAGTACACTTGCAGTAGACTTTCGTCTCTCGCCTCGCCTTGGCTCATAGTCACAAATTAATTTGGGGGGCTTGCAAAACTGAAATTTTCGATATTTTCTTAAGGGTTTTCATTGATGCATTTTCTTAGAACAGAGGAAAACGGCATCAGGTTCAGCTGCTCCTGGGGATGGGACACAAGAAAACAACCCCATTAACAATTATATTAAGTGTATTATTTTACAAAAAAGATTTGTCTATCATTTTTCCATTTTGTTGTCGTTGTTTATGCAAAAACCCCGTATCGCACCAGATACGCCCGCTTATGCGTTCTAGCTGTGTGCGTCTCAGTGTTTCATAGGATAGCTATTTTGATAGCGTGTGGAATAATTCACAATAATTGTACATAATTACATGCTGTAATTATGTACAAGAGCCTAATCAATGCTTTCTGTGGTTGATCATGAACTGCTCGTGTTGGGACCAGAGGCGACGTCACACTGTGTGAGAGAGAGAACAGCTGATGTTGCACAACTCTGCAGATCACCAGGATTTGACTACGATTTACGATGCCGAGTTCCAGTTCAGCATGATAAAACCAAGTTAGCGTTTATGTAGCCGTGTTTGCTGGTGTTACTTAAAAGGTCAGCAAGGCCTTAACTGTGAGATTTCAGCACGTTCTGTTTCTGACCAAAGTGGATTTTTAAAAAGGATAAAACCGAGAAACTTTGCTGTGACATGCTCACATTGAACTTTTTAGGTTTAACGGGAGCAGAAATTAACAGCCAGTATATTAATTTTCTTTTAGAAATTTTTGCTTCCTCTGTTGTCATTTAAGCACCTTAATGATACTGATCTCCTGGTCGCACTGTTGTCTACCCGTTTTTCTTATCATTTGTTGTTGTAAGACATGAGACCACAGGAAAATGATGCTCCCAGATTACATTTAGCCAGAAAAACCACACAACTGTGACTCAACAAATATCACAGCAGTGATGCAAAAATATTGCGAAGCCTCACTCTATGCTATGTGGATAGTTCACTCAACTGGGGAGACTTTATGCCTGTGTTGTTCGTCTTGTGCTACTTTATTAATTTGGATAATTAGCTGACTTTTCTAAGGAATTCACAGAATACTGGAATTGCAGTCATAAATGTTTGGATAATGCTTTGACAGAAAAGTAACGTACCTTTCAGCGCAGAAAAACACTGTGAGTTATGGCTCGCTAATCTCAATACGCACACATTGGGCTGAGCAGGAAGTACATTAGCTCCACGCATACGTCACAGGAATCGATGTGCAAAGCCTTCACTGTAATTGCCTCAACTTAAGACTCTCAAAGTGAGATAGCAAGCAGTTTGAGAGCAACTTAAAAAAAAAAAATCCATCTCCGAACCTTCTTCCACAGGTGAAAACTCCCAAATGTATGTTTGGTGTGTCCTGTGATTAAACCACAGAACTGTTTTCACTCAACTTTTCTGCCGCATTGAATGTCGGATCAGTAGAAAACTGTGTGTAAAAATAAATTGGCATTTATTTTTACTGTTTGCATGTTGCAGATTTTTCCATCTTTCTGTCAGAGTAAATGACAGAGAGATGACAGAGTAATTATGGACTGCTAAATAGAGAATGTTTTGTGTACCGTCTTTTTTTTTTTTTTTTTTTCCAGGAATGAAAACGTACCTGATCTCAGGGAGGAAGCCAGATCACGATGTGCAGTTTGGCTGCTCTCAGGTGGAGCTGCCTGGTGGGGAGTTCGTGGGGGTCAACGTGCCCTCCTGCCCTCAGCCTCGCACGCCGGACCTCATCCACGGAGCGGCACAGGCTGCCGAGTCCCTTCTGCCTCACAAACCACCGGACAGAACCGTGGTGAGAATGTACTTCAAGGAAACACTTCATTTATGTCTTAATTGGTTTTTGTCCCATTAAACTGGTCACATTAAGGAAATTCCCGTTTGAATCGCTGTGAAATAAGATGGTACGTACCATCCAACCTCTTTACTTCTGTCCCAAATGTGATTCATCTTTTATTTTGTGTCTGTATTTATTTCTGAGACTTAATTATAAGCAACATGACGACAAACGTCAGGAAACTCCTTGTCCTTCGTTGACCTGGACCACACAGGTGGTTCACGGGCCTGAAACGGCACCTTAGCTGTCGCCTCATTGACTCAAATGAATACTTTAAGCTAAATATTTGAAGTATTTAAAAAAACATCGTCACGAGAATGGGGCATAAAAAGCCCAATTTAGCATGTCGGTCATCAACGTTTTGTACACAAGTCATCTTCTGCCTGTTAAGCCGGTTGCTGACAGACTCAGGGTGCTAAGATGCAGCGGCTAATTTTACTGGATTTGTTTTGAGACAGTCTGTGAAGCTGCAGCTTAAACACTGGAACTGGCAAAAGGCGTGAATAACATTCTGAGAACAGTGGCTTTGTCGTTGCCATATGTTTCCTCACAACAATTAATGTGGTGCAAACTATGCCGAGGCAGAGCAAATGTTTCAGTGGCATTCAAGGAATGAATTCGTGACACTTGGAGTTTAAAACCCTCCAAATATTTTATTCCATGCAGATTTTTTAGCAATTCGTATTACGAGCTTGAGGCTGGTGTTGGGTTTCCGTCTCATAGCAGCTGGTAGGACATCCTTTAGTAAAAATACAGCAGTTTCTCAGTGTTTAGGGCCAGCACTGTGTTGCTCTATTCTAGATACAAATAGAGGACATTTAAGTAACTCCATTGCTCTCTCATTATGAGGATTTGAAATTGTACAAACAATATGACAATGAGAATTTATAAACTTTAGCTGTAACCCAACCACCCATATAGATTCTATGAAAGTTTTTACTTTTGGTGAACAAATAAATATCCAAACAGCTGACTTGATCTTTCTTGTAAGCAAGGAAAAATATGGAGAAGTTTTCCTCCAGGCGTCTGACTGGCGTTAGACAGCAGCTACGCAGGAAGGGAGAGTACCGTGCTGCTACTTGATCAATAAGCCTTCGTTCAGCCAGCTGATCGGCAGTGTGCAACAGCATGTGGGGAAGGGAACGTTCTGCAGTGCTTGAAAATTGCTGTACTTTCTCCAAAATCTCTTTCACCACCCATTATCTTCCGCTTATTCAAGGTCGGGTTGCAGGGGCGGCAGCCTGAGTGGAGAGGCCCAGACTTCCCTCTCCCCAGCCACTTGAACCAACTCTTCTGGGGGCAATCGCAAGGCGTTCCCAGGGCCCACTTCACTGTAGATTCAGCGCCAATCCGCCTATCGAGCTCCCACTCCCATCTCCCCTCAAAACCCACGATACTTAAACTCCACCACTCGGGGTGGGGCCTTGTCCCCGACCTGGAGAAGGCACTCTACCCTTTTCTGCTCTCAACACCATCGGCTCAGTTTTGGAGGCACTGATCCACATCCCGGCTGCTTTTTAGTACCTGTACCCTAATCCCGATGAAGACCGTAGGGCAACACATCATCTGCAAAGAGCAGAGATCCTAAGGTCACTAAATCAGGTCCCCATAACACCTTCTTTTCCGTCCATCAAAGTTATGAACAGAATTGGGGCCCCAACTTACCTATGCCAATGCGGACCAAGCTCTGACAGCAGTCATGCAGGGACTTAACGCCCGTATCAAAGAGCCTGGTTTCTCATACTCCCAGACATTTTCTTACCAGGGCTTTAAACTACAGGAAAGCAGAGGTGGATCATTTACATGTAACTTGTTAAAGCCTTGGCATCGTACCTTCTTCACAAATATCTGGCAAGTGCCTGTTTCAGACAGACTGGGTGCAATAACAAAGTAATTTCAATGTACGGTGCAGCCCCAAGCGACACCTCAAACTTTGGGCCAGGAAAGGAAGAAGAATATGTCTTTGAACAAATCTGCTTACAAATCAGTAAGAAAAGTGTGCTGCAATGTCTGACGAAAGCAAAACATATTAAACCCTTTTTGTTCCTGCGACACTTGAAGACATGTGGTAGTCTAAGTCTGCCACAATGATCGTCTCTTAGGGCAAAACCCTTGACGACCATGATTTTCACTAATCTGGACATAAAAATCAGTGTTGTGCTTCTGGAGCTCGAGCAAATGTTGTAATTTGTGCAACCCCACTCCCACTTTCTCTCCCCAGCCTCCCTGTGTTTTCCATGGCACCGTGCGCTCGTCCATGGCAGAGCAGGGCGATGATGTGGCTGTTGTGAACGGCTGCCAGGAGGAACACAAGGCCAGCGTTGCCAAGGTACGGCCCACGTTAACGCCGCACTTATCGCCCACTTCTACTTCTCCGAGAGCCTTTCCCACTTCATCTACTCAACACGCAGACCCTCCCGCTGTTTTATCGGCTTCTTGTCTCCTCTCCAAAGTTCCTGCCAGGCCACAGCCCGAAAGCGGTCAACGGTCTCCTGAGCCCCCCGCTGGAGGACGCCGCCGCGCGCGCCAGCCAGAGCTCCTTGTGCGACATCCTCCAGGAGAAAGAGAAGAAGACCAGCACCAGCACGGGGACCGGCACAAGCCTCGGCATGGCGGCGGCGGTGGCGGCGGCAGGCACAGGCATGGATCACTCTGCCCTCATCCAGCTGCGTGCCAAGAACTTCAAACGGAAAAGCGACGCCCACTTCGTGGACGTTATCAGGGAGGACAGGTGAGGAGGCCGGTTAAAGGTGGAGTTTGTGAGCCGATAGCACAGTAATAAAGCAATCTGTTTTTATAACGAGGGCTTTCATGAACTTGCCCGCTGGTAATAAACCTTTGAACTGAAGAAATGCATTGAAATAAAGATTCATACTGTGCCTTGCATAGGTTTTTTTTTTTTTTTTTTTTTTACATTTTGTCACCTTGCAACCACAAAGGCATCCCTGCAGAATGCAGAATACTGCCACCACCATGCTATTGAAATGAAAGCTATGTCAGGGATCACAGTCTTGCCTAGCTGGCTATTTTAGCTAGATGCCCACGTCATGGAGGTTGGTTTCCATTTTGGATTTACACTGAGATTAAATAACACACAAGTAGACCTTTTTTTTCAAACCTATTAATGAGCATCTAGGTAATTTGTCACGTTGGATTTTACTTTGGAGTTTTTTTTCCCCTTTTGTCATATAGCACATATGGAGCACAAAGTGGTTCAATGGTGGGAACTCATTGTTGACTTATGTCAGAAAAGTTGATATATTTTTTTACTTTTCCGGTGAAAAAGCTACTCTTTGCATCTGGGGTGGTTCAAACGGCGAAGATTATTCCCCTGAATTTGTTGTTATTTTGTTGTACAATTGGGTGATATGTAGAGATGGCCGTTTAAAATAGAGAGGTATTTATCTGACTCGGATTTAGTTCTTTGTTTGACTTCTCTCCAGTCTGATGAAGGACTACTTTTTCAAGCCGCCCATCAACAAGATCAGTTTGAACTTTCTGGAGAGACTTCTGGAGAAGGCGTATCGCAGCAGCTACAAAGAAGAGGTACGCAGACTTGCACACGCACCCTTCACTTAGACAGAGGATTTTGTTTTCGGCTCTTGTCTGGCGATTTTGCAACTTGCTGCTGTATCTTAACATGGGCGCTTTTTTTTTGTTGTTGTTCCTTTTTCTCTTCCACGTTCAGGCTTTCTTTTTAAGATAACTGAGTGATTAATGGACAGGAAAAAAACAAACAAACCCAACTTTCTTTGTAACACGTCATAACTCCATGCCACAGTGAAGACTCTTACTATAAAGACCAGTTCCAGATGTCCTCTGCTGACCCTGGAGACTTTCAGCCCCCTGCTGTTCAATAAGTGTTACTACAGCCTTAAGAAAAGAGAGCACGTTGCTTCAGTTTCAGCGTCTCTTCCTTACAATTAATTTTTGAACTTCATTGATAAATTCCAGCACCAATATACACCTCATATCTTCGCGCATCATTCAACCCTGGGTGAAACCAGAAGGTCTGGAGTTAAACGTATCAATGTTTTGCTTCTAAAAAACAAACTCCTTCATATCATTTAATATTTCACTTTACGTGTGCTTTCAGCTTTAATCAAACTTTAGTTGGTTTATCTAGAAAGTCTGGATCTGCAGCCCCTCTAAAAACCTAGGTCTCCGTTCGGTCAAAGTGAACTCTGGAGCGTATGTGAATGCCAAGCGGACTGGAGGTGGACGCAAAAGAAGGAAGCGGGACCTGTTGCGCAGGGCATTCTGGGTAAATTCTAACAAAACAAACGCGAGAATCTACTACTAGCGAGAGAGGTTACTCTTAGTTTTTTACCGGAGACAAAAGAGAAATCCCACAACCGCTAAAATCCGACGCTACTCAGTTTTTATTTACATCTTGTGAAGATGGAAGTTGTGCTTAGTGACTTCTTCAGGTGTTTCATTGCGTGGTCCTTGGTTAGGCGCCATCACAGGTGAGGGGGGGAGGTAACAGGTTTTTTCGAAGAGTTCGGATCGCTTTACGCAGCGCGGTGCGAAGGGGAACCGCACCCAATCGAACCGAGTCTACAGGATTATCTGTTGTGAGAACGCGCTTAAATTCTTCCAAATGTCATGACGTTTTTGCTCACACAGACACACGGTGGCGAAACGCCTGCTTGGCTTCATCTCGGGAGAAGATTGAATCTGATTCGATCGTCTCTTCTGTCCAGGTGAAGAACCAGGTTCCGGTGCAGACGTTTGCCAGCCCCACTTTCAGTTCCTTCCTGGACGTTCTCCTCAGCTGCTTCGTCTTCCTGGCCCTGACCGTGGCCTGCTTCCTTCCGTCTCTGGTCGACCCGGGCACGGCGGGCCCGCCGGCGCTCGCCGCCCTCATCCTGGCTCCTCTGGCTGGGTTGCTGGAGCTGGCCTCGCTGGTGTTCTCCGTACGGTGAGGCTGGTTAAATCAGACAAACCTGGTGGCTCGTGTGAATGTGCTTGTTTTATGTGATGGTGCTCATAAGTTTAACATCAGGAATTATTTGAGGATAAACTAAAAAAAATGTCTTTTACACTGAACATAATACAGTCCCTGTTTTAAAGCATTTTGCATTGCAGACCGGGCCTCCGTATATGGGGGAAGAGACAGAGGCCCGCCACAAAAAAATAAATAAAATTACAGGGACAAAAAAAAATCAGGAACCTGTCAATTATTGTTATTGTGTTTCTTAAAATTGTGTTTAGCAGTAAAAATTAAATGCTACCCCTCCCAGACCAAAAAGCAGACGTCCACATTTTATTTTGCAACTTCAACTTTTTTGGAGGTACACATCCAATAAATGCTGGAGTTTTGCTGTTGGAGATTTTCCGCCGACCTCTTGATTATTTGCCTCCGTCTGTTTTCTTGCAGCATGACCTTCTACCTGGAGGAGCTGAGGAGATGCACTCGCTCCCTGGCCTTGCTGGTGTCCGGCTGGGTCTCTCGTCATCTGATTGGTGCGGCGTTGGTCTCCCTTCCCGCCGTCTCCGTCTTGTCCCACGTCAGCGTCCGCCTTCCCCTGCAGGTAAATCCATTTGGTTGGCAGGAAATACTTTCTTACGGTGAAAGAACATAACTTTTGTTTTTGCGCATGTCAGAGTCGAGACTTTTTTCAGCTAAGATTTCTGAAAGAAGTCTAGACTCTGGAAGAACGAACATATAAAATGGGAGGACCAGTCGATAGAAAAAATTCGGCATAAAAGATTTAATCTAATTACGGTGATTAGCCATGATATTTGATTGTTGCAAATCTCCGTGTTGGTATAGTCAAATCCCTTCAGCATCTTGGTTTTAAATCAGTCGTTTTTCTTGTTTTGAAAAATAAGGAAATTGCATTGAAGCATCTTGCAGTTTATCCTAGGATAGAGTCTCAGTCACTTCCAATAAAAACAGACTTTTTTGTGAAAATACGTTATTATATGCAAACCATACAGAAAAGTAGTTCTTCTTCTGAACAGTTATATTTTTCAGGCTTCAATATAAACTGACAGTAGTGTTGCGACACAGACTGTTTAATAGCCAGCGTGCGTGTTCGATCATTTTAAGAGGTGCCACAATAAAGAAAAAAGGAGGCAGATCTCATTTCTCGATCGTTAATTGCATGTTGCCTAGCAACAATGAGGAATCAAACAAAAGGAGAGTTGATGATTTCTACTGCACACTTGACATTCACGTACCCCTGGTGAAAACAGGTAAAGAATTCATTCATTTATTTAGTCCAGTGGCTAGATGCCAGACGAATTATTTTTTTTCTTCAAATGTTTATTTGATTTCTTGCAGTTGCACGATTGCTGCCAGCTGTGCTGTCGATGCTTTGTGGGATCTCTTTCAGGTTTTCTCCCGGAACATTTCAAAGCACTGAAGAATAGAGAGAGTTTTAGTTTGACAAATAAAATGACAGAGGCAGACCTGCTTTTTACTCAAACAAAATAGAAATCCGATCTTACGTTTAAATGGAAAATATATCGACATGGAGAAACTACATCTACCCTACAACTCAATACAATATAAAAAAAACCCCTCTATTGTAAACAATATTTATAATAATTGAAACCAGAAGTTCCTTGCTGTCTGTCACTAAATCAGACTAAACTTGTTTTGTTTTCTTTTGTTAGGATTGACAAAATGATTTCTAAAATATTAAGAGATTTTGTTCAAATTACTTAAGCTATTTGCATGATTACGTATTTAGTAGGCTTACATTTAGACACCATGACTTGTGTCAAACATCTCAGATGTCTCATAATAGTTTGCTGGAATTCTGGCCCGTTCCTCCTGAGGCCAATGCCAGTTCAACATTTCAAAATCTCTTTACAAAGAGACACTTCCACATGATTTGAGGATTTCTGATCGCGTTTGATTAGATTTATAAAAAAAAAAAAAAAAGAAACGTTGAGGAAAACCAGATGACAGTAAAAGCTGAAATAATTACTGACACTTTGGTTGCTTAGAGTAATACTCCGATATTGTACCCTCCACCCCAGGTGACCATGTTCCTGTGCTGTGCCACCATCTTGGCCATAATTCAGTACTGTAACTTCTGTCAGCTGAGTTTTTGGATGAGGTCCGTCTTCGCCACTATCACCGGACTCGCTCTCCTGCTGATGCTGTACAGTCCTGTTCACAGGTACGGCCACGTCTCACCTGCACTCGCTCGCCAAGCCATGTAGATGTTATTAACCGTCACCTAGACAGTTAGTAACTGTCTAGGTTATTAACTAGATTTCAGATTTCAAGACTTTATTCGTCTCTGATGCGATTTAAACAGAAATCAACCAATTTAACCACAGAAGTTTGAATGTCTAATATTTGCTACGCTGAACCAAAGCATATATTTGGTGTGTGTGTGTGTGTGTGTGGGGGTGTGTGTGTGTGTGTGTGTGTGTGTGTGTGTGTGTGTGTGTGTGTGTGTGTGTGTGTGTGTGTGTGTGTGTGTGTGTGTACGTCTTGGTGTGAATGTGTGTGACTGACTAGTCCTTTCTCCTCGCTGACATCACTCTCATCTCCTTTCAGCTCAAGTAATAACGCCGTGCCAGTTCATGGGTGAGTGTTTCCATAGAAACAGAGCGGTTTGATCGAAGACTGACATTTGAGGGGGTCAACAGGAGCGACAGCTCTGTTCTATATTTCTCATTACTACAGCTCTATTTGGCTTTTGCCCTTTTTTTTTTGCCTTCATCTGCTCTTTATTGTGTTGTCTGTCTGTCTCTCTCTCTCTCTCTCTCTGTCTCTCGCTCGCTCTCTGTGTAGCAGTAGTAATGGCTGCTAAATGCCACTCAGGGTGAAAATAACTCATCCAGCTCAAACTGGCTTGAATTTTCTGTGTTCGAGACGCAGCGGAGATTTAATTAATTGCGCCTTCTGGAGAAGAAATTGGCATAGTTCTTCTTTAAAGGAGCTCATTTCGTTACACCTGCTGCGTCACGCCATTATTCCTCACTTGAGAGAGATTGTAGCTGGTTAGTTATAGTCATAAGATTCAGAAGATTGCAGCGTTTTTTTTTTTTTGTTGTTTTTTTTTATCTGTAAAAGAACGATTCCTAAGAAGATGGTTTTTATCAACCTTGTGAGATACGCTGCAAAGCTTTGAAGCACTTGTGTTTTCTTTGTGCAAGTTTTCAGCCTTGAATTCTGAAAAGTGTGTTTTATTATCAGATGTCGAGTTCATTATACAGAGCCCAGTCAATGAATCTGAATATTTGAGGAACTTTATCATTAAGTGAAACACGTTGTACACATTATTTACACACAGACGGATGCTTGAAAGCCTTTCATTCTGCTAATTATGATGCTTTGTCACTTAGTCAATGAAAACGACATTTAAAATCAGAATTAATGCAACAACAAAAAAATAATAATATAGATATGTCGCCGTAATGAAAAGTTTAATATCTGCTTAAAGGTTGTCAGTTTTGGAAAAGTATTTCGTAATGTGACAAATGGGCCTATTTCCAGAAACCCTGAAAATAGTGAAAACTGTTTATTTTATTTTATTTTATTGTGTATTTCATAAATTTTTGGTCAGTAAAATATAGTCAGTACTTCATGTTATGGATCTTCAAGGTAACATCCGTCTGTTCTGGTCATTTTCATCCCATTTCCTCCCCAAACAGGCTGAACGTCTCCACCTCCAGCGATGGTGCGTTCGCGTTGAGCCCAGACACGTCAAGACTCTCTGACTTCCTGGTCACGGAGGCGGTCCTCGCCTTCTTCCTGCTTCTCCTCCTGGTCTGGTTTCTCAATCGTGAGTCCGAAGTCAGCTACCGCCTTCATTACCACGGCAACGTGGAGGCTGACAAGCACCGCTCCAAAATCCAGACGATGCGAGACCAGGCCGAGTGGCTGCTGGGCAACATCATCCCCATCCATGTCGCCGACCAGCTCAAGGTCTGCCTCGCTTGCTTGTTTAAACTGTTATAAAGGTGCTCCAGCGATTTAGAGAGTGAGATTGTTTTAGTTTGTTCCGTCACCTCCCCCTTTTTTTTCTTTTTTTTTTTGCTCAGGAGACCCAGAGCTACTCCAAGAACCACGACAGCGTGGGGGTGATCTTTGCCAGCATAGTCAACTTCAGCGAGTTCTACGAAGAGAGCTACGAGGGCGGGAAGGAGTGCTATCGCGTCCTGAACGAGCTGATCGGAGACTTCGACGAGCTCCTCCGCAAGCCCGAGTTCAGAAGCGTGGAGAAAATCAAGACCATCGGCTCCACCTACATGGCGGCGTCGGGGCTCAACGTCCAGCAGACGGGGGACGACGAAGACGAGTCGCCCCACGCGCACCTGAGGGCGCTTTTCGACTTCGCCCTGGAGATGATGGGCGTCCTGGATGACTTCAACAAGAACATGCTGGGCTTCGGTTTCAAGCTGCGCATCGGGTTCAACCACGGGCCCCTGACGGCGGGAGTGATCGGCACGACCAAGCTGCTCTATGACATCTGGGGGGACACGGTCAACATCGCCAGCCGGATGGACTCGACCGGCGTGGAGTGTCGGGTGCAGGTCAGCGAGGAGAGCCACGCCGTCCTCAGCGCCATGGGCTTGGAGTTCGACTACCGGGGGACAGTCAACGTCAAGGGCAAAGGCCAAATGAGGACTTTTCTCTACCCGAAAAGCGGGGAGAGCTTTTGCCAGGACCAAACGGAGCCGGCAGCTGGAGTTGGACTGACGACATTAACTTCTTGTAAGACTTCCTCCTCTCTTCCCAGTCAGTGCCCTCCGCCCCAAAGCACTGTAAGGGCCGCGGGAGCAAAATCCGAGCCCAACCCAGCGACGAGCGTAGAAGAGAGGGATGAAGGTTATAGGGACTCAGCACACATCCCTGAGGAGTCCCCCGACAGAGACTTCAGCAGCCTGGCACGCTCTGAGCCGGGCCCAGCCACACAGACAGATCCCGCTCCTCTCACGCTTCAGGAGGAGGAAGAGGCGAACGAGCTGACAAAACTCAACGAGGAGTTTTACGCTCGCCTCTGATCGTAGATCCCGCTATTCCTCCGTCGCCTTCTCCTCCCGCTTCCACCTCTTTAGGACCGATTACAGATGCCAGCAGGGACGTCTCTTCCCTTCCCTCTCTGGCACGGAGGAAGCGGCGGATCGTCGCAACGCACGCCGCGGCTTTGGCGGCTTGAAAACGGGGCCGCCGAAGACCTCCAGTTGCCCGAGCGCTGCGACGGTGGATTTTCGAGCTGTGCTGAGCACAGCGACTTATCATGATGAAAAGCACGAAGAAAGAGGAAAAAGGAACATTTTCAAGGTGTTATGTCTTTTCTTAATATTTTTATCAAGTGCCTTCAGGACTAGAACAGTGAACGAACAAATATGAAAAGTGAACAAGAATTGAACAACCCAGACTACAGATCGTACTGTAGTTTCTTATGTCATCCTTTATTTTTTAATGCAAGTATTGTTTTACTTTTGTTTGTTTTGGGTTTTTAAATTTTTTTTTTATAAATCATTACCGTTGTGCCATATCAATCGCTAAGGGAAAATCATTTTAGTTTTTATGTAAGTGCCAACGCCGTGTTATGGGCTTAGTGGGAAATTAGGGAAAATTGAGGGAATTACACAAAGCGGTGTTAATATTACGTACACTGCTTTGACATACGGGCCTAAATACAGTATTCATTTATGCCCAGAGATTCACTTATAAGAAGATATGCTGCAAAAGCAGGCTGCTTTGATTTTTGATTTTTTTTTTTTTTTTAGCTTGTGTAGCAACGTGATGAACATTTTAAGCACAGTTCTTGCACAGTGTTTTTGTTTTATTTTTTTTTTTACCACTTGTTGTATTTAGCAGTTTTTACAGCTTGATTGCTTCTTTGAGACGTTGGGGAAAGATCTTGCAGTGAAAGCACAAAAGCTTCGACACATGAGGGAAAATAGATCTGAACAAGATGCGTTTCTGAAGCAGGGACGCCATCGGCGAGCAGGAAGGGAGTTGAAGCACCTACAGTGCCTTGCAAAAGTATTCATGCATCTTGAGCTTTGTTGCGTTTTGTCATTTGCCAGTTTCCTCGATGTCTGTTATTGGGATTTTATGCAATAGATCAATACGAAGTAAAATCAGTGCAAATATCGATGGGAATGATTGAATGAAATCTGAAAAGTGTGGCGGTCATTTCTTGTCAAGTTAATCCCTCGTAGAACCAGCCTTTTGGTGCAAGTCTCTACTTCCTGTGTAGATCTAGAGACTTAAATATTCTTCTTTGCAAAAACGACATCAGCTCAGTCACACTGAGAGCTTTAGAAAAAAAAAAAGCAATTCTAAACTCTTGCACTGATTCCAAGTCAAATTTTCACTTTATTTACGTCGTTATGACACGACCACGTTTGGCCCTTTGTCGTTCTGTCATGCTGAAAACCTTCAGTCTCTGTAAACGCCCAACAGGTTTTTCTTCCGAGATTTGGAGCTGCTCGCTCCATCCTGAAGAAAAACATTCCCACAGCATGACGCCGCAGCCGCTATGTTTCACCATGTTGATTATATTATCCAGGTTGATGTGGGGTGTTCTTTTTATTTTTATTTCATTTTCAGCCACGAGGCGTTTTGAATGTAGACCAAAAAGTTCCGATTTGAGTAACCTTGGTGAAAACGTGAATTGCATTGAAATTATTCGTGTTGAATCACTTTTTGAAAAAATAATTTAGTAAGCGATCGATCGCTAAATGGAGAGTGGAGACTCAAAAGAAAATGGAAAAAGAAAACCACAACATAGCCAAGGCGGTAATTGAGCCAAAACTTTACAAAAGATGTATACATTTTGCATTTATGATTTAAAAAAGAAAGAGTTTTTTTTTTTTTTTTTTATCAGTCAATATACTCAACCCAGAACTTATGAAGTGGCACAGCGTTAGCTTCATTTTACTCAAATCCTGTAAGACACAAAAAATTTATAAATAAATACATAAAATCTCCTATTAAGTACCTTTTTCTATCCAATTATTGATTGGTTAATTTGAAAAAAATAATCAACGGACTAGCCCTGCACCTTATTGATCAAGTCAGGCTGAGCTTTTTCACATGTTGATGATAGGAGTATTTTTTTTTTTAGCTGTTCTACAAATGATCAATCAGTCACAATGAGAATGCTATGCTGTTGCATTTAAGGCAATAAAATGTTTATTTTTATATTGGAAAAAGAAAAAAAGGAATTAAATGATTTATCTGTGCTTTTAATGCATTTCCAGAATTGTTTGAAGTAAGCGTAAATAGTCTCAACTCTGCAGAATTCGCCCATTTTCTTTGACTAAACATCAGGATCGTCGATAGAATAATCAATGGCCGAATAATTGTTAGCTGCAGGCCTATCCTCATCTCATCACGGCGAATGGCTGCACACACCTGTTAATTCTCCACCAATTTGTGCTGGTCTGTCGCATGAAATCCCACGCTTCGCTTCAGCACATTGAGGCTTCTGCTTGTGACGTGACGACATGTGAAAAAGCTCCACGGCTACCGAGGACTTCTGGAGCGTGCCGTCAAGTTGAAACCGCGATCTGCTTTTTCGAGGAGGTCGATATGCCCGCTTCCCCTCCCCCGGGATTGAGAACGCGCGCAGGGGAGCGAATTCGAAAACAAAAGGTTTTCAGTTTGCTGGAAGCTTGTCTACAAGTGAGGTGGGAGTTTGGGGTGTTGTGTACCTTTAATTGGGAACGTGAGGAGACAATCACAGTCCCCACGCGCCTCACCTGCAGTTCACTGTGTGTTAAACCGCCGAGTCAAACTGTGTGATGCTCCATTGGTCACCTTTACTGCTTGAAACAAAAGAACAAAAAAAAAAAAAAACTGAAATAAAATAAGTATAATTTCCCTACTGTGGGACAACAAAGGATACTTCTGTTCTGTTTAGTTAGCTGAATTTTTCACAGCTTCTTCCCTGGGGAAGGAGCCCTCTACTGTATCGATATTGTGCCACTTTAATGGCGTGATCTGTAAGTGAAGTGCAACAATACCTAGTAGATTGATTTGTGGTGCCTAAACTTATGGCTGTTTTTCAGTATTTTAGTACACCTTTTTTGTTTGTTTGTTTTTAAATGATGCATTTTTCATAAGGACAATTTGATTATGATTGTATGTTTTAAGAAAATGGAGCTCCCACAACGTTTGCTGCAGGTTGGAGTTGACAGATTCTTCGCGGTTGAAATCCGACAGGGTTTCGCATCGAATCACTGCCACAGTTTGCTCTTTTGCCCTTTCACTTCCCCCTCATGTTCGGTCTCTTCTCCTCAAAGCACATGTCTCTCTCTTGTAGTGTGCGCGCGTGTGTGTGTGTGTGTGTGTGTGTGTGTGTGTGTGTGTGTGTGTGTGTGTGACTGTGAGACATCTCACTTTTACCTAAAGTAAATCAGAGAAAAGATACAAAAAGGAAATCCTTGAGATTAGCCGATCTTCAGTGTTTCATTTCTTTGCTGCTGCTGCTGCCTCCTCGTTTGTACAGGAGTGACATTATTTACATTTGGCTGTCAGAGCCGGACTGGGAGGGGGGGGCGGGGCATGTGTTGTCATTACAGAAAAAATGTAAAAGGGAAAACCTTCTCTATTCTCAATACATTGTCAGGAGTATTTATATCGCCTAGACGTTTTCACATCGTATCTCATTACAACCACGGACTTGAGTGTACTTTATCGGGGACTGTATGGGAACAATTTTCAAGTCTTTCCACAGATTCTTCATTGGATTCAGGTCTGGACTTTGACTGGGCCATCCTAGCACATGAATGTGCTTTGTAGCTCTGGTTGTTACTTTATGGGTTATTGTCCAGCTAGAAGATGAACCGTCGCACCGGTTTTAAGTGTTTTGCCCAACGCTGCTTTTAACTTCTCCTCAGCATTTTCCCTCAACCTGTCTGCTGTGTTTCTTGCTCATTGTGTGGCTGTTTCTTCACTAATGTTCTCTTAACAGCTGAGATTAAACTGCACTCAGATAGACTTTGATTTTATTATTGGGTTACTTCTGAATGCAAAAGTGAGATGCAGTATGTAACTTTTTTTTAACAGTATTTCTTTTTTTTTTTTTACCCACTTAACATATTTGTTAAAATTGCGACCATGTTGTGTTGTCACTCAAGCTCGTGTACACGCTGCTGAATGTGCGTTCATTCAGTACATCAGCACATTTAGCACCGTTGCAGGGAAATAGTTCATTGGCCATTTCTGGTGGCTGTGCTAACTAGCCTGAGCATTCACAACAAGCTTCTGTGTGGAGGAATGCAACAGGGAGCTTGAACTGGGTATACACAAGGATGATTGACAGTGCTAAGACCCACCCCCTGGCTCTGATTGGTTGTTTCCGCAGAGGACAATTGGACCACAAGCAGGAGGCAGTGGAGCTTGATTTATTTTTTTTTTTCCCACATATTACCGTCAAAGCAAAGTGACAGTTTTAATAAATATGCGTAAGGCATATTGTTTTTTTTAAAAGTTACACACTGCAACTTTAAAGACTTATCTAAAAATGAAAGAAAATAAAACCACGTACCATTTTCTGCCCACTTCAGTTATGTACTATGTTGTATAAAGTCCAGATAAAAGTACATCAAAGCATGTGGTTGTAATGTGACAAAATTAAAAATGCTCAATGGCTGTGAATACTTTCGTGATCCACCGTATCCATCTGCCTCATCCGTAGCATAGAACAACGTTTGGTTACCTCTGCCACTGGTCATCCAGCGCATACACAATCAGTGCCTTTTGATTTTAGTGGAAGTCTTTTTTTTTTTTTTCCTTAAATTGTTTTGTGTGTGAGGTGTGGTTATAGTGTCAAATGATTTAACCCTAGTTGCATTAATACCATGAGAATCCAAAGAAGCGTCTTCAGCAGACGTCACAGTAGCTAGAGACGAAAAAAAATATTTATGAGACTTCAGTCATAAGCGCTCAAATTTTTTATTTTTCACACCTGTGATTCATTTTCCCAGATCGCTCGCTTTCGATGAGCCACAGCGCACACACAAAAAAACAGTTGAACAAAATACCAGGTCTTTTTGTGAAGGAAGGTTTCACACACATACGCACACATTTTCTTGACGACCTTTATGCCTTATGTTGTTAAGTGATCCGGTGTGAGTTTTAGGCCATGGCAGCACAGCATACAAAGAAAAAAAAAGAAAAAAAAAAGAGATTTCACAAGTTGACAAGTGCACCACCTTTCCAGTAGCACACATCTGTATACAGCCACAAATAAAACATTACATTGAAAACTACCGAGTCTGTGATTTGTGGTGTTGTGCCAGAAGAGGAGTTTATCTCGACTGCATGAGAGTTCTTCTGCTCCTTTTGATTCTTCACTGTAATTATTTCTGCACTGAGAATGAAGAGTTTGTGCAAAGGGAGTCAGACAATCCAGTCACAGACTTACTTTCGTGATTGCAGTGATCAATGCTCAAAGGTAAAGAGCTAATCCCTCATCATGACGCTGCCTCCACTGAGCTTCAAATGTGGGTTAAGTCTGATGACATCTTTTCAATTTCCTTTTATTTTTCCATTTCATTTCATCGCTGTGCGTTGGAAAACCCTCAGCATGCATCAGAAATAAGATTTCGTTGTGCAAGAAAACTAAAGGAAGCACCAGTGAAGCAGCGTGACATTAGATGATGACATTAAAGCAACTCCCGCAAATATTCTGGCATGTTCCAGAATAGCGTTGATTCAGTTTTAATGCATTTGCTATATTTTCATAACAAGAGATTCACAATGTATTATTTGAGTGCATTATCTTATGCATCTTTTATCAACACAATGTCCTGAAAAGCACTCATTGTTTGTACATCTATGCATTTCATTTCATTTTTTTTTTTTTTACATGTGCATGCGTCAGAAAAAAGAAAGGGATGTTCATTAGCAAACTGTTCAGTGTGTGTATTAGCTTAAGTGGGGGTCATTATGTCATCCAGTTCTTCTTTTTTTTTCCAGTATGCAAGAAATAAATGTTGAAGTAGAATACTGCAGATCAAAATGCAGAACTCAAGAGCCACGATAAGCACACCGATACCTAATCAAAACCTGCTGCTGTCGCGTGATGCAACGGACGCCTTCTAAAACTCGTTGTTTGTTGGCCTATGGGCTTAAGAGGATCAAAAACCTCTGCCGCATCCTAACATAATACTGAGGAAGCCTACAACGGATCTTTAGTGTACAGAATGGAAAGATAATATTTGATTTCCCATCATTGTGCCCCAGAAGCACTAGCATAGCACCCAAACTAACATTTAGAAAACATATTGAATGTTTGCTTCTGAATGAATGGTACGGAGAAATAATGGACAAAATAATTGATCTAGTTGTTTATATATATATATATATATATATATATATATATATATATATATATATATATATATATATATATATATATATATGTGCCTCTTAGTGAGCTACAAGTCAGTAATGGTAAAACAATTGAGAATGAAAGATATGTTATTGGATAGTTAAAGTTCTACAGATGTCTAGTTCATGAGCAATGTTCATTATAAAAAGTATCAAAGTATTTCATATTTTGTTTATGGCAATGTTAATAGAAAAGAAAAGAACTTAGTAATGTAATCACAGAATTCTTGGTGAGAAGTTCATTGGCTAATTTAAAATTAAGTAAATAAATTAAAAGAATTGCCTATTACTTTATGTTTTAGAAAATTCATATGAAAAAAAAAAGAAAAATAATACATAATCTTTTCAATTAAGTATTTTCACAAGGTGAAAAAAGCACAAGGACATACAAAAGTATAATTCTGAGAACATGACATGAAGGATCAAAAGAACAGTACATAAAAAAATTTAAAAAAAACATTGGCAGATTGTTGTAAATACCTTTATTTTATTTCACAGGAGTAAAGTTCTAAAATATTAATTCTGTTCATCAGAGAGCCATACAGGTTTGTGTTCAGTATTTCAAAATAAACATTTCCCCGTGTTCTTTTTTTTTTTTTTTAATTGTCATTCACTTTATTTAAATTTACAGCGGCAGAAAAAAAATAATTAACGAGCAACGAATTGCTTTATAACTGATGGTGCATGAGCGCCCCTACCGGCTCCCAGCGGCAGCGTTTTTACGCAGGGCGTGATTGTGCGGCCCCTCCCCCTCCACAGTCGATCTGGAAAAGAAAAAAAAAACTTTTTTGTATCGAAGGAATCAACAGCCGCCATCTTGTCGTGGCTCGGAATTGGGATTTCGATCCAACACTGGGTTTCGCATAGAAATACAGCATCATTACCTGGCTGTGACAGCGTCCTTCTGTCGAAAACGAAACCTTAACGTCGCTCCCGGAACATTTTGTGCAAAAAAACTGGAATCGGAACGGTGGTCGTCGGGCAGAATTGCTCCGTATATCTGATTTCCCCTTCAGAGTGCGGCGATTCGAGCCCCCTGTCGCCCGTTCGGGAGCAGCATTGTTTACCGTCGGCAAGCGGAGGACCAGCTCGCGGCTCTTGAGGAGGATTTTTCCAAAAATTGCATTTTCGTGCAAATGTGCATTTTTGCGGAGCTTCGCGCGATTTTTGCATGAAGAAATTTGACGTCACGCAAAATGGGTACTTTAAACATTTAGAAATTACGACTTTCTGCCCGGTATGCAGCGGTCTACCTGATTTATCTGGATTGACTCGTCGAAGCTCGATTTTTACATGGGGACTCTTTTATTTTGGGTTATTTAATGGTAATAATGTGGGTGTTGGGTGTTGGATTATCATGGGGTGAATGGCGGTGGCGGAGCGGGGCGCTATTGCATCTCTTTTGAAAGACGTTGACTCTTAACAGCGAGGAGTAGCTAACAGTTACCAGAGCTGGTAGCAGGCAATTAGCCAGTTAGCTCACTAAGCTGCCAACTTGCTAATGTGCTAACTGGGAAGGCTCCGGCTGATAGAAGAAAAAAAACAAACAAACTTCCCTGTCATAAGTTAGTGCGAAAATAAAGAAGCCAGACAGACTCTGAAGACAACTATGGCTGAAAACCTGCTGGATGTTGGACCTCCCAGCTCCAAGCGACCGAAACTAAATTCACCTGCCCTATCAGCGTCTGATGGACAAGGTAAGGCCTGAACACGCTTTCTAAATAAAATAAAAAAACCAACCATTTTGACTCACTGTTTAGACCCTCTGGTGTAGCTTACTAACTCCTACGTGTCAACCAAGGGGCACACTTTCAGATTTAATAACAGGTGAGTTCGGTAAACCGGTGGGCTGGCTGGTTTACGGTACTGTTATGGTTTCGTTCTCTCTGTGCAATCCCCGTTTACGTCGACGCATTGTTAGGGAGCTTGGCATTAAATTCAGCCTGGCAGAACCTGCACAACTCCACTCCTGGACGGAGCTGCAGTCAATAGCCAGCGTCCTGCGTGTTGTTGGCTAGCTAGCTCGGTCCGTTCCTCGCCGTCAGTTCGGCTCGTGCGCGTGTCAAGAAAATAAAAAGACAATAAACCAACGATAGTTAAGCCCGCGTGCCTTTAAAAGTATCGCTATATGCGCTTTAACAGAATTTCTGCAATTAAATAAAAGTGTTTAACTCGAAACATCCGTAAAACAGCTTTAAAGGGATGCTAAATCAACCGTGTTGGGTGAAAACCTGTGATTCTAGGGTAGTTAATGTCCTTAATTAGCATTGCAGCTTTTGAAAACTTGATTTGAAAAAAAAAAGAACATTCATTTACAATGATTTTTTTTTAAAATTATTATTATTGTTAAGACATTGAGGTAGATTATGCAGTTCCTTGCAAGTAACCAATTTCTATGAAGCCCAATGCTGCATTAGACCAAATCTGTAAGCAACAAAACAAATGCAAGTGAAATAAAATACCATGTGGAAAACTAGAGTTTTAAAATTGTAAAAAAATTATATTACGGGCATTTGCGCCTTATTGAAAATTCTACATACAGAAATGTGTCAATGAAAAAGCCGTAGCTAGTTTAGAGGGGATAATACAGTCAGTAGCGTAATTACTAATAAAATGATAGGAGCCAACAAACTGGCTGATATTAGCATCCCTTCTCTAGCGACAGCTTTGTGTGTTTTTCTCAGCATGTGCTTACAAAACGTAGGGTTAGATGCAATGTTAAAAGTGTAGGAGCCTTTCAGAAGGGTTGCACTCTAAATTTCTCTCCTATAGAGCAATACACAAACTCTCAAGTGTTTAAGTTCTAAATTGACATTTTGCCATGACACTGATGCTGATTTCAGTTCTCTCCGGGAATACAGGTGGTTTTGTTGCCGCTAAGTACTGTAAATGCCTGAAAAAATCCAAATATGTGCAGCCGATTCTAATTTTGAAACGAGCAGAGAACGAAGGAATCCTAGGACGATCGCTATTCTGCTCTGTTCAGCCTCAGTGGTGAGGCTTCATGACATACTTGATTTGTCATAATCACTTTTTTCAGCAGAAATCATCCCGTTCCTCCTTGTAGAATATTTTGTAACAGAATATATATACTTTTTTTTTTTTAAACAAATACTAAAGCTTACATACACGTTCACTATGAAGAATGTAAATGTCGAACTTCAGATAAAGACGTCTACTCATTCATCAAATCACTTGATTTCTGGGATAAAGTTAGTTGGAAAAAAATGACCTAACTTAATATTTGGTTGATTTAAAAACAAACAAAAAAAAGTCTATTTGTCCAAAGTAAATTAAATAAAAACCTTATCCGTAACCCCTTTCTATGTTGCTGAGAAATGCTCATCTGGATGTAAGAGCTGCACAGTATATCAAGTTGCAATCAGCATCACAAAGTCAGTTTACAGAATATTGCAAATAACTGCTTGGAGGCAATATTTGGTCAAATACTCCATTTCCAGCGACTGGCATTCACACTCTGCATATTTTAGCAATATATTTGCCAGTTGTGTGGACTATAAGTGCCCTTAATGCTTACGCCTGATCTTTATGTTCATTGGCTGAGATGCTGAAGCTCCCGGAGAGTAATGTTGGTGACTGTAAAGAAATGGAAGTTAGGAAAAAAATGCATTTCAATCATAAAATCATCATTGCAATTTTCAGCAATGGCATCGCAGTTTCATCCCAGGCTAGCAGAAATGGTTCCGCTGGTGACAGACGAAGATGTTTGCCCTGAAAGTTGTTTGAAAAAATTTTGTGCCACTGCTCTGTCGGAGGACGAGGTTACAGGTGTTGTGAAGGAGAAAGGGGCTCATTTTTAGAAACTAGGCATGTCTGTGTGCTCAGGGAAACCAGAAAAAAACGCAATCCACAAGCGTTGTCCCCGCATTTGCACATCTTCAAAATATACACTCACAGAAATCAAAGGAGAGTTTGATAATCTCCTCTTTGGTGTAGATTAGTGTGAGCTGGCTCCTTTTTTTTTTAAGCCTCTTTTTGCTTGAGTTTCTACAAATGCTTCATACTATTTTTTCTTTTTCCTGCAACAGGCGTCTCCTCTCTTGAAATGCAGCATAAAATCTGCTTTACGCTTCGTATAGAAGTAGTTTGTAGTTTTCCCTTGCAGGCAGTGGTCTATTGGAGGCATTAATTGAAATCAATTCTTGCAGTTTGTCAGCATTTGACTGTGTGCAGAGATACATTTGTTTTTAGCTCCAAGGTCCTTTTTGTCTTTACTTTTACTTTTTTTGCAATAGACGGCAAGCAGGGGCAGGCAATATGGACTTTAAAGTTTTATCACAATATTTTGTGGTACTATTATGATGATGAAACTATTAATACATTTTTTAGGGGCGCAGTCACCCCACAAACACTAATACTGCTCTTGAAAAACCACCCATTTGTAGTATGATTCCTTAAGACACCACTCGCATAAATAAACTGCACACAATAACTGCACACAATAACTGAATTTAATATTTTCAAATCAATTTATTCACTGACAGACACTGAAGAGAAAACGGTAAAAGACAGTAATTCCGACAACACGGACAGTTTTGAGGGTTTTCAAACGTAATCGATTGGAATTTGCCACGGCAACTGTAAGTTAAAAATTCTTAAGCAATTTATCACAATACATGATGAGCGATGAATGCCCACTCCTAAAAGCAAATCTAACGTGCTGGTATTGATTGATTGGTTTATCAGGACATCTGCGTGGCCTGCCAGATTACAGCAGCTTGTAGCAACAGGTGGGGGAAGGGCTGCATGGGATTTTCACCATTTGTGTTCTCTGGTGTCGCATTAGAAGGCTGCGAACGAATGTTTAAAGGGAAAATTGTAGCCGTTTTTAAATGTTTTACCTTTGTCAAACCTTGAAATGAATTCAAAGCAGTTATATACCTGGCCCCAATCTACAGTTTTAATTTGTATTTATGAGTTGATGAATACGTATAAACAATCCAGACAATACCACTGAAGCTCACCTTTTACTTTACATTAAGCAAGACTGTATCACAGTGCAATAATTCACAAAGACAAAAATATGTTTTTGAGAGCCAAAGACGGATTCTTGTAGGAGACGGCCAAATATTCTGTTGGCAACGCGTCCGACTGTACGCTCACGGAGAAACTCCATTTACATCTCTGCCTGCGGGCAACTAGAAAAACCACGAGAAAAAGAAATGGGAAGAGATGAGAGGGATATGCTCACCACCAATATTTGTGTAAATTGGCTTTAAATGCACCATGAAATGGCCTCTAATTTTTCTACTTCTACATCAATATCAAAGCCTTTTTCCCCCCTTGCATATGTGGAAGGCCTGTAACGCTGTTTACATGGTTCGAACCCTTTAGAAGTTCCTCTGGGAAAATCTATACCCTGACGTTCACACAGATGCAATGGTCTTTTCACGCCTAAGATATCCAACGTTACTGCTCGTTTTATCAATCCCGTAAAGGAGCAACATCACACCCCTGAGCTGCTCAATCTTTCCCAACTCAATGATGCATGAAATATGTCAATAAATAAATCATGCACATCATTTGCAGGAAAAAGACTTGTTCCGTTGGTGTGGTTTTGTTGTGGGAAACAATGGACTAATAGAGCTTTTTGTAAATCTTTTTATTTGTAAAAATGGTCACCTTATATGACTTTGGCCATAGTTAATAAGAAACAGACAGTAGACAGCTGGTCTGTGGGAGAGAGAGAAACTATTTTACTTCACAGCAACAGACTTTGTATTTTGAGATTTCATGTGATAAACACAAAGCCATGCAAAGTTGTGAATTAAAAAGAAACTGAAACATTTAGACGTCCTTTTGGTTTCTCTTGTTTTACTAGGGGCATTCAACATTTATTTGGTAACGAATGCAAAGCCTTCGCCATTGATAACTTGCTACTTGCGTTGGTCCGTCTAAGGAACCTTAATAAGAAACCATATTGTTTGTGGCTGTGACGTGGAAAAGTTCCCAAGGTACAAATTGTAGATGTGGAATCAAAATGAAACCAAAACAAGAAACTGTAACTCCTGTTCAGGCTGTGTGCCAGGCTTGAAATACTTACATCATTCAGACATTTCCTAGTAAATAGCAAACAGACCTTTGTAATCTTGTTTACATAATTCTCCTGAACCACTGGCTCAAAAAAACTAAAAGAAATGGAATAATTTTGAATAGTTCTGGTCTGGTTCCCCATTGAGAACCAAATACTCAGATCAGATTAACTTTACAATTGAGCTTTGTTTGGCCATAAAAAGCAGTTTGACAAAAAGTTGGTTACTTCAGCAAACCTACACTTTTTTCCAAACAAGTAGTTTGATTTGGGACACGGGCAAAACAAAAAAATCCACTAAAAATGAAAAATGTTTCACTTTTTTTTTTTTTGGTTTGTTTGCACTGAATAGTTTAGTATTCGCCAGTGCAACTTCTGTTTTTTTTTTTTTTCGTTCTACTTTTCTATTATTTAAAACGCTACGCAATTGAATGAAGGTTTTTAAAGGCGAGAGTGATCTTCTGGAGGACTGGAATTTGTTGTTGTAACGTTAAAAGCCTGGGTTCTTCGTTTTTCAATTTGGGAAGAATGCCACTTCGTATCTAATCTAGAGCTACTATTATTACCCGTTCTGACATCTTGATCACATTTGCTGCTTTTATCGCTCTGAGGGCTTTTGAGGAGTACAAGTAGTACCCATTTGAAACGATCCAGTTCAGGGCGCGACAGAGAAACCTTTCTGGGGTCCTGCGTCTGACTGCAGGATCAGAGGTTTTCAGAGTCGGAACATGGGCCAGTACGGCCTTGGTGAAATAGAGAGGTGCCGCATGGGGGTGGAATAATCTGTACTTTATAAAGACTTGTTTTTGTTGGTGTGATCGCTGTGATTTGTTGTTCTTGCTATCTGTCCTGTTTGTCCTCTAGTCGCTGCTTGTTGACTCATCTTGTTGACGTGATGGAAACAACTTTAGAGTCCTTACAAAAAAAAAAAAAAGTCCCAGTCAGTTTGGCCAGCCCCAATTCACAACTGAGTTCACCTAAAAAAAACTTTTAATAGACAAACAAATCTCAATCATATCCAAGTATTTAAAATATATAATCAATTGAATCTGATTCATACCAATGCAGTCTAATCGCACGCAAGTGGACTCGGTTAGTCAATTCAGTTTAATCGCTATTCTGATACAATGCTGTCAATTAAAGCTGGAGTATGTAACTTCAATAAAAAAAATAAAAAAAATTGACATATTTGTTTAAACTGTCAGTTTGTCATGACAACATAAGACAGATAATCTGCCAGGAGGAGGGTCTTAGCGCTGTACACATTATATTGTTTTTGGGATAATTTTGAGCCAACTTTGAAATTGGTTCAATTATTTTGCTCAGGATGAGTTTACATCTGGGAGACGAGAGGGCAGAAAACGGGAAGGTGGAAAATGAAAGAAAAGCTCTGCTTTAGGAAATTGAGTTTTATCGGCTGTGTTTTGCTTACTACTTCGCTCAGCATTTGAAACACAAATTCACATCTCTGGATCTCATAAAGATGTCAAAATCTAATTTCATACCTCCTAGAAGAATGTGTTTTTTTGTTGTTGCTACTTTTAGGGACGCACCAATATGTCGTCCAGTTGATTTCTTTCTTTTTTTTTTGGAGATCTGCTATTGGCCAATACTTGCATGTGAAGCCGATCTCATCCACTGATCTCATCCACCTCAGCAAAAGTTTAAAAATCAATCACTGTCCTATTCTCTCTTGAGAGAGGTTTGACTAGACCACTGGCCAACCAGGTCACCTCTGCACTTAGTAGTCACCACAACTCAGCGACTTTCTTGCTTTATTTCGCAAGAAAGTATTTGGAGACATTTCAGACAAAAAAAAAAATCGGTATTTTCCAAAATCGGTAAACGGCGATCATCCAGGAACCTGCAATCGGTGCACCTGCAGTTATTTTACCTTTACGTTGCAGGAAATTGTCTTTTGAAGTACTGGAGCTGTCAAGTCGTTCATTGTGGAATAAAAAAAGTATTGTACTCATCTCGTTTTAAAATCCTGTCAGCTGAACTGAGACAACATTGTAGCATCAATTCTGCTTCACGTGCAGTGAAGGGAGACGCGTCGTCTCTTACCTGATCTAGCTTAATTTAGAACTTACAGCCTTTCACTATTTGGGCAAAACATCAGTAAACTGATTTTTAATTGAAAAGCTGTTCGGTTTGATCACTGGCTAAGAGTTACTATGCCTCTCCAGGGAATCATTATGCTCACTTTAATGGTCTGTTTTTTTTTGGTGTATATTGAATGTTTGCATTAAAGCAACAATTTCCAACAGTTTGTCAAAAAATAAATCTCCTCAGTTTAAATGGTTTTTGGTCTGGATCCTTATAATACATAAACTTGGAAGGTGAAACTTTGTTCCATTCTCAAGCTTTTTCTGGACACTTTCAGGAGTTTTTTTTTCAGTATTTCCTCGGTTTTAGCTCTACCCATCCACTTCATCCTTATTGTTCCGGTAGACGCATAGAAATTGTTCATGGCTTACTTTTCTGTTTTTCTTTTCTTTTGCATCCTCGTAGATCTGGGGTCTTTGCCCTGGGATGATTTGGAAAACGACCTTCCAGATGAACTCATCCCAAACGGAGGAGAGTTGAGCCAGTTAAGCGGTCTGCCTTCAAATGGCGGCGCAACACCTGGCGGCGGCGGACCTGGCGGCGGCGGCGGCGGCTGCGGACCTGGTGGCGCCGCAGGAGCTCTCGGCGGGGACGCAGCCTCCAAACATAAGCAGCTCTCGGAGCTTCTCCGACCTGGCAGCACCTCCAGCATCATAGGCCCAGGGCTCAACTCGGCAAGCCCCCAGTCTGGCGGTATGGCCCCGCAGCTCGGTGCCCCCCTGGGCAAGAGCCCCCTCGGCCAGGGTTCTCCCAACAGCCACTCCTCGCCTCAGGGCCAGAAACCGGGAACGCCGACCGGAGTAGTAGGACAGAACAGCAACAACAACCCTGCAGCTATGGGTCTGAGCGCAACAGGGTTCAGCCAAGCTATGATCAACAACAGCCCGGGTCACGCGGGACTGCTGGGTCAAGGAGGGCAACCTCAGCCCGGGCAGGTGATGAACGGCGGCCTCGTACCCAGCGCCGGAAGGGGACGGGGCGCCGGCGTGGCGGGGATGCAGTATCAAGGACAGACAATACCGGGAAGCGCTGCGGGACCGGGAGCATCTGGGAGCACGTTGGTAGAGACTCTTACCCAGGGAGGACAGCAGATGGGATCGCATGCTGCCCAGCAGGCGGGCAATATGAGCAAGGTGAGTCACGCTACCGACGGTCCCCCCCGATCCCCCCCCAAAAAATCTTAAGTTTGCGCATTTATGTTGCAGCTGCATATTTGGGCAAACATGCAATATGTCTCCTTCTGTGGTTTATTTGAATAGAGTTGTTAGTCATTCATAGGTTATTCGCGTTGGGTTGTGGGTGGAAAGTTTTCAAATTGAACTCGGTTTACCACGACTTGGTAAAAACCTTTAATGACACTTGGTAATGATTTTGTGCTGGATGACATCAGGATTAGTCAAAAATCATCTTAATTGCTACTGGAAGTTTTATAAACTCGTGATGAGACATATTCCATGACTTTATGTTGGAGATTGAGCCTTTGAAATCATGGTGTGCTTTTTTTTTTTTTAATTACCAAGAAAAGTAATAAAAATATAATTACATTATGGCAAAAACAATCAGTATTTGAGAGATTGGCACCTCTTCAGAAGGTCACATAATCCTAAAGTGCTGCTCTGCTGTGCAACGAAACATTAAATAAGGTAACACTTAGCTGTATAAATATCCTTTATGGAAGAATATATTGGATTCAGTTTTGCTGTTAAACATTTTTTTTAAACTAAACTTGATTGCATAATTATTTGTATTACCAGAGGAATGCATAGAGGAGCTGTTGGTTAGACTTCAACAACTTTTTCCAGCTACGATCATTTATGTGGTAATTGTTCCATGGGGAGAGTCTTGAGTGTTTGCTTTGTTAAACTCGGCTATACTTTTGGATGGGCAGCTGCTCAGACGTCTCCATGCGGTTAGCTACGAATTTCACTTGAGCTGGAAGGTGCTGAATTTGGAGCAGGATCTTCTTTCAGTCGGGCAGTCCAATTGGACGACGACGCCAAGCAGACGTCCAAAGTGCCTTTGGTTCGATGGATCGATCAAACGTTAGAGCTCCGAAGTAGGCAAGAACCAGCTACTGGTCTCAAGGCGAGAACACAATCCACCGTAGAATACTTGGGCTACCAGAAGAAGACAAATGGCAACATGGAGGAAGAACGTAGCCCCACGTGCAAAACGTGCTCACAGACCGCATCGCTGTTTGGTGACGTTTAAGTCGTCTTGAAACGAGCTAGCTGCCGTTGGCGTTTGGCATTCGTGAAACAGATGTCACCTTGTTCCTGTGAAATAATTGACTTGAGTGTTTAGGAGTTGTGTATTTGATTGATTTAAAGTGAAGGCAAAAGTATCGAGTAGCCTTACATCGTTACTCCTTCAACAAAACACGTATTTTGCATACAAGCATTCACACTCGTGATCTCTGTCGTTTCTGTGTTCCTCCAATTTAAATATGTAATCTTCTTTACGTCAGAATCTAAAACACAATAAAAACTCACAAACATCCTACATTGTGCCAATACACAGTCTGCCGTTGGGCAACGTAACCTGGTTCGTCTTAACTATTGAATTGGTGTCAACGCAGTTCATCGATTGGAGCTTAACGTCATCAGTTTAGCTTAATTGTGTTAAGTGCCAAAAATGTCAAGTATGAACTCACATGAACCTTCAACGTCACACACCTGTGATCTAAAAACGGCTTCCGAAACCAATCAAAGTTGACCGTGACTAGAGAGATCATGTTGATGGGCTGATTCGTAATTCCAGTTAAATTCACACGTCTGTCCTCATCGTTCTTTTAGAACAGCTGTGGCTGTTTTAAGACATTCGGGAGGCGAATCGCCTATCCATTCACACCGCAGTATTTTTACCTAAGGTTCTCATACAGTCACGATTTCATACCGGGCCTGATCAGAAATCTACAACTACACCAGAAGAAGTTTGGATTAGAGAAAACCCTCTCCATATTTGACGTGTAGTATCACGTTTTTGTTTTCAAATGACAGTTCTGGCCTCAAAATTGTTCAAATCCATCCAATCAGAATAAAATTGACGCCCATTTTGATGAGTGTAGGTAAACTTCTCCGCGTCTTTCTCTAATGCGATCACACACGTTCAAGTTTAGGAGCAGTATGAAGCACAGTAACATAAGGCGGTTTACAAGATGGTCCTCCCGCAGCTTAAAAAAAACAAAAAAACCAAAACACAAACATCACAGGTCTTTATTGAGCCTGAACAGCGTGTTGTAAAACTCTTTCGGGCGCTCCTTCCCAGCACATGCTCCTTCCCCCCCTCTTCTTTAACGTATTCCTAAAGGAGAAAGTAATGCCGTTATGCCCACCAGCGCTCTCTTGTTTACCGGCTGGCTCCTTTGCCGCATCGCTGATGTGGGGAGAGACGGCTCTAGTAAAATGAATCGCTAACGACTACAAATGACTTTCATGGAAAGACGTTGGCCAGCTCCTCCTGAAAACCCGGTCTGGCAGCAGAGCGCTGAGGTGATGCTTGGCTTGTGTGCAGTCTGCCAACATGTGGAGTGTGTCTGAAGGGGGGGCGGGGGGGGCCTGAATGGGAAGAGTGACGGAGGGGAGGGGAGGGTTTTTTTTGTGCGCGCGTGTCCTCCCGCTCAGCTGTGTTGAAAGGCTGCCAGTGTCTGGTCGTCTCAGCTGGGTGTTTTTTATCTGGTCTGTTGGAGCGGTGTCAACAGCCTGAGGAGATACGGCCTGGCATGGCAGACTCTGCTCTGGTCTCCAGCTTCATGGATGAGAACAGCAGCAGCAAGTTAATCGGAGTGTGAAACAAGGCAGTCTGGAAAATTATCCTTCGGGGTTTTTTTTTTTTTTTTTCCAAATTCAGATTTTTTTCTTTAAATTCTAGTATTTTCTCAATTTTATTGTTTTCACAAGGACATTTTTTTAAGAACATAAAGTATCTGTCCTAGAGCATCCATGCATCCTTGAAAAGTCTTAAATTTGTGTGTCTAACATTAAGGCCTTTAAAATGTCTTAAATTCAATAAAAAGGTTTCCGTTGGCCTTAATTTTAGTTATGAAAGGATTAATTAATCTCATATGGTTTTGTTTATTTTTCTCACTGGATTTTTCTGTCGGGCAAAATTCTCACTTCAGCTCCAACATCTCGGCGACTCTCTGACTCCAGCTGATTGAGGCTACCATTAACGAGGTGCTAATGAACCCTTTCTAGCTAGCTAGCCGTTTTGCGTCTCACCCCGTTATGGGCGATTGCATCGAACGACAGAGACGGTTAAAAGTCCAGACGTGGGACGGAGTAGCGCCAATAAAAGCTGAACATTTCTCAACGTGTCGCGTCACAAAATTTCCCGCCAGCGAACGAAGAGGGAGCGACGTCGCACAAGCACAAATTTATCAGCAGTTGGCAGGGTGACGTTGGTTTTCAGCACTTAAGTTTGTCATTATGGAGGTTAAGGCTGTAGAGAGCAGTGTGCTATTCTTGACTGCAGTACTCCTTCTTCTACAGCCCTTGGGTTATTTCTACCTTTTATATCTCCAGTTTTTTTTCTGGTTTAAATTTGATTCAAAGTGGTGTTAAAAATGTCTTAAGGTCTGAAGTTTTACTTGCCAAAATGTGCAGGTAGCACTTTTTTTTTTTTAAGTTTTTTTTGGCTTTAGTTGCCTTTATTTGAAAGCGCTAAGGCAGGAAAGTGAGAAAAGGGCGAGAGGGAAGACGTGCAGCCGGGAATCGACCCTGCGACATCCGCGTCGAGGACCGAGGCCTCCTTTTGTGGGTTGTGCTTAACTCCTGTGTCGCCGCAGCACCCCTAATCACTGGTCTTTAAAAAAAAAATCGGACCTGCCAGTACTGGCTTTTAAATGTTCTTTTATTATTTTTTTTTTTTGGTGCCAAATGTAACGACAGTGTTTAAGTTGGCAAACGGTGGCGTGTTTGTCGTTAACCACGCACATGGCGCCTGTGGGCTGAGTCTGTCAGTTTATAAAAAAACTTATCTCTACCTATTAGTTTTTAAAAAAATACATTTTTCTTGGTAAATCGTAGATTATGCATTTATATCCGTCTGTTATGAGTTACATTTTTTCAATTGCGTTAAATAGAATTTAAGTTTGGGATGCAAATGTAGATGATTACATAAATAAAAATGTTGGAAAAATTCCAGTGTAGAAATCTGACCAAAAAAAAAAAAAAAAAATCCATAAGTTTAGTTTGGAAAAGCCTAAAAGGAGAATATGAACTACAGAAAGATGTTCAACAACTGACTCAACGAAGCATTTTCTAATAGATCTTAAAAACTCCAGCCACGCTGCTAATGTTTTTGCGGTTTTCATCTGATGGAATCGGTCCAAACTCGTCTGTTAACTTCCCTGACGCACAGAGGAAGGAGGAAGAGGAGGAGGAAGAGCAACGCGTGGCGATTCAATTGTGAAAAGTCAATTCCAGTCATGCCAACAGCTTCAGTCACGCTGAGCTGTCATGGCACCCGAGCATCTCCGGACTAATTTTGGCCTAAACGAGGACAATTACTTTGGCACGGCTACGCTAGCGCTCGTTCTGGCGTGTTTGACATCTTGTAATGACAAATGGCGGTTGGTAGGGCAGCGGAAAGCAGTGATTACCCCAAGGGCCCGAGCCAGAGTGAGTGTGTGTGTTTAAACTGATAAATGTGAATATTTGTTGCTCAGAAAAAAAGTTAACCGTTTTAAAAATAAATAAATAAAAAGTAGCTTAAATCAGAAGGTAAACGGTGTTAAATAATATCGTCTTCTGTGTCTTGCGTGTCGTCTTTAGATGGGCCTGGGTAGCAATGGAAGTCCGTTTGGGGCTCAGCCTTATGGTCAGGGTGCTGCTGGACCGGGCCAGCAGCTAAATCCTCAGCAGCAGCTCCAGAACAAAGCTGCCCTTGCCAGCAGCCTGCCACCATTCCCCAATGAGCTCAAAGGGGCCGCTGTCACTAGCGGGCCAAATATGGTTAGTCCTTTTTTTTTTTAAATAGACGCACATATTTTTACTTTTAAACACAGTGTTTATGTTATTTATATTTTAGAGTGATTAAATAAAAATAAAAGTAAGCCTGTAAAAATGTGTGATTATTAAAATTGTGGTTCAGAATTTGAGTTTATCCAACTTTTGTGGAAGTTCTCCAAAGGGGGGGGGAAGTCTAGCCTACCTTTAAAAAAAAAAAAAAAAAAGGAAGGAAAAAAAAGCAGCATGAGCTATACTGGAGTGGTTTACATTAGAGTATTCACGTGTTGGAATGGCCCTGTCAAAGTTTAAAGCCAAATGTAATTGATAATCTGTCATAAAACTAAAATTAATGGAGTTCAGTCGCCTTCCTCCAATTTGACTGAGCCTGAGCTGTGCTTCAAGTAAAATGAGCAGAACGTTCAGTTGCCAGAAAACTGAAGAAACTGGGAATGAAACAGAAACGTGGTTCTAAAGAGGCCAAATATAAAGACACGCCACACTTTTCAGACTTCTACCGACTATAAATCCTGACGTTATTCTTCATCGTTGTGTACAAATAAAAAAACAAAGATTTCACAATCATGCTAGAAAGAAACGACCAAAGCAATTTAGCCTTTTGTTTCTAAACTGAAAAGCAGAAATAATTCCTGGTGCTTGTAAAATTATATGACGTCATTAAAGGTGTTAAAAGGTGATGATTAATGACCACCTGCTAAACGATCATGTTTGGAATAATACGGTGGATAAATAGTGTGGTTTCATTGGTAAAATGTCGTCCTCTCTGATTATCTGTAACCGACCCGAGCCCAGGTAACGGCACCATCGTGAAACATGTCAAGATGAAGGATTTTTACCGTAATTCGCAAAATTGTTGACGTTAGTTTTACTCTCCTGTGCCCTCAGCAGCCTCCACAGCAGCAGGCGGGGATGCTCCCGCTGGCCAACAGCGGAGGCGTGGCGGTGCCTTCGGCGGGGCCAACAGCTGACCCCGAGAAGCGCAAGCTGATCCAGCAGCAGCTGGTCCTGCTGCTTCACGCACACAAGTGCCAGAGAAGAGAGCAGGCGAACGGCGAGGTGAGACAGTGCGCCCTGCCCCACTGCCGCACCATGAAGAACGTCCTGAACCACATGACCCACTGCCAGGCCGGCAAGTCCTGCCAAGGTAGGTTGCAGCGGTGAGAGGACGCGGCAAAGTGAAATCGATGCCGACCAGATGTTTCCTGAACGCACCGTTTTGTTAGCCCGGGGTTTAAGCCCGGTTTGATGTCACAAAGTCAAGAGTCGGGGTTTGTACGGGTTGCTTGAAATCCTTGAAAATTCTTTGCTTTTTTTTAATAGGTGTTTTCAAGGTCTGATTTCTGGTTGATGTTTTTGGACATGCGGCTTTGTTTTCATTAGAAGTCTAAAGTTGAGTCCAGGTATTTGAATTGTAATATTGTCTGAAGTTAAACCAGACTAAACTTGTTTTGGGTTGGTCAGAATGATCAAAATTAATTCTATTTGCTTAACACCAAAAAACTTTGATGTATTTTCTATTTTTTTTCCCGACCAGTCAGGTGGGTAGGCTGTGTAAAAGAGACATTTCAAAACATCAACTTGTGCTATATTTTACTTTACATTGTCCCTGCCGTACAATACTATCACGAGACATTATTAATAACAGTGATAAATGATATTATTAAAATAGTGAATTAGATCTGTGGTCTTTAGATCAATTGTATTGTTTTTATTTCCAAAGCATGATGTGGGAAAACCTGAAAAACTGATCTTGAAGATGCTTGAAAAGTCCTTGAATTTTATTGTTTTAAAGGTGAACGAACTCTGAAGAGTTCATAAAAGCCACAAAGAAAAGTCTGGTACACTTATTGGAAATATAGTTTATTTACTCGTTGGGATGGCGCCTAATAACCGCAATAGCTAGTGACACGTACCTGCAGGCGCCGTTATTATGCACCAAGTTGTGTCCGTAAATCCATACTGAGCTAGAATCTGTCACAAAAATGTTTGTAGCGTTCTCATTTCTTATCTGATTTCTATAAAATTTTATGTCAATTAAAGCTGAGAAAACTGCAGATGGTTTGATAAGTAAGATATGTTTTCAACCTGGATATAAATCTCTAAAAAGTTTGGTTTCTGCCAAGATTGGAGAGGATTGTTCAAATTTCTCTTAACTTAATTTTACATAATTGCCGCCATAGGACACATTTTGTTACATAACTTATGAAATATTTTGTTCTATTTGTTAGGAATAGTGCAAAGATCAATGGAAGACCAAAAACAGTTAGTCCAGTTTTTCTCGTTTATTGAACTTTCGGAAAGTTCAATAAACGGAGCGCCACAGGAAAAGGAAAACAACTCAATCACTCGTAATCTTTTTTTTTTTTTTTTCCCCCTCCGTGTGTCTGCTTTTCTCCACATGCACACCCGTTGCCGTGGCTACTGTCGGACAAGAGCTCCACCGGTTGACAATTACGCTCAAGTGCATCGGGATGCAACACCGAAAAACACGCAAACATTTCCCAAACGCAGAACAGAGCATAAAACCCAAAACAGAACATTCAGTCCATCGCAGTTTTATGCTTTCAGGCTTGACGTTTATTTTGCACTTATGAACAAGTGTTCGCCTGAATATGAGCGGCGGTTGATTAGCTAATTCAAACACCTGCTCCACTAATGGGCCAAACAATTTGCCTTCCGGGGGTTACGTTTGACTTTATGGCTCTATTTTTTGTGTATTTGCCGAATGGTAAAGATGTGCTCCAAAGGGCTGCAGCTAACGATTATTCTGTCGATCATTCTGACGATTGATCGGATACAAAACCTGGAATATTCTGCAGATTTTTCATGCGTGCCAGGGATTTTTTTTTAATCCAGTATTACATACAAATAAACAAATAGTTCCAACTCCTCTTTTTAAATAAGAAAATAAACAGTTGGTTTAAAGTGCAATAAACAGTATTCCTTTAGTGAATGTGGTGCTACTCGCTAATGGATGCAGGTGCATCCTTTCCTCTGTAGGAAAGGAGGCATCTGTGGGGAAAAAAAGAAATGCTTCCAAAAGGTTCAATGATTGATGCAAAAAGATGAGATTTTAGGCATTTTTGGTCCAGTGCAGTTTCCCGACAAAAGTTTTCTTTATCCAAAATGTAAAATGTCAATTTTTTTTTGACTGTTTTGAATTTGTTTTGAACTTTCGGCAAATGTTCGTTTTTGAGGCCGTATGCTCCAGTTGGCGATCAATCGATCGATTACTAAATAAGTTGACAATCATTATAGTAGTCTCACCAATCGTTTCAGGCCTAATGTTGCACCTCTTGTTTCTGTGCAGTGGCTCACTGTGCGTCGTCCAGACAGATCATCTCCCATTGGAAAAACTGCACACGACACGACTGTCCGGTCTGCCTCCCGCTGAAGAATGCGAGCGACAAGCGAACCCAGCCGCGTGAGTCTTAACTGCCCTCAGACTGTTGTCATGGTGTTTTCTTTCAATTTTTTTTATTTTTTATTATTATTATTGTAACCAACAGGCACCAAACGCAGAAAGCTGTGGATGTTACAGTCAGAAAGAGCCAGTTGGGTAGACCTAGAAACATTTGACTTGGCTTTGCAAGGATTACCGAGATAAAAATTGTTCAAGGTTTTATGGTTATGGAATATTATGTTGGCATTCCCACTCTGAAGCCCCACAATTAGGGTTGTGACGGCTTAGGGGGGGGGGGAAGTATTGCCATGAAAACGTTTGGCAAATAGTTGATGTCTATGGTCTACTGTAACACTAGAGTCCCTTTGGAGATTTTATTCCGTCACAGTGGAAAGTTGCAGATATGACGGAGGAGGAATGGTCTGACGGAGCGATTTAGCTCCGGAGTTGTTTACAGCTCCACAGTTTCTCCCTGGAGCTGCTTCCCGTTCTGTTTTGATTTTTAGGTCTCTCTTGTAAATATTGCTGTAATATTTTACGAGCCATGATCATTTTCCCTGCCCCTGACTAATTAGAGCAGTCGCTTAAACTTTGCTCATTTTCTTTCCACTCTTTAGTCAGCATCTTTCCAGTGTTTATCTGTCTCTCCTTGGCTTGCGTGGTGGAGAACATGATGTATGATTTTGTGCTTCTTGCATACAGAGGTCCTTTGTGTTTTCTGCTTACTTCCTCTTTTCTAGTCGAGGAGCTTTTCGTCCGTTTAAACTCGATAAGTGATCCTCATCTCCTGTCCCCCGAAGCGTATGTTCGGAACATTTGGACTAACTTCTTTATCCCTCTCCGCAGCTCTGCTGAGTCCCCCAAACACGGGCCTTCAGAATCCCATGCCTACAGTTGGCATGGGCCAGCCCAGTGCTCCCACTATCAATACCTCAGCCCCCATCGACCCCAGCTCCATGCAGAGAGCCTACGCAGCGCTCGGTCTGCCCTACAGCAGCCAGGCTGCTGGGCAAGCTGCAGCTCAGCAGGCTCCAGGACAAGCGGCCGGAGCCCAGAACTCGCAGGCCCAGCAACAACAGCACCTTCCTCAGCAGATAAGACCCATCAACAACATCGGTAATGACAGCCTGGCATATTTTAAATAAAATAGAAAACCTCAGGCTCAGATGATTAATCGGATAAAAAAAATTTGGCACGTTCTGCAGATTTTTTAATTAATTACCTAAGTCGCTAAGAACATTTAAAAAAATGCCAATAAACATTAATGATTAATGAGCTTCTTTTGAAATATTACCTAAAATGCAATGACGCAGCATTATTTTAGTTTAACCTTCCAGTTACCTGGTGACGTCTTCTTCCTCTGTTGAAGTTGGAATTGAAACTTGGACTGTTTTCATAGAAAATACTTTTCATCCTCTTAAAAGATTAAAAACTTTTTGTGCTTCCTTTGACTTCTATTTTTTTTCCCCCTCAGTAACAACTTCCACACCGAAGGGTTTTAGTTATGATATATCCAGCCGCTGCGTCTCTTGAGTGTTCCTGGAAAGTCCGGGGTCATTTTGATAAAAATAAAAGCACTTCAGCAAACGATTCTCACAATCTGTTCTTTACGTCCCTTTGGATAAAATATAACAATAGACGATTGACTGGAGTTCCAGTAATATTTAAAAATGAAGTGTTTCTTCTATACAAATGTATTTATTAAAGTGTTAAAAATGCAGGCTGTTCAAAATAAAAATATTAAATAAAATGTGCAAAAATATGTTTAAACTGTTCATATTTGAAGCAGTTGTCGTATTGTTGTTATTTTTTCGACGTGAGCAGGTAACCAGATGGCTCTTGGAGGTGGGACGATGGGCGTGGCGACTTCAGAACAGACAAACCTGCACACAGACTCCCTTTCCAACACGCTCAACACTAACAAGTCAGTCTCTACCTCCTTTGAGAAAACCATGACACGCATTCCAGTCACTCTTCGCGGATATGTGCTGTTGTGTTACCCAATCTATTAAAAGAAGTCATATTTGTAGAGTCTAATCTGTGTTTTTTATTTATTTATTTTTTTATTGTTCTTGTCTTCCCCCACCTCCAGTCAGCTGCTGTCAGACGGCTCCGCCGTGGGCCAGATGGGCAACCTGCCCACAGCAGCGCCCGTCTCTTCCGCAGGCGCCAGGAAGGCCTGGCATGAGCACGTCACTCAGGATCTGCGCAATCACCTCGTACACAAGCTGTAAGCGTCAGCCTCGTCTTCAGAGAGGAGAGCCGGAGGTCATCCATCGCTTTAATGTTGCGCTTCTTCACTCTGCAGGGTACAAGCCATATTCCCCACCCCGGACCCGGCTGCTTTGAAGGACAGGCGAATGGAAAATCTGGTGGCCTACGCCAGAAAGGTTGAGGGGGACATGTACGAGTCGGCGAACAGTCGGGTAAGATGGCCAAACCGGCGGCTGACTTCAATTATTTTAGCAATGCCAGTTAATGCGTACAGTGCGAGATCTTAAAACTCCAGCGCCGTAGCGACGTCTTATTTTGTTTTGCTTTCAGGACGAGTATTATCACTTCCTGGCTGAGAAAATTTACAAAATCCAGAAAGAACTGGAAGAGAAGAGACGTTCAAGGCTCCAGAAGCAGATCATCAGCCAGGCTCCCATAGCTGGCCAGGGGACGCAGCAACCTGGCATTCCCCAGCCCAACGCACTGGGCCCCAGGCCGCAGAGTGAGTACTGGTCCCACAACATGTCAGCTGCAGGAGGCTGGTCACTGTCGCACATAATCCTATGTTGAGAGGAACACCTTTGATATGTTCAGTGTGTGAATTGAAACAATATATTTGTTCATTTGATGAATACATATTCTGTTTGTTGCACAGATGGACCCGTTCCTCTCCCGAACATGCAAAATCAGATGAACCGCATTCAGGTTCCTCAAGGTACCGATTCAGTGTTAAAGATGCATTTAATCTCACACTATGTAATAATGGAATAAAACCAGGCTTCAACTTGTAATAAAACATCACTACAACCGCATCGTGTAGTAATTGATTCAAAATGTAATCAATGCATCTTGTAATGCTGTCTGCAGCGTGAGTAATAACTTTATTACATTTTGCACCGCTTGTTACAAAATGCGGAAGTAGCTCTATTTTTAGAAGTGGTAATGTATTAAATGGTCACAAACCGCTGTGTGTTCATTCTAATCATTATGCTTCTAATAACGACCATACTACAGATCCCATGCAGTTAGATTGAAACTTTGGCCAACAAATCCAGAACTTTTGGTCATTTTGTTGCCATTTCAAACTCGTTAGCAAAACCCTCAGTATTAATCTACATGCCATTTAAAGTAAAACAATTCAAAATGTCTTCAAGGTTTTTATTACCCTTTGCATCCATTATTCAGCTTTAATGACGTTCTATTGCGTTTTAAAACTCAATTTTATTACATAATGCGGCGCTTGGATGGAAACGGACAGTAAGATGGAAAAGGTTGTCTTAAAAGCCTTAAAATTGTCTCTCAATTTCCGTTTCGCTGGACTTTGTTTGTATTCCTCTTCACGCGTTTGATTGTTGCCGAACATTTTGCCCCGTTCGTTTTGTTACAGGTATGAACCAGTTCAACCACATGACTCTGTCCAACGCCCAGACGTCGATGGGACCCCGAGCAGCTTCTCCCATGACCCACCAGCAGCAAATGAACATCAGCTCTGTCCCAGCGGTAAGAACCACGCAGGGAGACTGTCTTGGAGCATTTAGTTTTTATGCACAATAAAAACGAAATTAAAAAAAAAATTTGGTAATTTTCAGCAAACCTCAAAACTGAAACACAGAGTTCTTTTATATCAAGACTAAAAACCCACCTGCACAGAGTTGCTTTTGATTAAAAACAATTGGAACATTGATGATTATTTTGATGATGTCATTTGACAAAATACAATTGTTGCTGCTTTCATAATTAGTTTATTTTATTTATGAGGCACTTTGCCTTCTTGCTAAATAAATAAACTTAGAACTTCAGCATTTTAGAAGCCTCAGCCGAGACCAATTTGTTAGATTTTTTTTTTTTTTATATTGCGAATGAGAAAAACAGTGGTAGTTATAATTATTGTATTTTCTGAAGAGTAACTTGATCTGGAGTACAAGTCCTCCTAATAAAAAAAAAAAAAAAAATGAAGAGGAAAATGAGAATAAGAGCCTCACCTGACCATAAGTCACACGACCAGCTAAACAATGATAAAAAAAAATGTGGCTTACGCTCCAGGAAATACGGTATGCCAATACTGCCACCATGACTAAATTGTTGGTTCTACTATTTACAGTTTGTAGTGGTGGTTCATGTACATTTCCATCGCATTTTAGTCACATTAATAAATTCTAATGAGTCTTTCTAAATTCTTTAGGTATTTTGTCTGTAAATCACTTTACTTGCAGTTTTTTTTTTAATTGTCTAATGAATTAGAAAAAAATCACTGTTCTTCAAAAAACTGCAAGATGTGTTGAATATGTTGGTGGTTTTTACAAAGGCTTGTGACACTAAATTTTGATTAAAAATATATATATGTGTTTGGCATGTCAAAGCTTATAAATGGGTGTTTATGGTTTTAAATTAGTCCTGGTGAAACTCTTGGATGTTTCTCTTGTAATGCTCCTGTAATCTTGTGCTCTGGCCCCGCAGGTGGGGATGTCTCCCTCCAGGATGCCCCAGGCTCAGGGCATTATGCCTGGACACAGCAACATGGTGGCCCAGACGCCCAGTCAGGGACAGTTCCTGCCTCAGACCCATTTCACGCCCGGATCCGGTGCCGTTTCTGTGCCCAGTGCCATGAATGTCACCGGGGGTCCGGGCATGGGCCAACCTCCCGCGCAGGCTCCCGTCACTCAGGTGAGACGCAGGATGTGGCGTTGTAGTGAACTGATATCATGACTAATTTGACATTTTAACCTTTTCTCAAGGCGTCATAAAGTCACATTAATTTCAGATTATTCCCTAAACTAAAATAAAAGTAACTAATTTATGTTTTCAAATGATCACACCGTCACAGTGCGCTCTCTAAACCCTGTGTTGTTCGCGGTGTTGTCCATTTGACATGTTGTGCGTTCGTCCGCTTATCTTGCGTTTTTGTCCGTCATGCTCTGTGTGTCCTTTTTCTCCAGCAGCAGCAGCAGCAGCAACCGAACGCTAACCTCCCCATGAACGCACTGGGGCCCCCACTGGGCCCTCAGCTAGCCTCCTCCCAAACCCCCTTGCACTCCACACCTCCGCCCGCCGCTTCCTCGGCCTCCGCGGCTGGGGCGCCCCCCCCCCCCCCCCCCCCCCCCCCCCCCCCCCCCCCCCTCAACCGCCCCAGCACAGGGGGCCGTCCCGCCCTGCCCCTCTCAGCCACAACCCCAGGCGGAGCTCCCTGCGGCGGGACAAACTCAGCCCCCGCCTCAGCCCCCTACCACGCCGGTGAGACAGAGTCCCTCCGCATGTGCCGTCAAATGTTTGACCCTCGCCTTCCATCCCTCTGAATGCCATTTACCCACCCACCCACCCTTCCCATTCATGTCCACCTTTCTGATAACTGCATCCTCACCATCGCAAAGGGAATTTCACACATTTTGTCTTAAGGGAGCAATGCTTGGACACAAGAGCCTTGTTTGTGTCATTAGCTGCAACCCTGCATGCAAGAAAAGCGAGTGGGCTGGGGGGGTTGACCATTGAGATAGATTACTGGATTGGACATCACATCATTGCTATGCATTGAGTTGGGAATATCGCTGGTCGGGAAAACGACATAATCATGCAAATAATCTGAAAAAGGGAGCACATTCTTTTGCTATTAACTGTCTGAACCACAAAGCAAGGTTGAAGCACGGTATCCGCACAGCCTTACAAAATCGTAAATTTATAGATCTAAAAGTAAGTCCTTAAAATGTCTTAAATTTATTGAAAAAAAAAAAAAGTGAGCAGGTCCTAAATTTTGTTGTGACAGGACTATTTAATCTCATATATTTGATTTCCTTTTTACTCACAGGAATTTACTACTACGCAAAACGTTGAGTCAGGTACAGACATCTTCATTGCGTTTTGCGATTTGAGCCGATTACCGCTATCTCAAAGCTACCCCATCTATCTAGCTTCAAAGTTGGTACAACAGATAACTAGCTTTAGTCTTGTTAGCTAGCTAGTTAGGGTAAACCTTACCAGCTTTTTTACGTCCGTCACAGGTAAGTGCAAATATATCGCCGGCTGGCTGACCGGTGTTCATCTTGGCCATTGGCTTGCGTCTCTAGCAAACCTGTGCAATTTGTGATTTTCCTTTGTACATTTCTGTCTCTTATCGGGTTTAAATTCTACTCAGTTGTCTTAAAAGTTCTCAAAAAGTCTAATTGAGAAGCTTGGACAAACCCTGTCCAAGGGTATCAAAACATATATTGAAAAAAAAAAAAAAAAAAATCAAGAAAATAGGAAATAAGTCAATTATGCTGGCTTGACTTTGACGACCTGAACATGTACCAGTGCTGCAGAGTTTGGTTTGTTTCGGCCGTTTATTATAACTGGAAAACTAAAACTGTGACGGACTGAATGTTCTTACATACCTTCTTTATTGTAGGAAATGTTTGCGTGGCTTTTGGTGTCGTATCCTGACACAGTTGAACGTAATCTGTGCTCTTGTCGGGTAGCGGAGCTGCTGTCAGTCCGTGTCCATGGGAACGAGTCCATGTTTGGGGTAAAGCTGACATAGGGAGGAGCAAAGGGGGAATAAAAAGAATACAAGCGGTTTTGAGTTGTTCTTCACCAGATTAACGCTCATCCCGCATCGGAACGGCTAGTTGTCGTCACCGTGTTGTGACTCAATGCATAGTGATGCGGCCTGCAGGTGTTGGTCACTAGCTACCGCGGCTAATGGCCACAGTCCTATCCAGTAACATATATCGATGGGCTGGTTTGAAAAGCTTCATATTTCCCCTTCCTTCATCATGTCCCTCGTCTTTTCTCGTCTCAGCTCTCTCAGCCGGGGGCCAGTTTGGATAACAGAGTGCCCACGCCTGCCTCCGCCGCCAGCGCCGACCTGCACTCGCAGCACGTCGGAGCCGACCTGCCCGCCCAGGACCTCAAAGCAGAAACGCAAACAGACCAACAGGAGTTTGAAGCTGCTGGTGGGAAAATTGAACCCAAGACAGAGGTGAGTTTGATAGGTAATAGGTAGTAATGGCATAATAAAGCAAGTACGCCTTATAAAAGGTCAATCAGCTTTTATTTTGAACAGAAATCTAACTCTGGAACTGGAGGATATTTTAAATATTCAGAAGAAACAAACAAAACAGCCGGAACTACAAATAACGTTAACAGTGAAATCTTTCTCCTTTCATAAAAAGGTTGAGTTGAGACCAATCCATCAGACTAAAGTTATGTTTTTTTGTTTTTTTTGTCATTCAGTCTTTGGTTAAAAAAAAACAAAACAAAAAAACAGACAAAAGAAACAAGCATGACAGCACAACTGGAAACGATTGTGCTGTCATGCATTTAATTGATCTATAACGTATTGCAACAGGTTTACCGATTGTTCTCTCGACTGCAGGCTGAGAACGACTCGGCCTCAGCTTCAGTGAAAAAGGAGGAGCCCGAGGAAAAGCCAGAGCCAATGGAGGTGGAGGAGAAAAAGCCAGAAATGAAGACGGAACCCAAAGAGGAGGAGGAGAACGGAACAAACGGCACGACCTCCTCGTCTCCTTCCCAGTCACGGCGGAAAAGTGAGTCTCGTGCATCCGAGGCTGAAGTATCTAGGAAAAGTTTCAAGGACTTTAACTCCTAACTGGGCCTTTAATTATTTGTTCTCCATCTTTGTACTTATGTTCCACCTGCCTATTTCGACTACATCCATTTCAAAATAAGCCCTCGCTTTAGAATTATTAGAATAGGCAGAGAGATCCTACGTTGTGGAAAAGTCTTAAAGTTTGGAATTTGATTCAAGTATTTTCCATGTCTAGATAAAAAGAAGAGGCGTAGAAGTAGATTCCCAAAACATATTTCATGTCTCCTGTCAGCCTCTGTTTTTTTTCTTCTTGCTATTAAAATCCACCCAAAGCAAAATCTGATGGGTTTTCTTTTTTACAATTATCAGGTGCAGCATTGTAGCCAAAGCTGTAATGCTCCACCCGTGAAAATGACTCTGCTTGGCTTCTATTTTTTGACGCTTATCCAATTCTGAGTTTCTATACTGTCGGTTGGGACAGAAAATGTTTGTGTTTCCAAACCCTAACTTATCGTGTTGCTCATTTCAGTATTCAAGCCTGAGGAGTTGCGGCAGGCTCTGATGCCGACTCTGGAGTCTCTGTACAGGCAAGACCCGGAGTCACTGCCGTTCAGACAGCCGGTAGACCCCATGCTCCTCGGGATCCCGGTACGACTCACAAAAACTCCCTCCGTGTCCGGTGCTATTAGTGGGCACACGGTGCCATTTTGACTTTTGTATTCTTTTTCCTTCCCGTGTTACTCTAGGATTACTTCGATATCGTTAAGAACCCCATAGATCTGTCCACGATAAAGCGCAAGCTGGACACGGGACAGTACCAAGAGCCCTGGCAGTATGTGGACGACGTGTGGCTGATGTTCAACAACGCCTGGCTTTACAACCGCAAGACGTCCCGCGTCTACAAGTACTGCTCTAAGCTGGCGGAGGTATTCGAGTCCGAGATTGACCCCGTCATGCAGGGTCTGGGATACTGCTGCGGGAGGAAGGTAAGATGGACATTCATCCTGTGGTTAGCTTGATTTCGCCAATTTTTTAAATTTTTTTATTTTTTTAATTTATTTTTTATCTCATCCACACTTAATAAAGTTAATTTTACGTTAAAATCTTCTTCCTCTTACTATAAAAAGAACTACCTGACATCCCAGCAATAATGATCTTTAAATATATTTAGCACTCAATGCAGACTTGAGATATAGAACTTACATTAATAAAAAATTGATATTTTGTATTAATAAATATTTGATTTGATTGATATTTTAAATGAGTGTCTATTTTTTAACACTTTGAGATTTTCATGTAAAGAGAATTATACCTTTTTTATTGTACAAGTTTGTGGAAGTTCTCCACAAACTAGTTTTTTTTTGTTTTTTTTTGCTCTGTTTTGATACGACTTGTTGATAAATTTGTCCTTTTAAATATTTCAGTGTGGGGAAAAGCAAAACACTGTTTCAAAACAGTTCTTACATCAAAACTGTTGTAAAAATGGATGTGTGGCATTTAAGCCATCAAAGTGTTTTTAAATGGTGAAAGGAAAAACGACAACAAAACATGACAGAATTTGGAAAAATATAGATTAGTGGTTGGCTTAAAAATGCCTTGTTCCAGTATGAAACGTACATACTGGGTTGCCTTTGTACTGCTCTGATTCCTCGGTGCTTTGTTTGAGAATTAGCATGACTAGGGTTTGATACGAACAGTTTTTGTGTGCAATTCTTTGCGCTGCTCCTCCAGCATATAGAGAATCGCATGCAAAAAGTCCGAAAGTTGAATAATCGGACCAGAAAAAAACGTTTTCAATGCTTCCGATTGAAAATGCTTGCTGATAAATTTATGAGCCGCTCTTTGTTTCCGCAGTATGAGTTCTCCCCTCAAACTCTCTGTTGCTATGGCAAGCAGCTCTGCACCATACCTACCGGAGGCACCTACTACAGCTACCAAAACAGGTACGTCTGCACAGCGTTTCTTTTTTCCCCAGGATGTTTTGGTGCGTCTCAAATCCAAACACCTTGGAAAAATTCTAACTTGTATCTGCAGTTTTACTTCATATCAAATTGTGGCATTTGAACGGGCTTATCCATACTTTGCAGCCAGGTTCTGTTGGACTGAGATGTCAGACTAGCTGCTTCTTTTGCAACAATCAAAAAATAATCTTAGTTTGAAGCTACAAACATCTTCACCCATCATTACCTGCTGCCTAGCAGCTGAGATGTGGCACATCATTGCTCACATTTTGGATTTCTTCCTCCCCCTGCTGCATGATTAGCGCAACTACAACCTTATTTTTATTTATTTTTTCCCCCCCTTCTTCTCACTTGCACAATTCACTTAGAGCGAGCAGCAGCATTAGAGAGACTGCATCAGACTCTGGCAGCACAGCTCATTTACACTCTCAATGGGAGCTGCAGGATTCCCCGCTGTCTTTCAGAAAACATAAAAACACGCTGCATTTGGTGCACAGCTCACTTGGGGAGTCACAAACACGCAGCAGAACATCAACTCGTCGGGGTTCCAAAGATGTGCGAACCACACGACGACCGCTTTTTTTAGGCCGGAGTTGCATTGAGAGCGTGGATGTGTTTTATTCCCCTCCAGGTATCATTTCTGTGAAAAATGCTTCAATGAGATCCAGGGAGACAGCGTGACATTAGGAGAAGATCCCGCACAGCCGCAGACGTGAGTGAACGCTAAATTAATCCAGGCACCGAAGCAGCCGTGTTTGTCGCGAACGCGGCAATGCTCGAGTTTGTGTGTTTGTTTGTTTTTTGTTGTTGTTGTGTTTTCATTCAATTAGATTTACAACTTTTAATACAAAGAGTTATTTCACATGTAAAGTTGCTTTAAATGTGAGAAATAATTTATATTTACTTGAGCCTAATTTGCTATGATAGTAATAAACTTTTTTTTTTGGCCTTGATTTTTCTCAATTCTTCAGAATGATATCAAAAGACCAGTTTGAACGCAGGAAGAATGATGTTCTTGACCCTGAACCGTAAGTAAAAAAAAGTTTTTTTTCGTCATTTTCCTGGAGCTGCTGTCTTTAAAGTGAAATTCTGTTTTAGTAGGTTTCCCTTCCTTCACACACATCAACCTTAGATTGTATTTTCCTGTCATTTATTTTATATATTAAGTGTCTTTAAATCATCAAAGTGCTCCCCTAGTGTCTCCCCTGTCATATGTCTTATTTTTTTTTAGCAAAACTTTGGCAACATTTATTTGTTCTTAGTTTTATAGTTCTAGCTGAGGAATTTGGATAATTTTCTTTTTGTTTGGGTTTTTTTTTTTTTTTTAACATTGTAAAAAAAAACAATTTGCTATTCATAAAACTTACTCGCATCGATCTGAAACCAAAGATATTAAGTTGTCTTAATTTTTTATTTTTCTTGTTTTTTCAAAAGTCGTCTTAAATCGACCAAGGATTCCTGAGGGCCCTTTGATTCTCGATCTTTTCAATAGACTCTGTAGTCATTAGTAACCTTTTATGAAATGAAGCCAAATTTATCCAGGACCACCTCAAGAACCTTTATCTAAAACCTGAAATATTCAGATTAAAGATGTTTCATTTCTGTTGTTTCTTTTGTCGTCCAGATTTGTTGAATGTAAAGACTGTGGACGCAAAATGCACCAGATCTGTGTTTTACACTACGAGGTTATTTGGCCGTCAGGGTGAGAAGTTTCTTCTTGTGTATTTTTTTCTGTATTTAAATCTCTCATTTCTGTTCCGATAAACAAAGCGACATTTTCCTCTTTATGTGTTCAGATTCATCTGTGACAACTGTTTGAAGAAAAGTGCAAAATCACGGAAAGAAAACAAGTTCACTGCTAAAAGTAAGCACACCCTACTCTTCGTCGTGATGGGTTTTTTTTTTCCTGCTCTTTCATTTAAGATCATTGCACTAATCCTAAAGACCACATCTTCATGTAACTGTGCTACTTTTTAATGGCGACTGAATGTTTTGAAGTCTAGATAAAACTTCTTCCTTCTTTGCAATCTGAGTAAGTTGATTTCGAAATGTTGCTTGAATGTGCTGCTTCGCTGCAGGGTTACAGTCCACCCGACTGGGAATGTACATAGAGGACCGTGTGAATAAATACTTGAAGAGGCAGAACCATCCGGAGGCCGGGGAAGTGTTCGTGCGAGTGGTGGCAAGCTCCGACAAAACGGTGGAAGTTAAACCCGGCATGAAAGCCAGGTGAGCGCGGAGCCGGTCGGTTTAAGAAACGGGTTGCGTTCGTCTCCGACTCGACAGACTGACTGTTCAACTTCATGTTGCACAAAACGGGTTCGACTCTCTGCTACTGCAAGTCTGCTTCACTCATCCCCCCCCCTGAAAGGAACACAATCCCTGATTGATCAGCTTATCATCAGGTTTACTAATTACTCATATTTGCTCCTTATTGATTAAAGTCACATGACCTTTCAGTTCTACTTTGTGCTGCTGAGTGACATTGTTACCTCTTCAGCAGCTCCTTCCTTATTTCTGTGTAACAGAGATCCTATATATTCTTGAAAGGTTTCTATGTCATAGTAAAGAATAAAAGATTTCTTCATTTCCAAATGAAAACATCCAAATTAGATTTTCTTAAAAACAGACTTTTAAATATTTTGATATATTTTTAAATGCCATCCTTTATCTTTCATTTTCTACCATTACATGTTTTTTTCATAAGCAAGCAGTCAAATCAATCAATTTATTTTTACCACTTTCTTTGCCACTATGCGCTTTTTGATATATATATATATATTTTTACAAGATGTGTGGTTTAAAATAGTGAACATTGCTTCTTAATTTTATAAACAATTACTAAAACGCTTCAAAAAAGCATCTTTGTATGCCACAGGACACCCTTTACATTTGACTGTTGCATTGTATGAAATTACACTTCCTAAGAGGGCAGCATATACACCATCTCCATCACATTTTTGTGCACATTTTGAATATGTCTTTATGTTCCTTTCATGTCAGGTTCGTGGACACGGGTGAGATGCCCGAAACCTTTCCCTACAGAACCAAAGCACTTTTTGCATTTGAGGAGATCGATGGTGTGGATGTTTGCTTCTTCGGCATGCACGTGCAGGAGTACGGCTCCGAATGCCCATTTCCTAACACTAGGTTGGTTTGTTTATGCGTATATAGACGAATCCAAATGAACAGTGAATGAGTTTCAGTTCAAAAAGTAAATACACATGGATTCATTACACCCGAGGGTTAGACATTTCAGTAGTTTCTTTCAGAATTTTTAGTGACGCATTTATTAGAAAATTTAGGCCAATATTGATATGAGATATTAGTATAGCTTTTGTGACTGAAAACTGATATTTGTAATGCACTTTATGCTTTGTGGAGAGGCTGTTTTCATCCTCCAGCAGGGCTGGGGGACCGAACCTGTCCAAACCGCCAAATATACAAAATACTTCTAAACTAAAATTTGGGTTTTTATTCTCTCTCAGCAATAATCATCAGCATAAATTCGTCAAATGCATCACTCTGTTGGAAGTCGACCCAAATTATTATACATTTTCAATTTAATTACTGTTGTGAATTTTAAATGATCCTGTGCTCAAATGATCTTCGCCTCTAATTGACTCGTTCTGTTCAATTGACATTGTTCGTTCCACCTTTGCAGACGGGTCTACATATCATACCTCGACAGTATTCACTTCTTCCGACCCAGAGTTCTACGGACAGCAGTGTACCATGAAATTCTCATTGGCTATCTCGAGTATGTCAAAAAACTTGGGTAAGTCCTACAATTTTTTTTATTATTATTAAAATTGATGGGATAAATAAAAAAACGTTTCCTACTGGAGCTGCTTAGTGATGCAAGCTTTGGTCTGTGCGGTTCTGAAGTTACACGCAGGGCCACATCTGGGCGTGTCCGCCCAGCGAGGGAGACGACTACATCTTCCACTGCCACCCTCCAGAGCAGAAGATCCCCAAACCGAAGAGACTGCAGGAGTGGTACAGGAAAATGCTGGACAAAGCTTTCGCTGAGAGGATCTTGCACGACTACAAGGTAGGTGAAGGTTCATGGGGGAGGACGACGCCAATGGCAACACTTGATGTCAAAAATCATCATTTTTGATCACTGATCAAAATTCCCTACGTCTTTTCCGCAGGACATCTTCAAACAGGCGACTGAGGACCGGCTGACCAGCGCCAATGAGCTGCCGTACTTCGAAGGCGACTTCTGGCCCAACGTTTTAGAGGAAAGCATCAAGGAGCTGGAGCAGGAGGAAGAGGAGAGGAAGAAGGAGGAAACCACTGCGGCCACGGAAACTCCAGAGGTACCGTCGTTTATGAGAAACTCACAAATACTTCAAACTAAATCACTTAAGTTTCTCTTTTAAAATTAGGGCTACAGCTGATGATTATTTTAGTTATTGATTGATCTATAGATTATTCTGACAATTAATCGGATAAAAAAAAATTTGGTACGTTCCGCGAATACTTCATATGAGCCTGTATTAGAAATATAGCAATGAAATTGGAGTAAACAAATTCCTTCTTTTAAAAAAAGGAAAAGAAAATGGCCTAAAATGCCTGAAAACGTGATGGTTAATGCGTTCAAACCAGGAACATCGGTAACCAAGAGAGCAATGGCGGCACGGAGAGGTTTTTGTGATCGAAGCCTGTCCTCTAACATCTAAACGTTGTCCCTCAGGGGACCCCGAGCGACAGCAAAAACGCCAAGAAGAAGAACAACAAGAAGACGAATAAAAACAAGAGCAGCGTGAGCCGAGCCAACAAGAAGAAGCCCGGGATGCCGAACGTCGCGAATGACCTGTCCCAGAAGCTGTACGCCACCATGGAGAAGCACAAAGAGGTCAGCTTGTTCTTAAAATGTTCTCTCACACAGAATGAAGTTAGACAGAGGAGCGCCGACGACGAAGCTTAACGAAAAGCCAGATTGATGTTTAAATGCTCTCTGTCCAATCTGACGGGACTTGAGCCAGTCGGATTCAGAAGGACCGTCTTCCGAAACGGACCATGGAGCTGGATGTCGGGATTTCAGCTTGATTTTCTTGTAAATTTGGGGAGCAGGAGGATTTAGGGAAACTGGCTGGCAGCTCAGAGAGTCGTCTGCAAGCATAAAACAGAAAGTTCAGCGAAAAGAAAATGTGTGATATTGTGTTTAATTTACATGGGTTTTTTTTTTTTTTTATTAATCGTTAGTATTCGTAGCATTTTTATTTTATTAGCCTTTTCAAATTAAATTACTGAAAAAATTCCCTAATATAAACTGAGTAAAGCCTCCAGCTGACGGCGCTGTGCCTTTAAAAGGCAAGTCTGCACTGGTTTGGCTTGGTTCCCTTCTTTTTCTTTACGGATATTTTATCTTCACGTTTAGGTGTTCTTTGTGATCCATCTTCACTCTGGCCCCCTGGCCAACACCTTGCCGCCCATCGTCGACCCGGACCCCCTGATCTCCTGCGACCTGATGGACGGCCGGGACGCCTTCCTGACCTTGGCGAGGGACAAACACTGGGAGTTCAGCTCCCTGAGGAGGTGCAAGTGGAGCACCATGTGCATGCTGGTGGAGCTGCACAACCAGGGACAAGACCGCTTCGTCTACACTTGCAACGAGTGCAAGCACCACGTGGAGACGCGCTGGCACTGCACCGTGTGTGAGGTGGGTCCCTCTTTTGATCGTTTCTTTACCTCTTGCTTCAAAAGGCGTTCACTGAAAATATAGTATGCTGACACTATTTGACAAAATATAACCATTCTTGCCCGTTTCATGTTTTGTTCCTGTATTACCTTTTTATGATTTAAAGCACTTTGAGCTGCCTTGTCACTGAGATGTGCTGTATAAATAAACTTGACTCACCTGTTCTTTTCTCTGCTCCAGGACTTTGATCTGTGCATTAGTTGCTACAACACGAAGGGCCACGAGCACCAGATGGTGAAGTGGGGTCTCGGCCTGGACGACGACAACAACAGCCAAAGCGGCGAAGCCTCCAAAAGCCCGCAGGAGAGCCGGCGTCTGAGCATCCAGCGCTGCATCCAGTCGCTGGTCCACGCATGTCAGTGCCGCAACGCCAACTGCTCTCTGCCGTCCTGCCAGAAGATGAAGAGGGTGGTGCAGCACACCAAAGGCTGCAAGCGCAAAACCAACGGGGGCTGCCCGGTGTGCAAGCAGCTCATCGCACTATGCTGCTACCACGCCAAGCATTGCCAGGAGAACAAGTGTCCGGTCCCGTTCTGCCTGAACATCAAGCACAAGCTCCGGCAGCAGCAGCTGCAGCACCGGCTGCAGCAGGCGCAGTTGATGAGGAGAAGAATGGCCACCATGCAGGGCCGGACCATGCCGCTGCCGTCCCCGCCTGCTGCCGCCGCGCCCAGCACTCCCACGTCCCACGCCCAGCCCAGCACTCCTCAGACGCCGCAGCAGCCGCTGTCCAACCAGCCGCCGACGCCCAGCTCGGCAGGCGTCATGTCCCCCGCCTTCCCCGGCGTGCCGCGCGCGGGCCCGCCGCCGGCGAGCGTGTCGCAGGGCAAGCCGGGCCCCCACGCCTCGCCCCTGCACCAGCAGCAGTCTCCTCTCCCTCAGCCGCCTCAGCAGCGCCAGCAGCAGGCTCCTCTTGCCGCCATCAAGATGGCGCACCACATAGAGATGATGGCGCAGGCGCAGCAGAACCAGCAGAACTACCGGGTCAACATGAACGGCTTACCCATGACCCCCCAGCAGACGCCGCAGCAGCGCACGGCTCCACCCATGCAGATGGTGGTGGGGCCCCGCGGCCCCCAGGTCATGCAGCAGCCCCCTTTAGGGCAGTGGCCCGCAGCCACCGGCCCCATGCCAGCTCAGAGCCAACAGCCTGGCGTGGTTCCGAACCAGAACACGCCGCAGCCGGCCATGAGCATCCAGCGGGCCATAATGCCGCCCGGGCAACAGGGTCAGCAGAGGATGCTGATGCCGCCGCAACCAGGTCCGCGGCCGCAAACCCCCCAGAGAACAGGCACCATACCCCCGAACGCCCTTCAGGACCTCCTTCGCACCTTGAAGTCCCCGAGCTCCCCGCAGCAGCAGCAGCAGGTCCTCAACATCCTGAAGTCCAACCCGCAGCTAATGGCAGCTTTCATCAAACAGCGGACAGCCAAGTACCATGCGAGCCAGCCGCAGCAGCCGCAGGCTGGTCAGCCGCAGCAGCAGCAGCAGCAGCAGCAACCCGGCATGCCAGCGATGCAGGCCATGGCCTTGCAAGGCGGGCCGGTGCAGAGGGCGGCAATGCCCCCTCAGCAGCAGCAGCAGGCTCCAGGGCCGGGGCTGGCCCAACTGGGCGCAGGGCAGCTGATGAACGCGGCTCACAGCAGCAACCCGCAGATCCAGGAGCTCTACCGCCGGCAGCTATTGCGACAGCAGCAGCAGCAACAGCAGCAGCAGCAGCAGCAACAACAACAGCAGCAGCAACAGCCGCAGCAGCAAGGGGTGATGCCGCAGGGTCACCTCGGTCAGTTTCCCAATCAGCAGCAGGGAACTCCTGCGATGTACTCCCACATCCGCATGCAGCAGCAGCAGCAGCAGCAGCAAATAGCCATGCAGCAAGCGGGCGCTGCTGGGGCGGGGGGCGTAACTATGGGTCAGCTCCCAACAATGGCTCAGATGGCCCAGCCCGGAATGAGCATGGACTCCACGCAGAACCTGCTGCATCAGCGCATGCAACAACAGCAGGCGCAGCTCCCTCAGCAGCAGCAGCAGCAGCAGGCCGTCCTCAAGCAGCAGATGGGCTCCCCGGCCCACCCGAGCCCCATGAGCCCCCAGACCCACCTGCTGGCCGGCCAAGCTCAGGGCACCGGCCACCTCTCTGCCCAGCCAGGACTGGCCAACGCCCTCGGCAACCAGGTCCGCTCCCCGGCGCCCGTCCAGTCGCCTGCGCAGCAGCAACAGCCGCCGCCACATTCCAGCCCCTCGCCGCAAGTCCAAAACCAACCACAGCCCTCGCCGCAGCACCCGGCCCTGCCGCACTCGGGGTCACCCCACCCGGTGCTGGGCGGCCCGCTACAGTCGCTGGAGCAGGGACACCTGGGCACGCCGGAGCAAAGCGCCATGCTGCCGCAGCTCAACACGCCCAACAGGGGGGCACTGAGCAGCGACTTGGGGCTGGTGGGGGACGCCACGGGGGACACGCTGGAGAGGTTCGTGGAGGGGTTGTAGCATTTTGTAACTGGGAGCAAAAAATAACTCTTTTTCTCTCCCAGTGCCCCTCACCTATACTCCCCAGTCTCCCCCTCGGACTCTTCACCCCTCCAGAGGGCTTCGTTCGTTCTTTCTAAGATTGAGAACGTTTTTCGTTTTGTACTGACATGTAAAAAGTTTCAGCTGTTTTTGTGGAAAGGGGAGGGCGGGACGTGACAAAAGAAAAACTCTGTCAAGAAACAAACTGTTCTTGGGAATGTAATGGTTTCCTTGACCCCAAGCGCCGGGTTTGTTTTTTTTTTTTTTTTTGTTTTTTTTTCCTTAAAATGTTTGAGGGATTTGCAAGTTTTCTTCTTAAAATAAAATTAAATCACAAAGAATATATTTTTGGTTGAGACCAAATGTGTTCCGTACTCAGTTTTTCATTTGTGGTATGATTTCATGCCTTCTTTCTTTTTAAGAAAATGTAAAATTGCATTATACCATTCATATCTTTTATTTTGTACCATTTTTTTTCTTTTTGTTGGATTTTTTTTTTTGGGGGGGGGGAATAATGCGTTTTTGTGTTAAAACTGTAAAAAATAATTTTTTGTCTGGGAATCGGGACAGGTTTGTTTTTTTCTCTTCGTGAGCCGTCATTCCTGGCAATTGTAATCTAGTATTGTACCATTACGGCGAGACGATGCATTCAGGGACGGCAGCGGCTCCCTTTGTTTTGTTTTTTTTTTTTGTTTTTTTTGACTTTTCGTTGTGCGTGTTTATGAAGAGCACTCGGTCGTATTAAAGTAGGAGCTGGCCTGCGGCAGGCTGCGTATTCGCTGGCATGTATGCAGGCGCACATGAAGACACTGATGCACAGACCCTCACAGTCACTAATAGGAACACTGCTCTGAATGAGTTTTCACAGAGGACTGCAGACTTCAATCGCAAATTGGAAAAAAAAAAAAAAGAAAAAAAAAAACATCTTCTGCTGGTGTAGAAAGTTGTTGGGTTTGACTAAAAAAGGAAGAAAATTGTCATACTTTTTTTTTTTTTTTTTTTTTTTCTTTTTTCCCCTTGTCATACAAATGTAAAGTGTAAAGAGAGCGTGAGAAAGAGACCAGCCCCCTAAGCTGAGGTGGAATGATACCAGGTTGTTTGTAGAAAACAATCTTAAATGATTCCCAAAAGCCCCAAGTTTTACACTAAAGTTGTGAGCTATCAACGGGTGAAAGGGCAACATTTGAGATTCACCGCAAGGAGAGCTTAATTGTCATCAACCTTCGTTCCTCTCACAAACACTTGAATTTGGGGGGGGATTTCCTTTTTCTCCTATTGTAAATCAAGCTATTAAGCAAAAATACTATAAATATAAGGAAGAGAGAATGAAATCACTGTATAAACTGGTAAAAGATTCATTTCTTACTTATATACCATATTGTTAAATAAACTGTGTGCAACAGAAGAACGCCAGTACTCTGTTGACTGAATGAGGCAATACTTTTACTCTTGGTGTGTGTTATTCATTTCGGTACGACTTTCCTGTCCTTTAGCATCAACTTTGGCTACATACTTCATATTGAATCTTCTGGTACCTAAAGCATTGCCCATTTACCCCCTTTCTAAACCTAAGCCTTTTCATACCTGTATGCTTAAAAAAAAACAAAAATACATTTATGTTTCTTTCCTTCAGAGTTTATAGCCTAGTGTGTAAATGCTCAACTCCTCTATATTTAATTTACAGAGGCACTTAGAAACTTTCAACGTCAAAAAAGTGAACTCATGTTTACTACATGCTGTGTCGTATTACAACTGTTTTTAATTCAGTTTCAACATTTAAACTGTTAGGAAGTTGTTAACTTCCACACTCACACTTTTTCCTTCCACTAAACTTTCTGTCAATGTAAAGTTTTACACGTATCTCAGGTTGACTTAAGGCTCATGGCCCACATCTGAAGGAGGACAAGTCCAGAGGTCTGGGATTCTTCCCCCACAGCCGCAGGGTCCAGTTCAGCCGAGTAGATGTCAGGTTTAACAGCAGCCATGTTGTAACTCTTTCACTTTTATTTCCATCTTCTTGCTAATGGCAACAGGAGAAAAGTGATCTTACACCAGTTAGCCCACTTTGTCAGGATTGAAATATGCCAATTTGTGATTAAAAAAAAAAAAGTGTTCCCATAAAATCAAATTGAAATTCAGTACGGACAAAAATAATAAATAAATGTACATAAATGAGCTAATACTGGAGCCAGCAGAGACATCTATCTGCAGGACACTGGCCCTTGAGGAATTCACTTTGGGACCACTGGCAGAAGCCACACACTACTGTTAAGAGGAATTGCCTTTCGGAGTGAATAAACTACCGATTATCAATTTGTCTGGCCATGGGACAGCCGGAGCATGAATGATGAAGAGCCGTTAAGGAGCCAAGAAAGACCCGGTTCTTATGTGTCCTATCCAAAAGGTCTGGATCTCGGAAAACCAGCCGCAATTCCCATCACTACGAGAATCATAAACATATTAAATATTGGTGAACAGAGCCAACAGCCGAAGGCGTTGTGGCTCTACGCGATAAAATGAGTTAATTAGTAAAGCAGTTGTTTTACTGTTCATAGCTAGCGGCTTGTTCTTTCTGTGAAATTGTTCATTTGTGAGCAATTTTCTGTTCTTTGAAAATTAGCTGAACAATCTGGTTAACGCTCGTGCAACGTGCTCCTTGTAGGTGTTTTGCACTTTCCGTTATTTTGGACGTACTTGTATATTTCAGATTAAACAAATTATATCAGGAAACACTCACGAGAGGACATTCAAGAACCAACTTTCAAATGACAAAGAGCAAAAACTAAACGTTGCTCCATGTTTTCAGCAAGTAGGGGGCGCCCATTGGACACGAAGGCGACCTTTTTGTAGTGACGTGCATAAAGTGAAATAAAATATTCAGGGCTCAACAGCGTTTTTTTTCATCCAATGGTAATGTGTATCCTTTCTTATATATATATATCATTTATTTTCAATTCCTTTTTCAGTGGAGCAGTTATTGTATTCATAATAAATAAGATATTTTTCATATCGTCGGCAGAAACTATTTACTATAATAAAATATTTATTCAATATTACGTTATGTTATTTTACAGTAAGTGACGTCAGCGAAGAGTTTATCTGACTAACCGCTGTTTATTGGTTGGTTAACACGTGACCGGAAGCCAGAAATGGAGCGGTTCTGGTAAGACGTTTTGAAACATAAACAATTTCTTCGGCTCTTTCTGTCGTTCGTCCAGCAATGTTACGTAAAAATAGACATTCCTAGCATCAGACGGAGAGTGCCGAGGCAATGAGAGGCCTGCCCACAAACCTCAGCAAGACTTTGATTAGCACAAATAGCTAGCACACCAGCTGCTGTCTGTCGTGTTGTGTTCAAGGACCTTGTCTCCCCTCGGTTAACAGGTGAGGAAATGGGTTTTTATTCCGTTTTCCCTGCCTAATCCGGCTGTTTCTGCGAGTTGGGAGCGGCAGCTGGAACCATGCTGCTTCGCCACCTTTAATGCAACTCTAATGTCATCGCCATGGACGACTCCGAGCTGGATTTTGTGGACCTCTGCTCCAAATTGCTGAAGCGCGTCCGAAAGAAAGAACCAGGCAGACCGAGCAGGAAGGCAGAACAGCAGAGCTGCAGCCAGGCAACCCGGGGGGACAAGAGAACGCTTGATGGGCAGGATCAGGATGATCTGCCCAGGTTTTCAGCCACCGGGTCGGAGGTGGTCTGTGGAGGAACTGGGCGTGACTCCGAGGATGCTGTTCAGGCTTCTGCTTTTCCTCCAGCCAACGCAGACCTGAGGGCAAAAGACAAGGTACTCCACAGGATGCAAGAGTTTAAGAGAGCCAGGCCACAGACGATGATGCACAGAAACAGAACCGAGCCGGCAAAGACCGACGGCTGCACTGTGACTGCACAGCATCAAAAAAAAGGTAATGCAAAGATTATTCCAAGCCAAACTATGCAAGTTATGGAAATGGTGTTGGTTATTAAACGCTCTTCTCTGTGGTGTGGTGTGCAGTTTTATTCAGATTTACATCGAGGCTTTGACTGGGCCATTCTAACACGTGCATTGATCTAAGGAACTGTGGTCCTGCTAGAACCTGGGTCTGCAACCTTTACTACTCAATAACATCCAAAGCCATTTTTTTGCCCTCAGCCCAGCTACAATGTAACTGCCTTATTATAAGCACAAATATTGCAAATCTACCACAGGAATCCTGTTGTAAAAAAACAACTGTTAATACTTTGTTTTAAAAATAAAAGGACAAAACTTTTGTCTTATGTGGGGAAGTTGACATTTGCAAATAGTTACTAGCCTAACAGTAAGTAAAAGTGACTACTACTTGTAGTGTCATTCAGTTGTTTAAATTCAATGTAATTATTCACTGAAAACAACAACATTATTTCTAAACATCTGTTGTTTCTTTATCATTTTTAAGTATTTCATGGTGATTATGGACATTCCAAAGAGCCACTTCTCTAACAAGCTCTTTAGGAGTGTCATGGCAAAGGGGACGGATAAAAAGTGCAATGCGCTGTTTTCTGTCCTCAGACAAGGCGGCGGCGGCGGCGACGCCCCGCTCTGAGCTCCCAGAGAGCGACGAGGCGCTGGCCCTGCGGCTGCAGCGGGAGCTGGACAGGGAGGCGGCAGAGGCCCAGATGGTGGACCTGGAGGACGGAGGCCTTTTCTTCTGTCAGATCTGCCAGCGGGACTTGTCGCACATGACCCCCGACGGGCGCACACAGCACCTCAACAGGTCCGGACGCGTTCTTCCTTTGTGTGTCTCATGTTGCAGGCAGAGGCCGGTAGACTGGACTAACAGTAGCTCTACTTCAGCATATTTTTCACTCGCGTAAAAGCGAAAAGTAGCCGTTCAAGAAGTCGCTCTTTAGCATAGGCTTAATCATTTGTAGTGAAGGACGCATTCTCAGCTGAAAAATAGCTCACAGCATCAAAATGTGAAAAAATCAGAACTTTTTAGAATGATTAGATGACGATACGTTTATTGTCTTGATTAACTGATTAGTTTTTTTTGTATTTTTTTTTTTTTTTTTTTTTACAGGATTAGTAAAGTTTTGGTTTAATTCCTGCTCTGAGCCTGTTGTTCTTTCAGGAAATGGCTTTCTTTTGAGTCTGTACACTCCAGTTAACAATTAATCAATTACTAACAATTATTTCAACAATCGATTCGTCACTGTTAATCATTTCAGCCCTGATCCCGTCCAATTTCCTTTCATCTGAGGAGGACGGTTCAGGTCAGATGGTTGAAACTTGGACCTGATGAGAATTTCCAACTGGACAATTATCAGAAAAATAATTCAAACACCAGAACTGCTTTGAACGGACAATCTGAGCTAACTGAGCTTCTGAAAAGCCTCGATCCTGAGCCCTGCTACAAATTTACGGTCTGCATTTTAAAAAAAACACTCGTTTGCTTTTCTTGCAGGTGCTTGGATCAGAACGAACAGAGCGCGGCATCTCTCCCGCCGCCCTCCGCTGTCCCCGACTGTCCCATCTGCGGCAAGAAGTTCAAGAGCCAGAAGAGCCGCTCGGCCCACCTGAAGCGCTGCTCCGCGGACATGGGCGTCTCCCCGGCCGTTCTGCTGCAGGCTCTGCAGAGACAGGCCGAGGAGAGCCGCAGTTCTGCCGTCGCCGCCAACGCACAGTGAGCGCCTCGTCGTGAAGGACGCGTCCTTACCGCCGCGGCCCCTGAGTGCATAAAGCTGAAGAAACTGTCCCTGTTTCATCTTCCCAGCGTAGAGACGGGCGGCGTCAAAAGGAAAGGGCCGCCTCAGCCGGAGCTTCCAGCGAGGAAGAAGCCCAGGAAGAAGGCCGACCGGCTGGACGAGGACACCATGGTGGCTCTGGCTCTGTCCTCCTCCCTGCTGGAGCAGCAGAAGGAGCAGCAGGTTCAGAGCGGTCCGTCTCACAGCTCCGTGACTCCACTGCTGATGTGGAAGCCAGATGCTGGTACGGTACCACCACTAACATTTTCTGGGACCTTTCAGGACGAATAGGCTGTAAAGGTCTTGGGCTTGGTGACCTTTTTGATATTTATGAACTCCCTTTGACAGAGACGCAGTGAAAATGTGCAGATGTCCTTCACTTGAACACTTCTTCTTAGATTTAAACACCTTTCAAACATCTGGTGATAGATCAGTCTGAGGAGCCTCTTTAACTCCAACTCTATCATTTCTTCTTCTCTGTTTTTGTGCAGCTAAAGGACGCGTTAAAAAGAAAAAGGGAGCCGTCCCTCGTCCTCCGCCACTCCTCCTAGTTCAGGACGCAGAGACGGCCCTGGCGAGGCTGCAGGACCGGGTCTCTGCTCTCTTGCTGCGCCACCGGCCGCCCTCTCCTCCAACCCCGACGCGACGCCCAAGCAAGCTGCCCGGCTGGACAGGTGCTGCCCCCCTCTGGCAGAAAAGTGCACTGCTGGGTGGAGGCTCCACCTGTCTGTCTGAGTTCTATGCTGCGGAACTCCAGCACCTATTTATTACAAAGGTAATAGAGGGAGGGAAGGATTCATTTTCATGCTTTATTGCTATTTTTTGTTGTTGTCATGTTTCAAGTTGACTTAAAAGTTGAAGGCCCACCTTTAAAAAAAAAAAAAAAAAAAAAAATTACTTTGCGTTTCGTTTTACAGACCACCTGAAACCGGAGCACAAGATTCAATTTGCTCCCAGTAAACTTATATCCGGCAAGATTTCTGCAGGCTTCACCAACTCAAATTTAAGACCATAACGAATTACCTATATTTCCACAAAAATGTATAAACTTCACCCAACCAACTGGCGGCAAATGCAATAGACGCAGCAAAGCTAATTAGCTAGCTAGCACGTTAGCTAGCACGGGTATGTTAGCGGGAGCTAGCTGTAGCCTCAACCGTTTGAGTGACAGAACGTTTTTTTTTTTTTTTTTTAACTTATTCTCAATTAGAAAAACCTTTAATAATGTATAAAACAAGTCAGAGAAGTGAATTCGACAATATAACAGTTTTCAGAACAGACCGTCAAATGTTTGTAGATAAATAGAGGAAAAACGGGAACAAAAACATGTTTAAAACTTTCCAGGACCTGTCGGTGTTATGGCAAGTCGTGGTAGTTTTCTTATTTGCATTGGAGGGATATTATGTGATTTGAAAAATTCTTTAAAAAAAAAGATTTGCTGAGAAAGACAGCTAACAATGGAGTGCTGTTTTTCCATTAAAATAAATAAATACACTGACAACATTTAAGACCTGTGATTAAAATATTAAAGGGCAACTTCATTTTTAAAAATAAATGTAAGAAATTTGATGGCCCTAATTTTAGGTATATGAATTGGAGACTTCTGCAACTTACATAAGCAACAGATCATGCGTGGTGCTTTAATCAGTGTCTTCCTGTTCCACTTTAAGCCAGATGCGGCCTTATCAAGCAGCTGCAACCAGCCAGAGCCTTCTGCCCCGCCTGCCCTGCCCTCCTGCTCCCAGACGCCGTCCTCCTCTCCCTCCACTCCAGGGACGGGAGAGCTCCAAGTGGGAAGCCAGGCCATCCGAGACCTGATGGAGCTGGCTGAAGACGGCATGACTCTGACCCAATACGGATACGCGGACAAAGGTAAACCCCGCCATGCAGTTATATCAGGAGAAAAATGCCAGGTTGGACGGAGCTGTATGACGCTCGGGAGAGATGAGAAGGAAATCTTGACTAAATCTCGATTGCGTCCGTTTCCGCAGCCAAGCACCTGAGCGGCTTCATTCAGGAGGAAGAGTTGGAGGATCAGGCCGAGCCGTCGGACGACACCGACCCCAGCAGCCGGGCATCGAGGAGGTCAGATCGGCCAGAGGCAGACCGAGACGCAGCCAGACACGAGTCGGTGAGCAGAAAGTTTTCAGCTACTTAAATTGATGTACGTGTTTGTCAAAAAATGTCAATGAAGTGTATTTTCGTTGCTTCTTGTGTAAATTACAAACCAGGAAGAGTAAAAAAAAAGAAAAAAGAAAACTGTCATGTTCGTGGGAAGCTTAATCTGTTGTTACGGTGTTTCCCCTGCAGGTGGCGCTCTCCAGGCTGTCCTCAGACCTGAGCAGCATGGTTAACAACCCTCAGCTCAGTGACGTGCAGCTCCAGGTGGACAGTGGCGAGGTCTACTTTGCGCATTCCTTCATGGTGTACGCTCGCTGCCCCCTGCTGGCTGAAATGGTAAAATGATGAACGTTTTATGTCCTTATCTTCAGTAGTTTGTTTTTAAAATAAATAATGTCGTTTGCATCCCATATCTAGGCTGGCAAAAAACGAGGAGGAAGCAACTGAAATATTTGAATAGCTCAATAACAGATTGTTTCATCGTGCAAAGCAGATTTTGGAATCCAAATTGAATTAATTAGCTTTATTCTGGGGCTTTTGTTAGGGCGGGTCATTTTGACCCGTAGGACAGGGGGAGTGAACAGAATGTAATGATCGCACCAGGGTTAAAATAATAAAACAGAATTGTTTTCTTTGATTGGATATTTTGACTCATGGGAAATTTGGGAAAAGAAAAAAAAGCGAAAACGGTTTGTTTTGTCTTTTTTTTTTTCTTTCCCCCCCGTTTCTAAGATTGCATTTTCAACCAGATATGTGGCCACCAGGTGTAGTTTAGATTCGTATTTTGTTAAATAAAGCTATTAAAATTATTTGCACTATAAAAACTCACATTTGTACTGTTTAGCTGGGGAATACATAGATAAAGGTCCGTTCACTATGACCATAAACCGACCAATGCCTCAAATAAATCTGCATCCTCTGAACTGTTTTTTTTCTTCTTTTTTCTTTTTTGGAGGTGAAATATTTCGCGACCAAAACTCTTGAAATATTGCAAGCGCGTGACTGTCTTCTGCTCTGCTCTGACAGAGTAAGACGGAGTTGAACTCTTGTGTGATCTGTCGCTCCTCTTCCAGGTGCATGAAAGCGGGTTCGGTGTGCAGGAGGAGGGCACGGCCGCAGCTCAAAGGGTGTTGCTAAGCGACGTGCCGGGTGAGGCGGTGCTGGCTGTGCTGCGGTACCTCTACGCCGCCCGCTGCTCCGTCGCTGCGGCGCTGCGGCCTCACGTGCTGGAGCTGGCAACCAGGTTCGGCTCCACACGCCTAAAACCACAAACTCTTAACGTGTTTAGTTTGGAATTTTTTGTGACAGTCGGTGTTTAATGATTAACGTCGTTTTCAAAAACGGTTTGCAAAGAGAAATCCAAAAGTGCAGTGTCTATATGAATTCAACCCGCTGATCATCTGGTGATTAGTGGGTTACATTTTCTTCCATGGATGTTGATACATGTGAAAAATTCAGTAAAAAAAAAAAAAAACAATATCATTGATACGTTTTGCATCTCCTAAAACCTGTTTATGTTCATTTCCATTTAAAACATCAGTTGGTTCTTTACTTTTTCTTCAGCTGTAGCTCCAGAGCCTCCAGAGTTGAAACGATTTAAGTTTTGCTCGCGTTCACACTCCCCGTCTGCGTCTCCAGGTTTGACCTGCCGGAGCTGGAGCGGCTGTGTCGTTTCCAAACGGAGAGCGCGGCGGCGGGAGGCGACGGGCAAGGAAACGACGTCAACAACCAAACGGACCGGGCCTTCGCGGAGCTCCTTCGGTCCATGTGGGTCGAGGAGGATCGGCCGGAGGACGAGGTCGCCGCGGGCGACGGGGAAATCGGCGAGGAGCGAGTGAACGAGGAGGAGCTGGAGGAGATTTATGAGTTTGCCGCCACACAGAGGCAGAGGGCGAAAGAGGAGGAAGAGGAGAAAAATGAGGAGGAGGAGGAGGAGGAGGAGGAGGCGGAACCAGAACGCGTCTCGGACCGCAGCTGCAGTCGGCTTTTCTCCCAGTCCTGGGGCGTCTACCATGATGGAGAGGCTTCCACCTCGCCTCCCAAACGCTCCGCTGGGACTCTGCTTCAGTCGTCAGCAAGCGTCGCCGATGACTCCTCCCTCAACCTTCCCGTCCCCGGGCCGTCTCCGGGGCGACCGGCTCCGGGGGACGGACACAGGAGAAGCGAGGAAGCCGCAGCAGAACGCCGAGCTCGCCGCAGCGCCCCCCGTTCGCCCGCGAGGAGAGACGAGGCCGAGCTCATCGTTCTGTCCGACTCCGGCGACGAGGAGGGAGCCGATCGGAGCTTCACGGGGATCAAACCCGGCCAGAGCCCGAGTCCCAGAGACCCGGTCTGTGGTTCCCAGTTCAGTCCCGGGGATCCCGTCGGGTGTTCGCCAGAGCTTTCCTGGCTCGTCCCTTCCACGCCTGTCAGGTCTCCGGTCGGAAACACGAAGACCGTCTCCATACAGACCGACAGCAGCATGTGCAGGACGCGACTGTTCCCCAGAGTGGACCCGTCTCCCCCCGCCTCGCCGTCCAGGAACACCGTCCCGGCCTCCTCCAGCACTCCTCTGAAAGCCTCCGCGGAACGCAAAGTTTCTCCTCACAAACGAAAGAGCGCTGAGGCGTTTGCAGCCCAGCGTTCCTTTAGAGATTCCTCAAAGCACGAGGCTCCGCCGCACGCAGAGCCAGAGAGGCGAACCAAAGCCAGGACGCCTGTGTCCAACCCCTCAGGTCAGCCCGCGTCTTCTTCTTCTTCTCCTCCTATGGAGTCCAGCGTGCAGCCTGGCGTCAGTGCCATGGACGAAGTAACGTCTGTCCCAGATGTGAGGGACTCTAGTTTCCAGCAGAGTTTCATGGATGAGCCTCCGATAGCTTTCAACGACTCCTGGGGCCTGGACGCCTGCGCCGACCCGGCCGGCGACCCGGCCGGCGACCCGGGCGGCTTCAGCCTGAAGCTGGACAGCACCGAAGAGTCCAGCTCTGCGGGGAGACCCCGAGTGTCCAGTCCGACAGCTGCAAGCAGCGTCCAGAACCCTGCTGCAGGTCCAGCAGCAGGGTTCTGGACCTGCTGCTGGACCAGAACCCTCGTCCACAACGACCTCAGGTCGTTGTGGACGCCAGAGGTCCACAACGACCTGCTGGACTCCAAAATATGGGGCAGCTGGGAGGACGATGGAGGAGCAGGAGAGGAAGAGGAGGACGAGGAAGAGGAAGAGGAGGAGGGTCTTCCTCTGTCTCAGAGAGCGAACCCGGCGGCTCAGGTCAAAACTCCAAGTAGGTGTTGGCATTTAGTTTTCATCAGTAAAATCAATCATGGTTCCTCAAACTGTGGCGAAATTCAAAGATCAATAACTTTTATTTCAGAGGAAATGATTTCATGATCGTAACTTTTACCCAAAAAAAAGTTTTTCATATTTGAAACTCCAAAGTCAATTTTGTGATGTTTGATAAACGTTACAGCTTTAAAAACCATGAAAAAGATTTTCTGGATGCAGGCGTGTTGCTGCGGGCTTCAGTCAAAAGGAGGGAGCTGCTTCTGTTAGGGGAAAGTTGAGTGGAAGGAAAAAAGAAAAAGCAGAAATAGAGCTTTGAGGTTTGTGAGGTAAAGTTAGATTTTCTGAAAAGTTGAGTTTTAGTTTTTATTAACTGAGCCATAAAAATAAACCAGAATGAATCTAACTTTCATTTTTTTGAAGCGAGTCACTGAAATGAACTGAGCGCTTGAATTGAGTTTACGATGCCTCGCCTCGGAAAGACTAACAGTCCCACAGCATCACTGATCCTCCGCCGTACTCACAACATGCTGCAACATCAAAAAAAAACAAAAAACCCTTACTTATAAACCGTTACTGTGTCAGAAATGTCGAAGCAGAAGCGGCGGCGCCCCCCGGTGCCCATCACCCCCACGCCTCACTACTCTGACATGGACACACCGGAGCTCAAGAACAAACTCAGCAGGTCAGTCGCACTTCCTCCATCGTCTTCACCCTGAGCAAAGTTTACACAAAGGTCAAGTTGGTTTTTTTGTGCGTTTTTTCTCCCCCTCAATCCCGATCAAGGTGATTAAGTGATGAACCAATCAGATTACTCTCGGCTAAGTCGATCTCAGGCTGCTTTTCTGTTTTTTTTTTTTTCTCCCCCCTCCTGTCTCTCCCGGCCATCTGCTCGCCTTTAACCTCCTGCAGCTTCGGCGTGCGGCCTTTACCGAAGCGTCAAATGGTCCTCAAGCTGAAGGAGATCCACCAGTACACCCACCAGCTGACCAGCTCCGAGGAAGAGGAGGAAGAGGAGGGGCCCCTCGGCAGGGCGGCCTCCCGCGCCCGCTTCAAAGAGCCGACGGCGCCCTCTGCCGCCGCCGCGTCCCCCGTCGAAACGCGCCGAGAGGAAGCCGGCGATCGGCTCTCTGCCTCCCAGGGCTCAAACGCCTCATCCACCGCCGGCAGCGACGAGTCGGAGAGGTGCGTGGAGTGATCGGAGCGCTTCTGGGTCTGCAAACTGAAAAACACGTGGAGGGGAGAAAGTGTTCAGGCCCAATTTACCAGTTTATAGAGACGGGTAGTAACTAGTTCTTTATACTCAGCCTCATTTACTGGAGGAACAAAACATGTGCTTTTATTTACTTCTAGTAAACTACTAAACTACTGCGAGTAACTTCACTGAATGAAGAACAAACTTGTTTTAACCAAAACTTCAGTTTTTAAAATGAGTTTCATATTGAAAGAAAGTGATTTGGAAAGATGCTAATTTTGCCTGATGATGTCATTGAGCTACTTTTATATGAATTATTTTCATTTTGCTCTTTTTTAAAATGGCAACATTTTCACACAATTTAATATTTTGGTAAGCAGTTTTCAAATATTAATTGATTAATGTTTTGATCAGTTCCTCTGTACGTATGTAGCCTTCTTACCAAATACTTTTTTACTTGAGTAAAATATGTGGAAGTGCTGCTTCTCTTACTTAAATACAATTTTAAGCGTTATATCATCTTGGATTTCTTACAAATACAAAGCAGCGTTTAACAGCATAAGTGGAACAGAAATGACGGATGGTTTTCAAGTTTTTTCTTCGTCAGCAGGTCCAACCCTGAGCTGGTTCTGTCCTCCGGCGGCGACTCGGACAGCGACGCGTCGTCCTCTCAGGCCGCCTCGCGCCTCCAGGACCGCCTGCAGGCGGTGCGCTCCTTCATCCTGTCCCACTCCGACCTGTACAGCCGCATCCTCCAGTACCAGCCTCTGGTTCTGTCCCAGCTGCAGCAGCAGCTGAAGGCGGCGGGGATCCGCCTGGGCGCCGCCAAGCTGGTGGACTACCTGGACTCCCAGTGCATCACCTTCACCACGGCCAAGCCGGGCCAGAAGGCGGCCGGCCGCAGGCGGGGTGCGTGGACGGGCCGCGGGGCGAGGGGGGCCGGGAGGAAGAACGGAGCTTTGAAACGCTAATTCTGAGAAATTTGATGAAGAAAATGTGGGGGGAAAAAAAATGTAGCTTTTACTTGTGGAGTTTAATGTTTGGTTAAATCTTTTTTTAAACTCTGAGGCGCTTACACCAATTTAAACCTTGTAAATACTTGATTTTTTTTAAAGAGTTTTGGATTTTAGAAGTTCACTTTTCATACGTTGCATTGTGTTGTTAAAATAAAACGGAAGTGTTTGTTGTATCATGTGCAGGATGTGATGTTTGTAAATGTTTAGCATCCAGAAAGCAGCGTATACACACACACACACACATATATATATATACTTTTCTACAGAAACCACACCACACAAAAAGTTTTGAAAATGTTTTTTTTTTTACTTTTTCAAGCTTAACATCCAAACACCCAAAACGTACCCAGAGCTGTGCGTGTTTAAAGACAAGAAAAATCTCACCGCTTCTTCTTCTCACACATTGTTCAAGTACAGAGAGGAGTCCCTTAACGCAGCACGACATGAGGTCAGGTCCGTCAAAGAGTTCACATTCAGGTCGCCGCTGCTCCGCTCGGGGACTGGAGGGGGACGGGTTCACATTGCACACCCAGATTTCTCTACAGCAGCGTAAAGCAACGGCGCTTTAGAATCTGATTCCGAAAAGTACGCACAGCACCGCGGCCCCACCCCCCCCACCGGGGAGACGGGGCTCGACTCCGGTCCCCTCGCGGCCGGCGCGGGCTCGCTCCGCTTTCGGTGCACGCTCTCGTACGGTTACGACAGGTTGGCGATGTTGGCGAGGAAGCGCTGAGCCCACCACTCCTCCAGGTCTATGGGCACAAAGTCTGGGCAGAGGAGAGAAGAAAGAGGAGAATCAACTTCTGGTCAAGAGTTTGTCGTTTTGTTTCAACAGATCAGTTTAAAACTGGATGTCAAAGTAATGAAAAGACCTGGCTTTTACTTTTAAGAAGATTTCAGTGAATGCACCACATTTCAAGCAGAAAGTGTGTGTGTGTGTGTGTGTGTGTGTGTGTGTGTGTGTGTGTGTGTGTGTGTGTGTGTGTGTGTGTGTGTGTGAGCAACAGATCAGTCCATAAAGTCCATAAAGAAATTACTGGTAAGCTATTTGAAATGTTTCCAGATTTCCAGATTTTTTTCAATCTTTTCTACATTCAGTTCTCCCTCCTTCCTAATATTTTCTCTCCTTTAATTTCTTCTAATTCCTCTGTTTCATTCTTTCCCCTCCATTTCACTTTTCTTTATCCTGCTTATTTGCACTTCAACTTAAGTTTTCACAACCTGATCAGAGGAGATGAACAGTGACGTCTCAGAGTTTGGCTGTTTCCTGTCTTTATAGGTCAAAGATGATCAAATGACATCTATTAATATTAAATAAGAAATGATTGGATTGCTCACCATGAAGCCTTTGTTGTTTTTTGATATGCATTATTTCAGCACAGTCTTTGGGACATTTAAAACTTGGATTATACTGATTTTTAGGATAGAAAAGAACCTGAGCACCAATTGTTTACCACAAAATTGATGACACAAAAAGTCAATATTTGTTTTCAGTTACACAAGATTTCCAGCCACTTCAGTGAAAAATAATCCATCAGAAATGTTGCGGCTACAAACTGGAACCGGTTTATCTGGAGCAGCCAGATCCTTTCAATCTGAAACGGCGAATGAGACGTTTAGGCGCCGTTTTAAAAGCCGTGAAGGGAAAACGCCCACACACACGCACACACACACACACACGGTAGCGTTCCGAGTCCACCGGGGTGATGAAAGCGGCGCTTCCGCAATCAAGCTGATAACACAAGGTGAGATTACTGGTTCAAAGGTCTGCAGGAACAGAGCCGCCCGACACAAATCAAAGACGGGAGATCAGCTTCACGAGGCGCTGAGCTGCAGAGGTGGAGGTAACTCACTCTTCATCACAGCGCCGGGGGTCTTCTCTGCGTACTGAACCGGACCCTTGCTGTCAGCTGACTCCCCTCGGTCTTCCAGCTTCTGCTCCACTTCCTGCCATACTGCACACAGGGCGGACACACACACACAGGACGTAAGACGCTGAGACCGAGACACACACACTCACACACACACACTCACACACACGCACAGCTGGATTTCTTTATGCAACAGACAAGAAGTTCACAACGGCTTTAAAATCACAGTGAAAATACATTCAAATTTGGGCTGATTGATTGAGATTAGCTGATGATTGAAATGACCGTCAACTAATTTAGAAATTGATTATGCTGGAGGAGATACTTGGCAATAATTAATCCGAACCTGTACAAAAGATATTTACATTGAAGATTGATGATAATGCGTCTGCAAAAACTCCTCAAGTGGTAAAGATTTAGCATCACTTGGTTTAAATTCTGTAAAACAAAATGATCTATTAAGCATCTATTACTTATTAATTACTAAACATAATCCAAGAAATATGCCTATAAACGACTTGCAATGAAAAATCAGCAGAACGTGCTAATTTTTCATATCCGATTCATCAATTAATCGTCAGAGTAATCAATAGAATAAATGGCTAACTAAAGTTGCAGCCCTCGTTGGAATAATTTGACAAAATGGAACAAAAGGTCTCAGTGTTTTGCATCTTTAAATCGACTTGTCACTGTCGATGTAAAATCCAGATCCCAGTGACGTTGCTGCTGGGAAGCTGCTTCAGGAACTGGTTTTTATTTCTTCTCCTTTTAGTTCCAGCAACAACGAAGAGCTGAACTTTTGTGGCAACAAACAACCACCGGAGTCGCATCTTTCCTGGCGAGAGCCCAAAGGAAACAGAAAGTTGCTGATTTACACAAGCTCAGCCGTGCAGGCGGCTGTTTTTTCCCACCGAGGGACGGCGGGTCGGCGCTGACCCACATTACAGTAACTCGAAGCGACTGTCGCTTTCTGGAGCGCTGTTGAACAAAATGCTGCTTCATTGTTGCAGACGGGGACACATTGAAATGAAGCTGAGATCCTGTCCCGGGTTAGATTTAATCACGCCATCTCTATTCATGACATGAAAGCCATGTTTTCCTCCGGGCTCTTTTTCTGAATTTAAAGAAAAATTTGCCAAAGTTCCTCATAAGAGAGAGAAAATTCAAGAAAAGAAGCTCGAAAATGAGACAAACTTCACTCAGAGTGAAGTGGAAAAATGTTCTCCCACTTGCAGATTTCTAGATTTTGGAAGAAAATACACAAAATACACCTATGTGGAAAAAGTAATTGTCCCCTTTAACCTAATAATTGGTTCAGTGACATCATAATTCATTTTATTTATGATTTATGTGCGTTTGCTTCTTTTTTTTTTTCAGTTTTATTATTTTTAGTTGTGTTTTATTTTGGATTCTAATACGTTTCAATTCCAGAGTTGCACTTTATTGATTTCTGTGAACTTGCATTATTATGCCATCATCAATATGTTACTTGAAAATGCTCTCAAAACAACAATATTATCGTTTATCGCGATAAACGATAATATTGGAACAAATCATCATCCGGAAAAAATGTGTTATTGTAACAGGCCTGTGTATTATTTTTTTTTAAACACAGAATTTATGTTTCATTTAATTTAGTCGTGATGCTTCCAACTCCATGTTGAGCGTGAACTCTCTCTGAAGCGCCGTGTCACCTTTAGGTCCGACGTAGCAGGGAGCTTCCAGAGAGTTAAACGTCTGACCCCGCGGCCCACTGACCCCCGGCGACCCTCACCTTCGTAGACGAATCTGACGTTCTCCTCGTGCGCGGCCGTGAATCCCTCTGCGGCCGGGCTCTGGCTCTTCTGCGTGGCCGTCCCGTGGTGGCGCTTCCCGTTGAGCCGATTGAAGACGATCTTCGGAGGCGGAGAGCTGTGGGGAGGACGGCGCGCCGATCACAAGCCGGAAAACGAAGAGAAGCCATATTTGTGGAGGCAAGTTGAGTGAGCTGAGGCTCAGGCTTCAACCCACTGGGTAAAACACTGAGGTTCACCATGGAATCTTGTAGGTTTGTATATTAATCTTATTAAAGTCAGTCGCAAATCATCTTTAGTTTTAATTCCATGGAGCAAATGATGAACTTTTCTAATTTCTCTGTTTTTTTTTTTTGTTTTGTTTTGTTTTTTTTGGTGACTAGCAGGATCCTGTGTCCTACTGCTGGTCAAAAAATATTGGAAAATTACAACAAGTTTAGGCTCTGCTGGAATTGAAGTATAAATTCCTTATTATTATTATTATTATTATAAGAAAATAATCAGGACAAATTTAAGTTTCTGTCCAACAGAAAAACAGAACCAGATTGTATCTAAATGTCATATTTAAAAGCAATTCTCTTGATCTGGTCATAAAATCCAATAAAAAAGAAGCTTAAATAATTAGAAATATTCTTTGTTAATTTGTATATTGTAAAAAAAAATATATGGAAGTCCATTTCTGCCACTTGTATGATTTTTAAAAAAAAATCTTGGATTTCATTATTAAATAGTTAAAGTCATTCTTTTGAGAAAGTATAACGTAATTATGAGAAACACCAACAAGATATCCACAAAAAACAAACAAACAACAAATTATTTATTATTATTGAGTGGCGGAAAGCGGCTAACATATGAAAGGGCTCCATAAAAGGTGAGTCTACAGGTAGAACCAGATTTTACAACCGATCATGAACGCCCCACAAAAACAATGTTAAAACGTCAAAATGTGACATGGTAGATATGTGAAATATAAACAAAGGTTTGAAGAGCGGGTCTAAAGGGAAAAAAATTACACACACAAAAAAAATAGACACGTCCGATAATGGACGCATGCCACGTCGAGGTCGTTACATGACCGCACTGCTCGTCCACGTGGGAAGAAGTATTTTGGGCCCACGCGGCTGCCAGCTCGAGTCGCGTAAACAAAACTCCATAATTACAGGTACGGTAATAGAACAAAGACGGAGTGTACTCACTTCGAGGTGAGCCAGGAGGTGGGCTTTAGCTTCAAGTCGCTGAACTTGCTCTCGACCTGCTGTGTGGGACCTGAGGTGAAACCCGACTGTTTAACCTTGTGCAGTTTTTTTTTTATTTATTATTATTATTATTACTTGAAGTAAATAAACTCAGCAAACTTTCCTCCGTGGAGCGTCGTTAGGTAACCCGCGCTGCCACTCACTCACTCACCTGTCCTCCGTTGTGTAACGAGTTTGCTGGGACCCCTGGTGATTGTGTACATCATGTGATGTCAGGAAGCGGTAATAAGCCCGTCAGAGTGCGCCTCTTCCCCGGTGACCACCTCCAAACTCTTCACCGTAAACTTCCAGCTCGCTCCTCCTTGACGCAGCGCGTCCTGCTTTGCGGTGCTGTCGCCCGGGTCAGCCGCTCCGAGGTCGGCCACAAGCCTGCGCGGGACTCGCCTGGCTTGGCTCCGTGGGCTGCTGTGTTCTACGGCAGTGGGCTCCGAGCCGGCCGCTGTCCAGGTGCCAACGGGACCGCTGCGCGTTCTTTAGGGTGGTGTGTAGGTCATTCAAGGAGAACCCGGGTCCACGGTGCCGGGGACCGTGCACGGGAGGAGGGATGAACGCTTTCTGACGCCCGAGGACTGTGACTCTCTGAGCCGGACACTGTGTCTGCTGTGCACCGCTGCAGCTCCGAAGATGACTGCAAAACGCCCGCTCCTCTGACAGATTACAAGGGCGAAGCGCACTTTACTTTCATAAGGACTAGGAACTACCACGCTCGTACATTGTGAAGCTACCCATTGAGAATTCTGAAGCTTCCGGCGGCGAATTTCAAAATAAAACCCTTACGCTGCAAGAAAAGGTTGCGCCATCAAAAGGCACATCGTTAATACACTCAATTAGAGGAGAGCCTGGGCATTTTTGGAGTCCCACAGGGGTCAGTATTTGGTTCAGTATTGTTTTTTTATACACTGGAATTGTTTACAAGACACTTTATAGCCTTTTTTAGTAACTTGAGTTCATCATCATATCGAAAAAGAAAAAAAAGAACATTGAAACAACAAACAATGCTAAACATCCTTTTTTGTATTTTGAATTTGTTATTTGAAATGTAGATATTTTTCTCTTTAAACAGTATCTGATCAAATATTGAGGTAAAAGTATGTAATTAATTAAATAAAATCGGTGATAAATGATGCATGTATCGTGAATTGTTTAAATTTGTTATTTTAGTACTGATCTTTTTTTTTAGCTTTATATTTTTCACTGGTTGTGCAATAAGAAAAAACATTTATATTCAGTGACGTGCGGTGAGGTTCATAGCTGGTGAGGCACCTATTTAATCATGATATTTACAAATATCGACCCTCTGCATCTAATTTCGCGCATGCGGACTAAGCTGGAGGGCAAACACTATTTTACATGTCATCCATGGCCGCGCAGCCGCGGTAGAATAATTCCGTTAACTCAATCAAACTTGTTCATGTAGATATGATTAATTTCGTGCTGTGCTCCACCGCAAAGAGAAAAAGTTGTTAAAGTTCAACTCAAAACCATTTCTTTCTATGTGCTGTCTGTATCAGCACAGCGACGAGCAGGCTCGTTTCCATAGCAACTGACTACAACGAAACAAAATAAAAAACGGAAGTATGAATAAGTGACTGCTGTGGTAAGAGGAGAAAACTATAACTATATCGCTGCACTAGACCTTACTGTGCGGCTAGCTCCTCGGCTAGCTCGTTGGTACAGTTTCTTACTCTGTGGAGTCACTATGTCTGGGATCATGAGCGCCCCCTGCCATGAGGCCAGAGAACTGCCTGCCTCACTTCGAATCTGTTCTCTGCCGTTTCTGATCTCAGCACACGAAACACGTTACACATACAGTTGGAGACAATAAACACTGTACATAATATACATAAGATAAATTATGGAGAATCAGTTCATACATTAAGTGTTTTTTATTGGCAGCCAGTACAGTTAGCGAGGGGTTGATCAATCCCAGCTGAGGCTCAGCTCTTGTTGCCTCACTGGCTTCAGTGTGTTTGAATGGGAAAATGAGAAAATTCAGTGATTTTGGTGGAAAAAAAATTCAAAGTTGGTTAAACTAAATGAAAATAAATACTTCATAGTACAAATCACAGTATGAAAATCGCAATATAAGTCATTTTATCATCATACATTATTTTTCCTTGATGACATGGCGCCTCCCCTGACCGCGCGTCACCGTTTATATTTTAGATGCATTGTTTTACTGTTTGAGGTTGCTTAGCAACGTCTTTCAGGCTATTAAATTATTAAAGCGAGTTTAACAGAAACACTTGTTTTAAGATGACCCTCAATGACATAAAACATTTTCCACTATGCCTTTTGGTTGTCACGCTGACGTAAGTGGCGCAGGCTTTTATTTTGAAGTTGCAAACCCTTGGTTTCCTCTCGCCTCTTTTCTCTTTAATCTACGGTGGGCGGAGCCAAGCGTTCACCTTTCACCTAATAAACCACTACAAGCAGAGATCAAATGTTCCCCAGTCTCTAGTGTGGTTGTTAATTAACAAAAGTCTCGCCACACAGTGACTCAGCATTTCGTGATGATTTGGCGAACGCTCTCCGGTTTCCATGGCTACCTAGCTTGTTTCTAGCGGGATCCGTTAATCGTGTCACTCTGGGATCTATGCAGAGGGAGCAGCTGGTGTTCCGGCGAACCAAACCACCCGAGTGTCAGCCGACTGCCTGCGTTTAGCTCCTGGAGATCAGCGGACACAAGAAGCGGCTCAGACAGGCTTATCCGCGGTGATATCCAACACTGCTCACCCTCCTGCCTCCCGCCCCCACCCCACGCGGTCCACACCATCTGGGTCAGACAGCAGCGAGTTAACCGTCCACAATGCTCAGCATTAACAGGGAAACTTTTGCTAGATGAATGAATGACGCCTCCTTCAACCGAACTTATCCAGGTCCAAAGACCATATCAGAACCCAAAAGACTTCCAGCACATTTCAAATCCCTTCATTTCTGCTGGCCGCCATGAAAGCTGGATGTTAAGAGTCGCAGCTCCCATCATGAGGCATTTACGTGCAGATTTGGTCAAGAAGATCTCGTGTGACCCATGTGAGCAAAGTTACTTTAGTTTGCCAGCAACAGGCTTTAGCTTATGTTTAGCCCAACCAAGTCAGACAGTCTTCTTTGCGAATTGCTCAAACTCGGATCGGATGGATAGTTTTAACGTCAGTGGACTTTGACTAGGACATTCTTACGTAAATTTGGCTTTAGTCTGAAACTAAAGAAGGTGGAATTTGTCCCATTTCTCCCTCCTCTCCCAGTCTCCAGTTAAAGCTATTTATCCGTGTCTTCACGTGGACCAACTTCTCTATTTCCACTGAAAAAAAGAACAGTCCCCACTGAACGATGCCGCTGTTGCCTTGATGTACAGACCGTGTTAGTTTTCCGATACACATGGTTTCAGGTGTGGCCCAAAGGGTTTTATACGTTCTCGTTTGCAGACCTTCGACAACTTCTTCCATGTGTCAACTTATTTCAACAACGGCCTTCCTTGACTGCAGTTTAGGAGATTATTTTTGTGCCCGCTCTGTTCTTTGCGATGCCGTTTGTTTTGATAAAGGCACTCCGAGGTCATCATCAGAACGGCTCTACTTACACGGAGATAGAAATGAAAAACCAAAATCTCTCCCAAGAGTTCAATTACTGCTTCAATTGGGAGCATCTGTGCGATTAAATAAATCAAAGTTTGAGGTTGTGACATGAACAAAATGAGTTATTTTGGGGGTGGGGAAGCAGCATTCAGCAGCTATGCCCCACTAATCCAGGAAACTGCAAAGACACTGAAACACTGAATTCCTTTTAAATGAAGACTAAAAGAACTCCCCGGTTTAGAGTTGCCTTTGATTCCTCCCGAGTGAAACATTGATCAACATATTTGATTTGATTGACGATGGTTTTTGACAAAATGTAGTTACACTTGGAAGTGCCTTGTTGCTGAAACGTGTTACACAAATAAACTGGACTTTAGTTATTTTACAAAGCAACATCTGTACTATTCAATGTCTCTTTAGAGAGTTTTGCCTTTTTTACCACAGAAGAATCGTCTTCGGTTCAGTAGATGAACTGCCGGATTGCTTGACAATCAGATCGACCGAGATGCCACGAAACGTCAAAACCTGATCCGGCACGAACCCAAAAACACCTTCCACACATAAAACACAGACATGTTCCATCAAAAGAACCCAAACATTGTTTTATTTTAGGATAGACAATGAAGTAGGCATTCCCCTTTATGACCGCTTACAATCACTTTCTATGCAGAGTGTAAAAGATGTGAGGCTAGTACCACGCAAGCAGAAATATAATCACGTGCTCTGAAATACTCAAGTATACATTATCGCTTACAGCTGCAGTCTACAAAGACGTCTCACTTATAGTGATTTCATACGTCACACATGTAATTGGCACGGCTCGTTATTTACAGTCCAGCTTCTGTTCAGTTCACTCAGTCTGCAGACTGAGACCAGTTGCCTGCTTACATATCTGTACAATACCAGCGTTTACTAAACCACTAAAAACACATTTGTTGGACGCTTTCTTATTCGATAAATGGACATTGCTGGACTCAACAGAAACAATCTGCAATATATATATATATATATATATATATATATATATGTATATATTTATATATATATATATATATATATAAAAAAAGAAACGGCTAATTAAAGACCAAAAGCAGTTTAGCAATGAGTGGGAATAAATATATTAATCTATTCTATTTCATTTTATGTTTCTCTACGTTGGTCTACCATAAAAGCAATATTACCAAAGTAAACCCGATCGAACCAAAAGTAAATTATTTTTCCTTTATTCATAGTGTAACTATCTGATCATTTGTGAAGACAAACTGATTACAAGGACTGCCGGATGTTTTAAAAACAATTTCCAAAGATATTTGTTGCCTTAGAGATTTTAACTTTTCGTTTCTTTCGACATTTCTCTGTTTTTTCTGCTCATGTTCTTGCTTGGTTCCAGATTTGGTGATTTATTTTCGTATTTCACAGCATTTCAGTCCCACCATTCTGAACAAATGGAGATAAATTACTCTGACAAAAAAAAGAAAAGAAAGAAAGAAGTATATGATAATCACCAGTCCTTTCATACATGAGCGTAGAGGAAGACTGATCAGCATGAAACCAGCGCATTGACTCTCAGTCATTCTTGAACATTCATAAACACGACATGTTATAGGCAGCATATCACCCTCTCCCTTTTAGTGTGGAAAGACAAACGTTGCGGGCGTCAACAATAAGCAAAAATAAAGACAGGAAACAAACAAACAACTTATTAAATCCTGAGTACAGACGTCTTTCTGGGCAAAAGTCTTAGTTTGTCATTTTCTCCTCCATTTTGTTTCAAATGGAAGTTCTCTAGCGGTTCTTTCATCTTTTTTGGCATTGGTTGTTTTCTTCATGGTACATTTTAATCAGATTAAAATTATGTCAAAAAGGTGAATATTTACTCAGTAGAGACTGAAAATACAGGACAAGTTTTATTCCTTGAGTTCCTTAAGAACTTTTTATGATGGATTTGTTTTGTTTTGGTGGATTTGACCTATAAGTGGCCAAATCAATCAATTCTTTAAAAACCGTCAATCTAAACTATTACTTCAATGTTAGCCATTGTCCAAAGATAAACTGACAAACTTTAGAGCCCAGAAAAACCTGCAAAGACTTTTGTACGGATAGTCGGAGACGAGTCCGTTCGAGACATAAAAGTACAAGCACGCCGTCTGAAAATCTCTGCATGCACCGCATGTGCAACTGAATTCATCATACTTATAAAGTGTCTAAAGGAACATAAAACCTGATACATGACCTCTTGTTACGAAGCTAGAAATAAAGTTTAAAAAGTTTGAAAATCCACAGGTAAAACTCTGTAAATTTACAGTACTGGAACGTTTGATTTCTCCGACCCTCTTCGCAACAGATTGGGATCGCCCTATAATCTTCAAGACTATTTCAATTTTGCTAGATCGCAGCAAATTTGGGGGAGGAAAGAAAACAAAAGCTTGCTGAGTGGAAAGTTACTGCTTTTTTATACCGTTCTGCTAGAACGGTATCACCATTTCACAATCAAGTTCCCTTGCAATCTGAGAAACATTTCTGGAAATGCAATAGGTTTCTCCACCTCCACCATCACATTCAACCTGCATATGTGCAGCATGGAGGTGTGTGTGCTTTTCTAAAAGAGGTGGGGGAACTCTGACAAGCAAAAATCACTCTGTGCTCTTTATGCACCATGGTAGATATTTCCGTTTAGTTTTAAAATTGTCACATGGTCTTGTTCTGGTGAGAAGAGGGCCTTATCTGTTGCCACCGATAGCTGAGGACTAATTAGTTAAAACATCCCTTTTCATTTTAAGGATGTTATCTGATGTCCGGACGTTGCGGGCAGCTATTGACCGTGTGCCTCAGTAATGAGGTTCGCAGTCTTCCACAAGGCTGTCTGTGATGTAATTGATGTGTAGCACCTCCTGGAAATAATCTTTCTCCAACTTTGTGTTGACGGTCCAGGCTACAACTTCCACTCCCCTTCGAGCCCAGTACTGCACGTAGTCCCTGCAGACAGAAAGACACACACGGGGATGAGTCCATCGGGAGCGTGTGGAGAACGCGTCGACGTGATAAAAACAAAAGCCTTCTGGGTTGTCTCGGGAGCGCGACTTCAGAGGCTCCGACTCACTGAGACACGACGTTTTTCTGGATCAGGAAGGCGGAGATGCCGCACAGCCTCCACAGCAGGTGATGGTGTGCCCAGTCCAACAAGATGTCCATCATCTTCATCCAGTGATGTTGCCATAGCGACGAGAAACGTGGCGTGCCGTCGCCGAGGCAGCTCAAGCTCCACGGCCTGTGGGTCAACGCCGTGAGCACTTCGGGGTCGCTCTGTCTCATCTGGACAGAACGAAACAAAGAAAGGAACAAAAACAGAAAATGTCTGAAAGTCTGAACGGCAGCAGCGGCGACAGATGTACGTGACGGGAATGATTTGATAGAGGAAAACACAGATTTCTCTGCTGTGAATTATTTATCAAAGATACGAAACAGAGATTTATCTCTTTTTTTAGTCATAAATGCACAAACGTTAAAAGAAACATAGCTGGCTAAGATAATTTGTGTCGCCACGTAAGGGTTGGCTATAACTACCGAAAGCATATAAAGCGGCGCCGAGTAACCCTGCAGAAACTTTAAACCTGCGGCTTCAAAGTTTTCCGGAGATCAACCACGCTCTTACCCTGTAGATGACTTTGGGTTGGAAGGAGCAGACGATGCTGCTGTTGTAGAGAACCGGATATTTCTTGTACAAGTCTTTAAGCGCTGCAGCTGACTGGACGGGGGAGAAAAAAACAAGAGGGGTGCAGAAGGTCAGGCAGGTTTTTTTTTTGGTTTTTTTTGCAGCGAGTGTTTTTGTTTGTTCTGTTTCCAAACAACCACATGGTGCGAGTACAGACACACCGCTGTGGGCCCCTCGCCGAAAAAATGTCACAACCAAAACAAAAAATAAACTGAAAACATTCCAGCACTGCATCAACCAACTTAGTGATCAAAGCCTGAATACAAACTGGAAACACAGAGCATTTCCATCTCTCCCACACTTAATAAAATATTAATAATAATAAGAAGAAATCACATCTAATTTTCCTTTTTTTTAAAAAAAAAAATAAATAAATTTTAACACCTTCAGTATTAATTCAAAACTCAACTGTGACAAGATTCAATAAGCTTCTTCAATTGTATCTTTATTGCTCTATATAAGCAATCATAGTATATTTAAATGTTGTTATTCTCTGTTGTTCTGATGAAGCCTTTAGGTCTGTATCAATTTTTAATAAAGATTTCATTTCAATCATTGTCTCCATTGTTGGACATCGTGTTACAGTGCCGTACAAAAGTGACACAAAGAAGCACGTAACTATTCTTTCCACTTTACCTCAACCTATTACACAAAACATTACAATACTATAAATCGCAGGGACCGAATGTGGAGGCGTTTGAGAGAGGTAGGAATATTTCTGCAACGCACAGGAAAGGCCCCACATCCTTTTTGCGCGTTCACCTAAATCAATTAAAACCAGCTGACCGGCTGCACATCATCAACTCTGTCTGTCAGCTTTGTTGGCTGCACCTCGTCTGGATGACCTTTGACATCAAAGTAGATGGTGAGCTTCAGCTTGATGCATTCCTTCACCGCCTCTTCCAGAGTTGGGATCTTCTCTCCAACAAACTTGGAGCTAGTGAGAAAAGCAGAGCTCATTCAGAAGTCAGGCTTCAGAAACAAGGAGTTATATTCTGATGAGATAAAGACCAAAGCAATTCCTTCATATCCATCTCACAATAACACGTGTATTTTATAAAATATTTGCTACATTCTGTCCGCACTGAGGCAACAGGAGTTCAACCGTTTGATCGTTTTGTGACCCAACAGCACGGCAGACGTGCGGACAGGGGTTCAGATTCTTGCGCATTCCGTTTCGCACCGTCTCTCACCTGAATCGATGTTTGGCGGAAGCGTCGAGCTTGCGCAGCTCAGAGAAGCTCATCTTGTTGAGTGGGCCCGAACCGTTGGTGGTCCGATCCACGGTGTCATCGTGCATGAGGATGGGGACCCCATCTGCAGAGAAGCCCAAGTCCAACTCCACACCGGTCGCGCCATTCCTACTCGCCTACGAGCAGAGGAAGAAATGCACACATTCAAAAGGAAATTATTTTTCCAGAAAAAAACATGACGAAACTCATTTAAAAAAAAAAGTTATTTTATTTAGCTACATTTATTTAAAAGGTTGCATAGATGCTACAAAATCCTTTGAAAGAGCGACGCTATAAGGCTGATCTCTACATCCAATTTCTATGGAAACCCTTTTAAATTACATGTAGGAGACGAGTTGAGCCACTAGGTGTCACTGTTGCGTCAGAATGTACAGGAACTTTTATTTATAGGGATCCTTCAAATGTGAGGTTCAATGCTGGGGCAACCATATTCAATTTAACAGCAAATTCAATTGTTCTGCAGTCGAGTTTGTTTGAAAAGTCAAACTAAAGAATGAAGAGACTTTTTTCATTTTTTTTCCTGAAGTCACACTTTAAAAACAAGTTTGGAGAACAAGTTTAAGGCAATGGAAAAACCTCAAGAGCATGCAAAAATTAAATGTTTGACTCAATCTATACTGTTCAACATATTTTGAGATGTTTATCTGTGATTTAAAAAAAAAAGGTAAATAAATAAATAAAAAAGTTCAGCTCACTTCCAGTTTTGGTGACCAAGTTGGTTAAAATTGCAAAGTTTGGGGAAAACTTTGCTTACGTGACAAATAAAAGGGAAGCAAGTTCATATCGAGAAAGAACAATACATCTAAAGGTTACAAAATCTTTATGTGAATCAAAATCTGCATTACAAACAATTGCAGTGAGCCCTCTTTACTCTGATACTCATAAATAAAACCCAGTAACGCCACAGTTTTAATTCGCGGAGTTTTCCCCAAAAACAAATTTCAATGGGGAGTCCTGTCTTTTTTTAAAATTATTATTTGACTCTCACCTCCCGAATGGCTGCTATCGTGTTCTCCGGGGCGTCGTGTCCACCGCCTCGGTGAGCGACCGCGGATGTCTTTCCTGCTACGGGGCTCAGCACCTGGCGAGCCCTGCTGGCCGCCAGCGGCGGAAACCGGAACATGGCTACAAACAGATAGAGGGAGGTCGTGAGGGCGGTGGACCACAAGGGGCTCCGGGTTCCCAGCAGCACCAACACGAAGACCAGCGAGTAGAGGGTGACTTCATCTCCCAGCTGCAGCATGGTGGTTCTCCTTTCGTGTCCTCGGGAAGCAGAAATTGTCTTCAAACTGCAGAGGCACAGTCGCCCTTGAATGTGACATTTATTGTCCTGCAGCGGTCATTTTTCCTAAAACACGGCTTGGCGCAGGACTATATTCCACTCATACGGCATAGTGTTTTAGAAATGTTCATGATAAAGATTTAGTGCGATACAAACGAAGGCAGTCAGCCGGTGGGACATTTAACCCGGTTGGACGAACAAGCGGAACACTTTTGAGATTGCACCTCCCAGCGGATGTGGCAGTCGAGCACTTCCGTGCTACCCGCGCTAGCTTGTTATGTTACTTTATATTTTGAATAATGGATGCAATAATAAAGCAGACAACGTCGAATACATTTTTGAATTTATGACTTTACCATTTTCCACATAAAGGGGGAAAGTATTTAGATAATCAAGGACGGTTTGTTTTGTTAAGCTCTTCCGGGTCGGTCAGTAGGGTAGCTTCATATTAGCATGCTCCTAGCTTATCCAGGTTGACTTTGGTCACTTCTTTTGTTTTACATTTTCATTTTTCTTAAAAAAAAAATACACTCGTCAGTCGCGATGAGCATCATGGTGAGGCATTTGTATTATTTTAATAATATTTGATTTAATTAGCAACGAAAAGTAAAATCCAGTTGATCAGCTAGCTCCAGGTTAGCATCTCACTCAGAATTACAAGTGCAGCTTACATAAGTTTGCCTTTCTATCGAATACTTCATAATTTTTCTAGCTCTTGTCTTGATGTTTGTGCACCATAACGTAAAATGAGTGCACGTTGACAGTCAAGTAAAACAAGTAATGTTCCCCTGAAGGTTTAGAGAATTAAAAATCAGCCTTGTTTACACGCTACTAGCTACTATCAAGGACTGCTGTTCATTTGAGAAGGTTTTTGCTTTAAATCGGCCATTTTCACAATTGGGCTACGCAGTTGTTGTTTCTTTCCTCTAATAAATGTTTCTTTCCCACAGATCAGACCAATATTTCTGACCAGATTCACCTCTCAGGCCCTGACCTGCACCAGAAGATCCTTTCTCCTCTCAGGCTGTTTTCAGCGTCTTTCAGCTCCCACTCCGTGTTGTCGTGGAACCCTCACGCCAAAAATCACAACCCTGGTCAGATACTCTGACCTATCAGCTCAGAAATACTCTATGATTTACACCATGCCTCATATTAGGCTCCTGAGAGCTGTGTCCAGGCTCAAGCTGTTTCAGACTGCAGTCACATTGGTCCTCTTGCCCCCGATGTACTACCTCTACTTCCAAGGAATTGTCTCCCTATATCAAGTGAGCTACTCTACTGGGATTGCTCTTTTTGCTGGTGGCATGCTCTACACTGCCAGTCACCTCTTCAGAAGAGTTGCAGGAATGATGTACCTGGACCCGTCCCTAACCACGCTCAAAGTTTCTCACCTCACTTTCTGGGGCAAGCGTCAAGACATCTACCTCCCTGTGTCAGACGTTATGACCATTTCGGATACCGGAGACTCTGCAAGCGAGACTATCCTGAAACTGAAGAGATACAGCAGTCCAGACACATTTTATTTCTCCACTCGTTTCGGACGGGTCGTGGATAAACAAGGCTTTGAGAAAGTTTTCGGAAGCTTTCAGTAGTTGCTTCCATAAGCGATGGGACAGTAGGACCGGACTGATGAAAATGGAGTGAATGTACGATCGCGCATATTGTTTGCACTGACTGTTATTGAAAATAAATAGTATGAAGATGAAAATTCTTGGGGATTTAAAAAATCTTATCAGTCACTCGCCATTTTTAAGAAATAAAGTGCATGTCGCTGTAGTGGCATTTAAGGATTTTTACTTTTACACATGCACACACATTTGCACAGAGCGTATTTTAACACATCTCTCCATTATTCCACAACTAGTTTGCATTAAATACAGTTTATGATTTTGGATGAAATGTCACAAGTTTAAACTTTTAGCTTTTCTCTAGATCACAAAGTTTCTCAAAGAATACAGGATCTAAAAAAAAAACAAAAGCACTGCACCATGGAGGAAGATCCATGGTGCTTCCTCATGTGACATGTAATATCTTCACTCCTACAAGTGAAGTCGCTCAAAAAAAAAAAGAAAAAAAAAAAGGAACTTGAGTTCACACAACTAAATTTAACATGGCTTAAACAGCCATTTTATCCTGAACTTTTTTTTTAAAGGCTGAAGAAAGTTGCCTGAGCTTACAGAAGGTACCAGGCTGTAAAGCCAGCAAAGATGGCAACCCAGGCAGCCAGCGCCACCTGGCAGGGCAGATGACCCACAAGCATCTTGGCTAACTGGAAGGCGTAGGTTGGATTCCCATTTGCAGCTGTGCAGAGGAGAGGGGGGAAGGTTAGGCACGGAGAACAAGACAGTTGAAAAATGTCAAGTAAATAAAGAACTGTTTATGTAATAGTTCTTCCACCAACCAGTCAATGAAACGACTGTTTTAGTCATCCAACATCACGTCAGCATTGGGTTGAACAATAAATCTAATCGGCATTAAGGAGGAATAAACCACATTGACACTCGCATTGTTTCGTACTTCAAACTATCTTGTCAACATTCAATACGTCTCCACAGCATGATGCTGCCGTGACAATATTACCATGGAGATGGTGTGCTCCGTGATACGCAGTGTTAACTTTCTGCAAAAGCATTCACTTTTGAATGTATAAAAGCAGGGTTCCTATATATTTGCTTTAAAACATGCGGACATTTTTTAGACACTTTTGAGTATTCTGAGTTACATTGAAGCCATTTGAAAACATAACAGATATTTTTATGAGGGTCATTTTTCAAGTATGTGTGGAACAAGGACACAAGGAAGGAAGTAAAAAGAGAGGAGGGAAGACATAGGATGTAAGGCATAGTGTGGAAGGACTGAAGAAGGGAATCAATAAACGACACGAGGAGGGTGGTGATTTCTATTGGGCTGTCTTATCAACTTACACTAAAGACCAGCAAAGGGCACCTTACCCATTTTAGCTGCATAGTACGGGCACTTGTTGAAATCATCGTCTTGATTGAGCTCTCCATGACCACGCCCAAAGTCGCCCTCTTGGACTTCCTCTTTGATGGTGTTTCCAATTTCCTCGAGCTCTGAGAAGACCTGATTAAAGAATTAACAATTAATTTCAGCCTCCTAGTTACAGCTGCAATAGAACCGTCCTGCTCACCCACCATCATGTTGAATCCAAACGCCCTATTGGACTCATCCACAAGCCTCTGTTTGGCCTCCAGGTCCAGCTCCAGCTCATTCATCCTGCTGCGGTAAAGCTGCTTGAAGCCTCTGTGGCTGGTGATTCCTTCAAACTGGTAGAAGTTCAGACCCTCTCCCGATGCAGGCAGCTTCAGTGCCCTTTGGGCCACTTTCTTCAGGATCTGTCCTCCTGAGAGATCCCCCATGTAGCGGGTGTAGGAATGGGCCACCAACAGAACCGGGTCTGCGTCTCCCACCTCGTGGATCCGGTCCACGTAAGGCTTGGTGCCAGCAGAGAGGCTGATCTGCCGGAGAGAATGCCACCGTGACAAGTTTGCTTTTCATTGGTGAGAGCTTCCTGACGGCAACGTCATTTGTTGCAGAGAATTAATGTTCCTTTACTGAAAACAATGCGACAGACTACTCAGAGAGTAAACTGTAACTGTGATTTGTGCTCACTTGGCTCTCCCAGTCTGCTCCATAAAAATACTCCAGGTCCCGCGCCAGGGCCTCGCGACGGTGCAACTCCACAGGAAAATAGATCGGAGCGATGTGAGGGTGATCCTTATTCTTCTCTATCTCCTCCTCCATCGCCGAATAGACGAAGTACAAAGCTGCTGTGGCTCTCTGATTGAATATAAAGAGAGAAAAAAGAAGTGCACAATTGCTTAAAACTTTGTGTTTTCCAGCCTGGCAGTCCAACAGACTGTCAGATTTGATTGGGGACATTAATTGCTTCGTTGAAAGCGGTATGGTTCACTTTCACACTGCACTGTGATAAATCATCCAAATCCTAGGAAAACATGTTCACCTCCTGCCCTGTGCTACCAAAAACACTGAAGGAAATGTCACAAAAACCTCTGGAGGAAACATGAGCACAACCTCATTCTTCACAAAACATAAACCAAAATGGAGTGGTATCAGATTTTAGGATTTCTCTTGCGTCTTTGGTAAAAGTCCACGACCCATTCCTCCTGCTATCTGTGCAATTATTTTAGTTGTATTTATTTAAAGCTTCCAAGAGCAAAAGAAAGTCTCCAGTCTGCCATTGAACCGCACCACAGTTCATTTCAACCGAACCGAGACCTGGGTGTGAAGGCGGACCAGAGTTTGATTGTGCATTCACACCTCCCTAAACGAACCAAAACATCTGAGTTTCCAGAACTCAAACGTTTGAAAACTGATCTCCATGTTTGTTCGGTAAAACAGTTTGATGGAGCTTGAGGTATTTAAACTTGCGCATATCTCAGAACAACCGTATGCAATGACAATTTTAATAAGTTCTGTATCTGAAATGCAAATATTTACGTATGCAGAAGTGGTAAACAACAAAAATACCCCGGCTAAGGTTCTAAAGGAAAGTACAACCATTTTCAATCACAGGGCCCTGTGTATTTTGAACATGTCAACTATGTGCACTCTTTTAGCCAACCTTAAACACATCCCTGATGATGCGACCCCTGAGGAAATCTTTGACGAACTGATGGCTCTCTGCTAGATCATGGGACTCCTTGGTGCCCTCGGCTAACATCTCAGACAGGTCGGTCAGACTTGAAACACAGAGAAATAATCAACACTTCAGACATCTCACCGTAGTGTAGGTATTTCAGATGAAAGGCCCTGTTCGGTCTTTACCTAAGGCCCTCGTCATTGTCATCCACAATGATCCTGGCTCCTCCTTTCTTCACTCCATTGGATTTGGGTTCAGAGATTGAATTGCTGTCCATCTCTTCTGGTTTTCAGAGTCGCCACCTAATTGAGGCAGGAATATAATGATTTAACACTTAAATATGTGATTTCACAACTGCAAAGTCTGAATTACAGAACAGTCAAATTGTGCTCAAATAATAACAGGACATCTTACACTGCTACTAGACTTAGACTTAAGACTTACTTTATTGTCGTTGCTCAAAGAGACATAAGTAAAATTGGCAATGAAATATCATCGCTTGGCCACCGGAGCGCACACAGAAACACAAGCGTGCCTTAAATTACATAATAAACAAATAGTAATGTGTTGTTAAATATATATAACTTAATATTTTCAAGCGGTCTTAGACAGTTTTAGTGAGGAGACACAACCAGCTCGCTTTAGGTCAAAAATGAGATCCGCCGTTCGTGGTGTATTACGGTAAAGGAATGTCGTTTTGCGTGGCTGCAGTTTATTCAGGTTGATATCAGCTGTGGGGAATTATTGTGTCGTTCCTGTAAAACGCATGTGTGATAGTGTCGTTGTTTGGCTTTCCTTCAGCACTGTGTCAAACTGATGCAGTGTGGTGGGCATTACATGAGCAGCACCTGACATTTGGGGGACAGTTACAAAACTGTCACTGGACGTCATGTTGAGAGCACTTTAATAAAGTCTGCTAACATGGAAACTGTGCAGAAAGTAACTTTCATTCATCGTCTCCCCGACGCGTGATATTCTCCCCGGCGTGTTTTTCAGAAAATATGAAATTGAGAAGCTTCGTTTACCTTCTCAGTGCGCCGCCTGCCTCGCGAGGAGAAGGACGAAGATGATTGGCTAAAAGCTGCACCAATCATGAGTTTCAGCGAAGAAGCGTCGATGACGTTGCGCGTCGCCGTGTTGCCTCGCCGGCGCGTCCACCATATTGTGAGTGGCGATTCCACCGAGGTACGTTTAGATAATGGTAAAATGTCACCGCCAGCTAATACGAATGGAGTAACACGTGTGGAAAATATTAATTTGATCTCATTAGTTGTGCAAAATAAGTTGAATACACTTTTTCTGAAGATGTATCTATCAGACCTAGTGAAGGATGTGCTACCATTGACAAATCCACAGTAAATACGTTTGGCGTCTCGGACCAGGATTCTGCAAAATATCTAAACATGCCATTGAAAGGGTTCTTTTTTGCAAATTTTCTGGATCTCTGGAGCAGGTACAACTAAAGCCATTTCAGCCATGGTAAATTGTTTGTAAAGCTTTAAGAGCAAGATGTTCCCTTAGAATCTGAAAATCTCAGTATGCACACAAAACTCTGCATATCACATGACTTATGATGATTTAATTCAGAAATAGTTTACTGATCATGGAGGACACTTTGTAAGTCATATTATCCAAGTTTCCCCAGCCTTTTTTTATCAGGTTGTTGAGCCTTTTAAAGTCTCTGGTTCTGGTGCGGTTGGCCCAAAAGACTACAGCAGCAGTGTTGACTCTCTCAATAACAAACTTAGCAACGATTTGCAGCATTTTGCTGCGAACACTGAAGGACCTCAATTTCGTCAAGAAGTACATCCTGCTCTGTCCTTTCTTGTTGAAAGCTTCACTGCTGAGTCTCCAGTCCAGTCTGCTTTGCAACTTAAAGACGGAAAATGCTAACGGGAGTTTTAAACGATGCACTTAGAATTTACTTGAAGCCTCCCACCAATACGAGAAAGTTCCACTGTATGTTTGCGATAAAAATCCAGGAGCAATTATTGAACATTTAAAGTTTTTATTGTTTAACAAATACACATTTGTACAGAGGATCTTCAGACAGCCTCACACTCTCTTTGTATGTTGATATGAAACAAAACTAGTCTCCTTGCTAGAGGTTTCAGTGTTTCAATGTTCTTTGGAGGACGAAGCTTCTCTAAACACTGTTTGCAGGTATATATAAGTTGCAGGCATTTTCATTCGAACACAACATGCACACCAGAAAAGCTTCCTCATTCCTAACTGCAATACTGAAAGCCAAGCTATGTATGATCCACGATAATGAAGGTCCATGAGGTGGACCTAAAAAAAATTCCCCACAATTGCTAATCAAACACTAACACTAAATTAATGCAGCTGAGCTCCATTGGCAATGAAACGTCAACAAGTTCCTCCCTCAAGGAGCTCTCAGAGTATACCATGCCGTAAAGCCAGCAAGGATGGCAACCAGGGCGGCAACAGCCAGCTGATTTGGTATTTGGCTGAGGTAGGTGGCGCTCTCGCTGGCAGCTGTACATAGAAAAGGAGGAGATGAAGGTCAGAGTTCAATAGGCTAAGATATGAGATTAAGTAGAAGGAAGCAGGTGCAGTCAGCTGGAACAGTGGTGTTACTTGTGAAGTGCCGCAGGGTTCAGAGCTTGGGCTAATTCTATTTATTTTTCATGCTTTGACTCGGTGACATTCTCAGACAGCTTGGGATGCATTTTCAATGTTGTGCTTATTTATCCATAGATCCTAAGAAACAAACGTAATCGCAGTAGGCAGTACGCTACAGGCATGTCTTCAAGACATTGAAATCTTTTCATTTTCTGCTTGAACATTCTGACAACATAACAGAGCAAACTGCTCAGTCAGTAAATTGACATGTTGCTGCTAAGATCTATCGTTGTTGTATCAGCCTTCCAGACCTCTTAGGTTCTGGTTCTGGTCTACTCTGCTTCCCCAGAACCAGAACCAAATATGGAGAAGGAGAATTCAGCTTCTATGCTGTGATCTGAAACAAACGTCCAGAAAACTGCAAAGATATCGAAACACCGAGTTCCTTTAAACTCTAAACCCCAACAGTTTAGAGTTGCCTTTGATTAGTAAGTAGGGCATTCATTGACATATCTGGTGTGTATTTTGATACTAGATTGATACTGAATCTCTTACCTGTATTACCTGAAGAGAACGGACACTTGCCCTCACCGCCCATGGTACCTGCATGACTGTGTCCGAGACCTGTAGCTTCCTCTTTGCTGGTCTTTCCAATTTCTTCAAGCTCTGCAATGACCTGAAAATACACGTTTCTTTAATTTCATTTTCATTTATATCTCTATTATATCCTTCTTCAAATATAGCTATGTCACATTAAAGTTGAATGTTTTTTTTCCCCTCAATAAATTTGCTAACAGGAATCATGTTCACTCATTCACCAGCAATGAGTAGTCATAGGCCCTGATGGCCTCATCCACAATGCTCAGTTTGGTCTCCAGCTCCACGTCCACCTCGTTCAGCTTGCTCCGGTAAAGCTGCTTGAAGCCCTTGTGGCTGGTGATTCCCTCAAACTGGTAGAATCGGAGACCGTCCCCCGTCGCGGGGAGCCTCAGGATCTTCTTGGCCACGTTGTTGAGGAGGTGTCCACCTGACAGGTCTCCGATGTAGCGAACATAGCAGTGGGCCACCAGCATCCCCGGGTCGTTCTTCCCCACTTCGTGAATGCGTTTCACCCAAAGCGTCGTGGCTGGGGACGGGCTTATCTGACGCAGAAAAATGGGTTTTTTATTTCGTGTCAGAACTGGCTGACATTAAGAAATGCAATTCCAATTCAACAGAAGTCGGGACGTTGTGTAAAATGTTAGCAAAAACAAAATGTGATGATTTGAGAATCTTTCATCACAAAGACCAGATTTTTATGTATACCTTCTTTTTTTTTTGTGTGCAAATATTCACTTGTTTGTGTTTTGATGCCTGCAACATGTTCCAAAAAAGTTAGGACAGGGTCACGTTTACGTCTGTGTTACATCACCGTTCCTTTTAAGAACACTGTGTTGACTGACGGTGGTTTTCTGAAGTATTCCTGAGTCCATATGGTAATAGCTGTTGCAAAATTATATCAGTTTTAATGTACCGCCACCTGAGGGGTCAAAGATCACAGGCAAATGATGATGCTTTTTGACCTTGCTGCCTGCTTGAAGAGATTTCTGCAGACTCTCTGATGATATCATGGACTGTCGATGATGAAATGGGAATAATGAGAAATGTCGTTCCTGAACTGTTGGGCTACTTGCTCACGCATTTGTTCACAAAGTGGTGAACCTCACCTGGTCCTTGCTTGCTTCCCCTTGTAACGTAATCATGACACTCACCAGTTTACAATTAACCAGTTCACCAATAAAATGTTCCAAACAAGCGATTTTTGCACCGAATTCAAAATGAGTGCAAAAACTGAATAAAGTTTTCCCACTGAAACATTAACTATCTTGTCTTTTTAGTGAATTCAATTGAACATATATTGAAAATGATTTGGAAATCATCGTGTCCTGTCTTCATTTATGTTTTACACAACATCCCAACTTCATTGGAACTGGGGATGTGTTCCAATAATGAGTCTACCAAATCAACACTGTTAATAACACACTATTAACACACAAGCACCAGAAGAAGCTAACTCTGTCTATAGTGTAATATGAAAGCTGGGTGTCTCCTGCTCACCAGGCTCTCCCAGTCCGCGCCATAAAAGTACTGCAGGTCCTGGGCCAGGGCTTCGCGGCGGTAGAGCTCCGTAGGAAAATAGATCGGCGCGATGTAAGGATGGTCTTTGTTCCTCTCAAGCTCATCCTCCATGGCCGAATAGATGAAGTACAGAGCCTCGATGCCTTTCTGATCATATGAGAAGAAGTAGAAAGGAAAGTAAGTTAGAGCTGCATGAAGACTTTTGCTATAATTTTTCTGAAATTCCAGCTACGGCCTTCACAAGGCTTACGAAGAGCACAAACGGCACAAACGAAACGTTTTGCTGCACAAACCAGCACAATCGTAGCACAAACGTTCAACACCAGTGTTGTCTGATTTGGAGAAGGTGGGGGGGCAACTTCACTCAGGTCCCTGTATGCCCTACAATGTATAATTTCCCCTTTTCACACCTTCCGACAAAATATACGTTTAAACTGTTTTATTTCACACCATTGCATTGCACCATTGAATACTAGGGGGCATCAATCAATTAGCGCGATTGGGTTAATAACCCTAACCCTACCCTCCCTAATTTGGGTGATCACCGATCAGGTAATACTTACACGTGAAACCGATTTTATCTACCTCTGCAAAAATCTACCTCTGAAAATCAGCCACTGTCCCCTTATTGTCTTAATTCAGTTAGTTTAGTAGTTTTTAATTGTCAATGTTTTACAATAAAATAAATCTGGAACATTGTATTGTGACGTTATAACACCTGAGTCAGTTATATAAAAAAACAGCCTGAAATGCCGATACCAAAACTCAGTGTCAGCAGATTGGCGATTGGCCAGAGAGCTGCAGTCAGTGAACCCCTAATGCATACAGACGCAAATATCTTAGGACATTCACAGCGAGAATGTGTGGAGGAGCCCTGACTTAAGCCAAAATATAAAACCTACCCAGGGTCCAAAGTGTTCCTTTGGCATTGAAACTATTCAAGTATAAATTAATGTGGTTGAGGAGCTGTGGTGCACCCATTCCAAAGCTAAGATCTAAATACCAGATGCTTTTTAAAATGACTTCTCTAGAATCAAGCACAGACTTCACTCTCACTGAGTTAATGACCCAGAGCTGTTTCAGAGACAAACAGCAGAACCTTCTCAATAACTATGGTCGCCTACAGATTAGCATCATGAAAATGTTTGAACAGAATTTCATACAACAGCAGTTTAAAATGCTTTGGAAGCAAACCTTGAGGACGCTCTTTTTGACGATCCCTTTGTAGAAGTCTCTGCCCAGCTGGGAGATCTCGGTTTTGGTGTGGGACTCCTTGGTGCCCGCGAGTAACATCTCAGAGAGATCACCCAAACTTGTCGAAACACAAAGAAGAACAGGAATTTACACCTGATGTATCATGATAATGTGGAGAATGGAACTGTGAATTATTGATAATAAAATTTATACCTTGATAGTTTCTCCATATTTGTATTTTACACAGCTTTTGCCTTAGGGAGACAAAAAAAAAAGACTATTTAGCAAGCTTATTGATAAAAAAAATAAAAATTGACATTTTAATTGTACATGAAAATCAGACAGAAACCTGTCAGACTATTTCAAGTTTTAGACTTGTAAAATAGATACAAGTCTAAATTATTGTGGTTCACAACTATAAATAGATGTGAACTGCAGAATGACTATACAACAACAAAATATATTCAAACATTACAACTGGGTCTATAGTATTGAATTTTAAAGTGGATTTTTTTTCTAATCCGACCTTGTGCATCCAGTTCTGGTTCTGGTTTTGAAATATAAAATTATAGAGTCAAAAATCCAAAAAATAGTTCAAATGACTCACTAAGAACAGAAAATTAATTTGTAATTTATGTCAGTCCATAAATGAGAGTAAACTCTTTTGGAAAAGAAAATTTACAAAAGATTTTGTAAAACAATTACATTTCAGAATATGTTACAAACTAACTACAAACTTCTGTTTTTTTTATGTGCATTTTTTTTAAATTTATAAATCATCTCAAACTGAATGTCAATGAACCTAATAGTGGTTCTGAATAATAAAAAAAAAGAAATGGTTCCAGTGCCACACCCAATCCATCATGGAGGAGATGATGTTTGACAGGAAAGTTTGTTACAGAGAGCTGACATCTGAGAACCAGGCAAGACAGATGACGAAGCTAAACTGGCGACACAGACAGACAGGTGATGTAGACAGACAGGTGACAGAGATACACAGGTGACACAGACAGACAGGTGACACAGACAGACAGGTGACACAGATAGACAGGTGACATCATGTAGTTATGAGGAAAAAGCAGGGCTGCTGCTGTCTTTGTGAAGCATTTCTCAAAAACTCTGCAATGTGGGTGTTTTCAGTGTATTTTCTGATACGGGATTTTTTTTTTTACATTCGAGAATAATTTACTTATTTGGAATCTGCTTTGATGAATATCAATTACAATATTTAGTTATCACAGCAACCTGAGTAAATAAAAAAAATATTAAAAAGATAAATGGATAAATGTAAGTATATTGCAAAGATGGAGGCAAATGCGTTGATATTTTATTGGACATCGTACCTTTTGATGATGTGGAAATATGTTTGGATTCAGTCATGGTTAAAAAAACACAATAAATATTCAGTATTCAGTGTTGTAGAAGATTCATTGGGGTTTTGGGTCAAAAATGGTTTACAAAACCTCAGTTCCATCTGAGAAAAAGTAACCCCCAGATCATGATGGTGCCACTTCTATCTTTCACTGTTCTTGTGCTTCATCACATTCTTCCACAAAGATTCAGGAGACTTTAGCAAGGCCTGAATGTTTTCTTTGGACGAAAAGACCTCTGTCTTGCAACCCTACTCCTTGAATAAGAGACATGGAGAGTACATTAGTTTGTTGCTACATGTTGAACACAACCAGCACTTGCTGGAAACTTTTCTACCTCTCACTGGGTTACTGACAGCCTCTTGGCTGCCTCCCTGACCATGCCTTTTCAGGGTTTTATTTTTGGTTGTATCATTCTAATGCCACCTATTTGTACAGATGGTCTTCATTTTAGACACTGTGTCAATTAGATTATCATCAATTACTAGCTAATACACATTTGAGGTCTTATTTTGTTGATAGCCAACTATAAACTTCATTGACTTAATTCCAATAGGTTATCCGGAAATGCTAAATAAAGACCTGGGGAGAAATGTTTGCTGTGTTACACCCAACCCCTCAACAAGGCATGGAAATTGGAGACGGTTACTAAAATGGAGTGGAAAATCAATACAAACTATTGGAAAGGTACTGTAATAAAGGAGACAGGCCAACAAATTTACAGGGCTGCTCCTAGAGAAACTCAGTGACCTCTGTCTGAAATATCCTAGAGGAGAGTTAGAAAACTTCTCCTATATGTCATCTCCCATGTGTGTACCAAGTACATTTGCTAGCAAGCTAGCTTAAAAAAAACAAGTCTTGTTTTATGTTCTTATAAAATATCTTCAAACATAATTTAAGACTGAAAAACTTTTATGTAAAAACAGACACTACATTCTGCTACCCAGACCAATAAAAACAAGCTGATATTTCTGGATACAAGTGCTAAGAGTGAACAAGGGCACCTCCAGAAATTGCACTGTTGTCAAACTCAAGCCATTTGAAATATGGTAACATATTACCTTGTGCAGAGATGAAAACCAATTACCATTTTAAAACAAAAAATATAAATAAATGTGTTATTTATTTATAACATGCACAATTGGTGCATTTAAGAGCATCAAGTAGGGGCTAATGGAGAGCAGGCAACTTTACTGGGGCAATAAGTAATTAATTTTGTAGTAGATTTGCAAGTCAACAACTTACACGCAGGTCCACTTAGAACTCTGTCAGCAAGCTAACATTAAACCTGTTGCCTTCACTTGCTGAATTCACACACCATGCCTTCAGTTCATCATTTGTGTAGTATAAACGAGACACACTTATCAAGTAATCCAAGGGCGAGGCATTACTGTGATGCTTTCCGGTAATAAATTTCTACCTATGTCAATAGGTGGTATGGGATTTCCAGAAGATCTTGAGTGAAATGATCACACTGTAACACCCAATCCACTAACCAGGACTTAACATTTGAGAAGGCAGTGACAAAACTTTCACATGATTTGCCCCTTTGAGATGCATACAGACTCCTCAGCGAGAGGGCTTTTTTCTCCCCAATTTTCTAACGTAGATTACAGCATATTTATGAGTTAACATACGCTGGGAAGAGATACTGTGCAGTCCCTCATCAGTATGTTTTTAACATTGTCATTAAGTGGGGGAGTCTGACAAAAGTGAGAATGATTGCAGTGTAGCACCCAACCCATTAACAAGGAGTTGACATTTGGAGGGACAGACTCTAAGAGGGAGCCGACACCTGAGGAGCCAGTCAGAAAACCGACACCGCGCCTCCGCTCTGACGTTTGGTAAATAAATCCAGTTATCTGTTAGCATGCGAATCAGTTTTAATCCCCACACCAGCTTGCACATGCAAAAATGTTTTGAGGGGGAAGGTGAGTAATAAAAAGTAAGGCTATGCCTCTTTAGCACGTCCAAAATACAACATAAATCAAGTCAAGAGACAAACTTGTTAGGAGAACAACCCAATCACAGTCTCGGCTGAGAGGGTGGAGAATGTGATTGGTTAAAAGTTAAAAATTGCACAAATAATTATTGCCGGCAAGAGAGAAAGGCGGGACTTATTTAATATGGGCGGTGGATGACTTTGAAGATGACCATGTTTAGGTAAGCTAACTTTAGTTTTTATCTCTTATTGGGTACAACTTCATCTATCTATCTATCTATCTATCTATCTATCTATCTATCTATCTATCTATCTATCTATCTATCTATCTATCTATCTATCTATCTATCTATCTATCTATCTATCTATCTATCTATCTATCTATCTATAGGGGACAAGTTACATGTATCCTTCTATCTATGGATATGTAATTTTCTCTACTGTGAAAACAGGACAAGAAAGAAAGTTATGAATAATTATTCAACTGCAAATATCACTTTTTTACTAATATGTGTGCTAGCAAATATAGAAGTGTGTCGTCTCCTTAATAATAACTAGTGGAAATTAATTTTATTTTGAATATTCAGATCTGCTTGCTCATATTTGTCTTTATAATATGATGATATATTATCAAGAATTCCAACACTTCTATTTGTTATAAAAAATAATCAGAAGTATGTATACATGTAAGGAAATCTGTCCATCTTCCCGTTAACTATGAACTGTATTTTCCTTTGCGTGTTTTTACCACCAGGTGTCACCAAACTCCATGAAGTAAGTGAGGCAACTAGAAATTTTCCGCTTTTATTTCTTTAAAGTAAACTTTATATTACACAAAAGCTATGCGTGATTGTGTTGATAGGCAAAAAACACTGCATTGATTTCTTCAATTATGGTGAATTTCTCATATGTCCAAACCATAGAGGGAGTCGCATGCATTCGACAATATTTAACATCTATTATCAGCTGCTACTTTTGTTGCTCTGTTAATCTACACATCTTCATTTGATACGTGTTTTGTGTTATTATGTAATTTCAGTCGCACCCTGGATGAAGAACCTGCACCATTTGCTCAGGGTCTTTAAAAAACATTTGAGAAGATAAACAAAGGAACAAAGGTGGTGGGGCTGGGACTTTGTCCCCCTTTTTTCTGTGTATTGAAATGAAGTTTGGCAGCTACAAGCACGTCTTTCATGTCTCGCAGCCCATTGCGGTCTAGAGGAAAACCTTTTGGTTGTCAATGTCCTGCACCACCACATTCATCTCCAAACGTCCCACCTCTGTTTGTTTTTGTCATTGTTAATAGCTGAGACAAGCTTCCTATGGTCAACAATATTACATTGACCTCGACTCCATAGCAGCATGACTGATTTTGCCTTCAGATTCAATACAGCTTCCTGTGTTTATGAATATCTTGGCTGCTTTTCTCTGATTCATTAGTCAACAACAATACGTAGGAAGGTCCGCGCGGCTTCTAGAACCGCATGCGTAATATTCTAAAGAGGGGCCTAAGTGGCGTGTTTTGCAAAAGTGGTTATTTATAACAGTGCGACCGAGATGGTGTGTTGAACTAAAATCATTGCACCCTGGGGTTTATGCTCCTGTGACTAAACTCTTCGGCCTCGCCAAGTCCTGTTAATCACACTAGCATCATGCGGGTATCTTGTTCCTTCCCGTTGTTTATCACATTCCTGATTCATTCTGCCACTGTGTTTTGAAACGTTATTACACAGAAGGGAAACCCTCCTGTCTGTGAGGGATTTCCTCTTGTTTTCAATAATAAAAGGGCTCAGACTAAATTAATCCAGAACAAGATGCAGCTGTTTTCAGCTCGTAATTCAAAAGTTGAGGAGAACAACAGCCACAGAATGGAGCCGTAATATTTTGTGAATTTTTTTTTTTTTTTTTTTAGTAATTAAAGTAGGAAAACTTTGTAGAGCAACATTTTATTACAATCCAATTTATTTATTTATTTATTTTTTTGCCAGTATATCTCTTTTTATTTATATTCATGGGCATGTTCTTTGCAAAATAACACAAGCTCACCCAGATTTCATTGATCGCTTAAGTGACCATTCATTTGCAATGGTTTTTAGAAGGGGTGCATCGATTGCAGGTTTCCGGTCAATTGCCGATTACCAATCTTTAAAAAAGCTTCACCTGCTTCTTATCTGTTCCTCCCCCTACTTGCAGGAGTGAACATAAAATAGATGGTTTTCTCAGTGAATATTGTTTAGTATTGAAGTAATAAAGTCTCCCAACGGAGTATCTACCTAGAACACCAATTATGTCAAACAATGGGTTGATATTTAAGTCTTTGATTTTCGCCAGTAGAAGCATTTGGTTTCTTTCTAGAAGTGAAAAGAAGATTTTAAACCTTCCAAGCATTCGCTTGGCATTTAAGCAAGTAGTAAACATAAATGCAGCACCTACAAAGAATGTGCTTTGAACTCTGTTGCATTCACTTGTCACCGTATGTCGTCTTTGATCACGAAGAAACCACAGTGGTGGGAAAAAGTGTTTGCCCCCTTCCTGATTTTGTCCTGTTTTTTTTGCATCCACATTTCAAGTGTTTCAGAACATCAACCCCATTTAAATATGAATGAAAGACGACATAAGTAAACCACAAAGTACTCTTTACTGTGGTTCACTGGAATCCCAAAGCCTTAGGAAAGACTTTGTAACAAGATCTCCATGACTTTCTTTCTCATTTGTTGGTGATTTTCTTTGGATCGCTTTTCACTTTTTCACAAAAGGGGTACGTGGGTTTGGACTTTATATTTAAATTGGTTTGATGTTCTTATACACCAAAAAATGTAAATAAAAAAAAAAAAAAAACACGCAGAAACAATAGGAAGGGGGCAAATAATTTTCCACACCACCGTGGCAGGGATTGTATAACGCCCAGTGCGATTTCCAGTTAGTAACCTTCAGACACATCTTCATCGACTTGTGCCAACACGGGACCAGGTTCACAGTCTTCCTGTAACCATACTCCGCTAATGAAGTCTGTTTCTATACTTATCCGGTAGTTAACATCACCCCAACGAATTACTGAGTGTCCTCAGAAATATTTCAAGAACTTAAGACATTAGTTTTTTAAGTGTAGAGTTACTTTCCAAAAATACATTTCCTGGGCAGGTTGCAGCTGTTGCTAAGGCTCTGAACCTGGCCAAAAAAAAAAAACAAACAACAAAGGTCCAGAAAATGTTCTTACATACAAGGTTTTATCTTTTTACATTCTATTTTTCACATTTTTCTGATATCAAGCTAAATACCTGCCGACTATAAACTTCTCTGTTTTGTGGTTGTTGTTTTTTTTTTTTTTTAAATCAGCCACCCACCCTGTTTCCAGGCTTAAAACAAAACTGGCATGTGAATTCCTCATGTTGTCACCTATATTACCTTCAAGGCCACTCCCTGGCTGTTAGAGTTAAGAACTCATCTAATTATAGTGGATCACATAGTAAGCCACACAATCTGCTGACAGCCTCTGTCTCAGCTCATTTGTCACGCAACGCAAATGTTTCTAAATGCAGAGATTTTGATCTGACCATTGCCGTTTCATCAGCTCAGCAAACTGTATAGGACTTAATATCGACGGCGTCTTCTGGTGTTGAGATAAAACATGTTTTTCGTCACTATGCAAATTCATCTCAGCATGTTTTAGCAACAAAATCTATCTTTCTATCTTGATGGTCCAATTAAAAATGGCTCGTTTTGAAATATGTTAGGAATTTTCTTTTTCCCAATTTAAACGATTTTCTTGTTGGGATTTTTTTTTCTTCTCTTCAGCAATAGTTTTGTCTGTGTTAATCATCACTCTGATAGCATGTAATAGATTATTTTATCAGTGCTCTAAAGGTTCAGTGTCTTTGGAAAGTGTTTAAATCGCCTGAACTGCTCTAAATTAATCAAACTACAGCCACAAATATGAGACATGTCCTCAGTCAAGTTGGATGGAGAAGGCGATTGAACACAAATATTCAAGTTAAATCCACAAAATCGCAATTGGATTTATGACTAGACTTACATATGGATACGTGATAAAATATGATAAATTGGAACATTTATTCTTAATGTCCCAATTCCCATCACTTTTGACATTGTGGCCAAAACCATAATGTCCCATTTGAATTTGCTGAATTTTCTGGTAATCGGATAAAAATCCTTCAAAAGTCCAAGAGCTGTGAATACTTTTGCGAGACAATATTGCATAGGAATCAGATAATAGCCAATTATGCTTATTGGAGAATCTGCCATCAAATTAAAATCTTCTTGTATTTCTTTGTTTTCCTCCTGTTTTTAGAGGGGTAGCATTTCTAGCTTCACCGTGTCAATACGTAGACCCGGAAACGACACGTCTCTAATATTTTGACAATCCAAAACAAAGCTAGCGAACACCAGTTTTAAAACGCTCTAAAGATTCTGTCTGATAAACTAAAATAATTTTTTTAAAATGCCTTAAAAAGACGGGTGCTTTTGAGCAGTTAGCCAGAAGGCCTGTCTAAAAGAAATTAGCTTCAAATGCTAATTTAGAAAGCCGTTGGGCTAATTAGGTGGACAAAAGGCTACACATTGAGGCTGTTTTGAACATAATTCAAATTGTAATGTTATACTTTTATTATTTAAATAAAAAACGTCACTCACCTTGACTGAGCATTGTTCTTGCTCGCAGTGCCTCGTGTGAAGCCAAATCTCCGAGAGACACAAGGCTTCCGTGGAGGAACAAGTTTGTTTCTCAGGCTGAGCGGAGCCGCCTTTAAATCTCCAACCAGTGACCTTACAGACTGAATAGGCTCTGTTTCTATACATTAAGCGCTGTGCACTACCCAACACACAGATCGTTGGTGAGTGTTGCTTCCAAAAATAAGCTGCCTATGTCTGCAGCAGAGGGGACAAACAGCAGCAGGTGTTTGGTACACAAAAGTTTGCTCCCTGAAATTCACCTTAAAAATGCATCAAACTTTATAAGTTCATAAGGTTAAGATAATTCTCTTATTTCTGGCATGTGAGTATTTAATTCTCTCCAAAGTTCTCTCCAAAGTTTGAGGTGCTGCTTTAGAGCCCTGGATATAAAGAGGATATAATCTTGAACACACCCGACCTGGGGGCGATACCCGACCTGGGGGCGAAACCCGACCTGGGGGCGATACCCGACCTGGGGGCGAAACCCGACCTGGGGGCGATACCCGACCTGGGGGCGATACCCGACCTGCTGGGATCGATACCCGACCTTTTACCTTGAAACCGTCGCTCTATGTCTTTCTGCCGTTTCTATCTGGTAACTGTCAGAAAAGGTAAAAAAAAAATTGATGATCGTTAATTTTTAACAGAAATTATAACAGCCATTCTTAGCATTTGGAGCTCTTTGGCTCAGTAGGATGGCACTTAAATTTTATCTCCTCTTATAAAAATGTATGCATTTATGAGCTTTAGACCTAAAAAAAGATTAAATAAAAAGGTGCTCCCAATAAAAGATTGTAAATGCATCAAAATTCTCTTCTGTTGTTTATTTTAGGGAAGAAAAATATTTTAAAACCCATTCATCATTTCCCCTTACACCCTTTATATTATGTAGCACATAATATAAAGCAGTTCAGGACCTTATGGACACATTTGCAAGCTGCTATTAATATAAAGTAAAATAAGCGTTACTGGGAAAAGAATGTACTTTTTATTTCTACTTTTACAAACCAATGAATATGATTTGCTAGCTGCTGTTGGCAGGTAAAAAAATGCACTTAAAATCAAATAAAACAAAAGCAATAATAATAATAATTAAGTCGAAATGACATGCACCTTTCATGGATTCCTGAAGATTTCTCTTCGAACCCCCAGACAGACTCAACGAAGTTAAGTGTGTGCGTGACCCAGCAGCCAGCTAGCAGCAGCCATGCTTTCCTGATTTACAGCCGCAAAAAGTGGAAACATTTTCTCCCCCGGCGGGATCCAGGGGTGGCTGCGTGAACGTTTGTACCATTAATCTTGGTGGCTGTGGTGGCCAGCGGAGAGTGTGTTTAACCCGGGACAAGGCTTATAATTGGAAGCACACCTCCCGGCATTCATCTGCAGGAAGCAGCCAGGGCCTCCGTGTGTGAGCGGGAAGCTGCGGGCCGACAAAGAGAGGAAAGTGCACACACGGGGCAGGCATGCGATGTGATCACAGTGCGGTATTTGAGGGCTGCGATCACCTCATTAGAATGTGCAGGTGGATGGAGGGCAGGATGGAGAGAGCCGCGAGACAAGGCAATGAGGCAGGCTGAACAAATAGCTCCTTATTTGCTATGTTTCAGTCTGACATTGATAACCCATGAGTGTGCACAACAGACCGACCGCTGAAGGGTGACTCATCAGTGAAACAATGAGCTGTAAACTTTTCAGCGCTTATTATTTTTTTCTAGGAAAATCTGTGCTCATGCGTGTCTGTTGCAGCAATTTAGGATGCCGAAAGGCCGTAAAATACGCCTCCACCATCACGACTTTCTTTACAAAAGTTAATCCTTGTCTTACATTCCTGCATCTGCTGCTGCTGAATTGAAGTTCACGGTGACTGTGAAAGTTATTTTTCAGGAGAATCCAAATCTGCACTGCTGCATGTTTGTGTTTTGCGCCCTCTGACACCCCCTGATCCCCCTGACCGTCACGAGCCACTTTGTCTCCGAGCAAATCGGAAACACATGGAGTTGAGACGAACCTGAAGACTAACTAGAACCTCTAGAAAATCCTGCTTTGGTGCAAGTGAGACCAGTGAAAATTTGGTGGAAACAACAGATTAAAAAATTGACTGAGATAAACTGAAAATAGCGCAAACCCCAAATTCAAAACTAATGAAACTAATAGAGTTTGGACAGTCGTGTAGTTTTGAAAGAATGCTAACTACACTTTCCATACTTCAACATTCCTCAATATAAATACATGCCGCACCTTTCTTTTTTTCTTCTAAAATGTATATTATGAAATATATTTAATATTTAACACCCCCACAAATGTAATTAAAAAACGATCATGTAAAATGTTTTTGACTGTAAAATCATGGAGAGTAAACTTAATTCCCAATAGACAGAAAGGGGCTTTGTATGTCTATCCTAGTTTGGAAAACTGTGCTATTGGAGAAACATAATGCTGTCTTTTGTAAAATGGGTATAAAAACCAAAAAAATAAAAAATAAAAAGATTGATGAGTCCACCCTTTGTTTTCTCCTGTAACAGTAAAGCCGGCGTGTTGTGGAGGGTAATGCAGGGCGAGGCAGGGGGATTCTCACAATGGACAATGGGAAATGTGCATCACAACATCCATTGTGTTCTCAAGTAAAACATCTCCCAGTTTAATCCATGGAGTCAAAATATTTCCACCTCTGAATCTGACCCGGGAGCGCATGTTTTCTTGAACAGAGTAGCATGCATTCACCCGGGAATCCACAACAAAAACCTTCTATTTCTGTGTCTTGACATTTACCCAGCTTTGAGGAACGACCCAAGATCTGATGATTTCGAAGAAGAAGAAGAAAAAAAGAAGAAAAATGCACACTGGACCAGAGCATCAACTGTTTGGATTTAGTTTTCCCAAGTGCCACTGCACAGAATAAACCCGCATATTTATCAGGAAAACTAACACGCTGTCGTCCACATGGTGAAACCTGGTAGGGGCAGCATTATGCTTTGGGAATTCTTCAGCAGGAATGGGGAAGCTGGTCAGAGTGAATGAGAAAATAAATTAAGCTAAATCCTGGGAAAAAAAACCCAAAACAATATATATATATATATATATATATATATATATATATATATATATATATATATATATATATATATATATATATATATATATATATATATAAAACACAAGAACTCTTGGGATCCCAGTGGTGAGACAAAACCTCCAGACTCACAGCCAGAGTCACAATGGATCAGATTTAGATCAAAGCAAATTCATGTGTGTGTGAGTGTGTGACCCAGCCAAAGATCTGACCAAATGAGAATCTGTGGCAACACTTTTAAAAAATGCTGCTTACAGACCGCTAAGTTTGAGCTACTTAGCGAAAGGAGGATGGGCATAAATGTCCACCTCTAGATGAGCAAATATGGCAGCGGGGTTTGGGGGAGGACATAAATACACTCCACACTTTTGAAAACCATGTATAATAATGCACTGCCATTCTATCATGTTAAATCCTGATAAAACACATTGAACATTGCAGGTGTCATGTTAAAGATCCAGTAGAAGTGGAGAGACTACGTTTGCAAGAAGAAAGAGGATCTACGAGAAACAAAGCCATGCACCAGGAAAGTTAATGGTTAATGTCTATAATGCTAACTATTTGTGCAGCTTTCGTACGATTTAGTTCCATTAAATAAATTCACACGCTGCAAAAAAACCCCCAAAATCTTACCAAATATTTTTGGTAAAGCTCCAACACCATAAATGACAAAACTAACTTTGAAGTAACTTTTCAACAATACTTGGGAGCTTGGCCCTAAGCCAATAATTCCTTTACGTTGATTTCAGAAAAAAAAGTACAAGTTCCACTGGCAGATTATTTTACTTATAACATGGGAAAAATGTCTTGTTGTAAGTGAATAAGTGAACCAGTAGATTACTAAGGAATTATTCATTTAAAACAGGTTGCTAGTATCTCGCTGAAAAGTTACTTCCAAGTTAGTTTTGTCTTATTTCAAGTGTAACTCAGTTATTTGCAGTTGAAACTGGACCAAAAGTACTTGGTAAGACTCTGTGTGTTTGCAGTGTAGGTACTTTCCCTCCGTCATACATTTCCCTCCCCTAAAATAACACGTCTAATCCAGCATGGAGGACCTGTTCTCACACACTCAGCCGCCGTGTGCATTTTTAATTCTTTGAAAGCGCTGCCTCTCCCAGCAGGGGGTTCCTGCTTAAACGAGGAAAGCGTCTCAAACTTGGCCTCAGAGACCAATACAGGATAAATCAAGGAAGCCTGCTTTGCTCTCCACATTGCAGCCGCCCATGTTCCCGGTGGCAGTCCCAATCTAGCGTTGCGTTCGAAAACAGCCTGGATCCTCATCAGGAGAAGGTGTCAGGTGGGCATTGGGGGCGACCGATTGGCTGATGAACAGTGTTTGCTTTGGCTGCACCAGTCAGACTGACGGTCTCCACTTTGGAGCAGCGGGGGGATTTCCTCAGAGTTAATCTCATCAATAATGAACAATACCACAATTCTGCCTGAGGGAAGCAGGTAGCAGGAGGGTCCGATGGTGGGATGAGGTGGAGCGCTAGGTGCCAGCTGGGTGCTGACTGATATGATCTGGTCAGCTATTACAGCGCTGCCACTCATGGCTTTAATTGCTTACCTTGAATAGAGCACAATGTGCATGAGAGGAAGTCCGTGTTTAGATGTCTATCGGCGTTTGGCAGGTTTATAGCGTAATTGTGCCCTTATCAGCACCTCTATTGTGGAAACCTCTGTTTATGAGATGCTGTTAACAGTATGGACTTCATGTATGGCAAGAATAGCTGTTGTATGCGGGGAACAACTTTTCTTTTTAATGCAGGAACATACTAGGTGAAGGTCAAGCAATATGTCAGACCCGAAGGCAGGCAGCGACTCAAATATTTTCCAAAAGGATTTCTAAACCTTTAATTACTCCTCCTTATGTGCCTTCACTGTTTAATCTTTGCAGAAAATTCCAGTTTTATTAATTTAATCAGATGGATTTTAACTATACTGATTGATAAGGTACTGAGTTTTACTTATCAAAAATCATGGTCTCGTTAAAATTGTTTGTTTTCATCAGTCTCCAGTAGAAACTCCTCTGTCAACAAAAGTAATACAGTTTTTGTCTGGAGGCTTAAACCTCACATAGGAATGGGTCTAATAATAATTTAAATTTGGTGGTTATATTGGCTGCAGTCGCCTAGCAATGAATATGTAATCTATTTATAATTCACATTAATATATTTCCCTTTTACATTAAGCAAGGAAACAAGACTTAATTATGTAGGTGAAATATGGTTTCTATGCACAATAGATTTTTGTCTTCACTATAAGATAGTTTGGGAAGCAAAGAGGTAATGATGCCAGAAAACAGCCCAAAAATTGGAAAGGAAGACAGTAACTCAATGAACCAGCTGGAGCTGTAATTGGCTCCCAGGTACCGTCTGCTGGGGTAGATCACTTTAAAGCTCAAACGTTGTTTATCTTCTTTGAACTGAGGTGAAATCAATCAAAACGACTACATCAGGGGACTCATACCCAACACACAGATGCCAGTTCCTTATTGACCGCACATGAATAAAAGCAATAGAAGAACTGCTAAAGACACAACAGATTGGTTTTATCTAACGCCCTTTTCTAATGCCGCCCTGGGGAACCACCCATATCACCTACTGAATTGAGGTTGTTTAACCCTAACAGTTTGTAGCACTTTGTCATATCAGAAGACAATCAATACTTAATCATCTTTCAGGATATCTTAAAGGTCTGAGGCTCTAAATAACTAGTCGAGGTTTTCTAAGTTTATTTATTTTATATCAAACATTTAGCAGAAGAAAAACACCTTTACTTAAAAGATCATTTAGTGTTTTGAAAACCATCCAAGTTGCATCATGACAGCATCACGGTTATGAACGTTGCATCTGGATAATCTTAGGAGCACAGTACGTGGAATAGAGATATGCTACTTTACTATAAAGTCACATATTGTGTTCATAGGTAACTTAAATCTAAGTTTTTTTGTATGTTTCTTGAAGCCACAATTTACAACAGTTAAATTGTTGTAATAATGCCCTGTGTTGCTGAGTAATTGTGCCAAAAATTAAGTTTTTGTGTGTTTTTTTTCCCAACCTGGACCCCATTATCCAATCTTTTCAAATAAATAATAAGGGGGAAATGTTTGGGAAGCCATTGAGTGAGTATGTTTTCCTCTGGAAGTTCAAAAAGGCAATTACAATCACTCCTCTCAGGATGAAAGCTATTGTTTTTTTCTGCCAAGTCCAGATGCTTACAACTGTGTGCCACACTAAAGACTATGCTAGAAAAATCCCTGATTCGCCCAGAGTGCCTAAACGAAGCCAGGTTTCTGTGAAGAAATGTTGCTCTCTGCGGCGTCTTGACACCTTTCCAAAGCTGAATGACAACCAAGATAAATAATTTGGGTTTCAATACGTTTCAATAAGATTTGATGTGACAGCAGCCCAAAAACAAAGGGATTCTTCGATCAAAGCGACTCCAGAGGTCTGCCGAACTCTCGAGAAGATGCTGGAGAAGGGTAGCGCTTCATCTTTCAACACTGCGCCGAGCCAAAGTTTGGTTTCAGTTAACAGCGGCGAGTTTTCACACTTTAAGAAAACCGCAGAAGCACAACATTTACAAAAGAAAACAAGCAAAACTGCTGGTAAGATGGAAGAACAAGAGCTACAAGCTCCCCATGTATAGCTTGGTTATAAGTTCAACATACTCAACTTTACACCTAAATGTAACTAGACGAAAATACACAAAATGAGAGGAATGTAAAAACAACAGGATGCAATCATTAAAAATACATTGAATGGAATTTAATGTACATTTATACAACATTTTAAAATAATAAATACAGACATCAGTGCATGCATTCAGAGCCACACACTCAACGTGACTGAACTTGGAAGAATCCACAGAGGAAAAATGGGTGAAAGACTGGATTATTAAACTATTTAATTATGAGACACATATGTACATCTTTGAGGTAAAAAATAACATTCAGACTATTATACAATAAGTCTGTATTGTAACAAATTGCGCAGCATACTTGCCTTTGTTTTCTAGATTGTGCTTTTGCAAGGCAATGAAGTTTATTTAACTTACGGCTTGAATTGTAAAATCTGCCTGCGCTGCTCTACATATTTTTCCTTGTTTTTCCAACATCCTCTGAGAGAAAGTGAAATCTCAACATGGAGTTATTTTTCTCCCCAAACTCCATACCGCCAACGACTTCTCTGATGACATTCTGCAGGGTGAAGGAATCCCCTCAGTCATGAGTTAATGCTGCGTTTTAAAATACATTTTAAAACAACTGCTAAGCTATTCCCACCACAACCACATGAACTGAGCTGTCTACGTGAATTTATATAATAAACAGATAAAATATGCCTTCTTAGGTGACTACAGCCAATATAACCACCCAATTTTCAATAGATGAGTATATTCTTTTATACTTTTAGCAATAAAAATTATTAATAGACACAAATTCAGTCTGATATGATCTATTAATGTCATCGTCTCTATCTGACCCTTCTGCCCTTAACGAATGACAACACTAAGGTTATACAGAGATTAATGTTTGCTTTTAGTTGTCTAATAAAAATCAAGAGCTGTTGTAAAAAGACTTTCAACAGATCATTAATTATTAGTGTTTTTATACGATCAGATTATAAGGTGATTGCACACAAAGCACATCCATCTTCTGTAGATCTTTCAGAGGAATGTGGGTTTTACCAGGTTGTGAGACTTTTGTTGCTAAAACGATTCACAATTGTGACCTTTTCTTTTTAACTCTGCACCTTTATACATCCTTCGTTCAGCAGATGTTGGACCTCGTCATCGGCTTTCGTGACTCACAGCTTCAGTAGATACAGTCAGATTGTTATACAAGCAACTCATGCGACCGGGATTAAACATTGGTTCTGATGACTAAAAGGTTTTCTTTTGTCCAAGTCAATATTAACTCAGCCGATTGGAGCAATCTGATGTGTTTTTGAGGAATTCAGATAAGATCTTGGGAGTTTCAGGTCAGACCCATTTGTTTGACGCAGACAACACCCAGCTTTAAGTAGCATCTGGTACCAGTCGTTTATTTTTCTACGACAGCCTTTCTCTGGTGTGATTATGTTTTTTGTGTTGTACTGAAGACTGAAAAGACAAACTCAAGGTAGCTTGTTGCTATGCAGTGGAAAGAATGAAAAATATGTTTAATGGCTTTTAATTATTTTCCTACAAATAAATGTCTAATCATTACGTTATGGATGACCTTTCATTGCAGTTAAAGATGAAAAAGTTTTTAATGTACGTCTCTAATAAAGTGTGTTACAGTCCTTCTGCAAAAAACTGTCTCAGGGCGTGAAGTGGACTAAGCACCAGTCCTGCTCGTTTCCTAGAAAGTTCGGTTCGTTTGTGGAGGTGTGAATGTGCGATCAAACTCTGATGTGGACCAAAAAAAGTGAAATCTGGAATGCATCTGTATGCTTGAATTCATCTGTGAATGCCAAACATACTGGGGCCTGTTCCGAAAGCAGGAAGCAGACTATAGCACAAAGCATTCTGGGTAAATACAACCAAAATAAATGCAAGAGTCCAGGGAGAAAGGGTTTGAGTTTTTTTTTTTTTTTTTTTTTTTACCAGAGACAAAAGAGAAACCCTAAAATCTGATGCCACTCCAGTTTTGTTCTTGTTCAGAGGTTTTTGTATCATTTCCTTCTTGGTGCAGCGCCACCACAGGCGAGGAGGAGGAACAGGTTTTTCAAACGCCTTTGGTTATTTGACATAGTGCAGTGTGAAATCAAACCACAGCAGCTGAAAATGTAACAACTGTTGCAACTCTGATCTCCAGATAGTCTACAATACTATCAGGAGTGACAACATCTTCCACATTAGAATAAAAAAACAGTTTTATCCAGCCATCATTGAACATGATAACAGTACAATTTATTTCCCTTCAAGAGCATCAGTGACGGTAGGGAAACTAGTCCAAGTACATGTTTTACAGGATCCTTTTTGTCATTTCAATGGTGTTGCGATTGAGTCACAATCGTAAGTCTTGTATCTTGCCACTGCATTGGTCTACAGCCATTATTTAAGCATATTTGTTGCTACAGAAACATTTACAGTACTTGTTGGAAGGTTTAGAACATCAGGTATTTAAGACCTTATTTAGAAGTGTTATGATGCCGAACGTTGGATGAAGATACCATCTTTGTATCCTAAAAATATCCCTGCCATACTCTGTACGACAGAGTGGCGCTTGGAGCGTCTCCCTCTGGGACTCCTGGCTAAGAACAGCACACAGTCAACAAGCGTGTTGCCTTTTTGTCATATCAGGGCATATTGGAAAAGGACAGCAAGTGAGCCAGAGACAGTTCCTCCTCCAGATTCTCAGGCCTCGGCAGGTCTGTCTCAGAGGCAGGTTCCTGTGTTTGTGCCTGTTCCTGTCTCCCGCTGTCACACCGAGGCGCGTCGCCATTGTTTCCGCGGCGAGCGCCGGAGGTCAGGGCTTCTCTCTCTCTCTCTCTCTCTCTCTCTTGCGCTGGGGCTGTTTCTCTGCCGACCACACGGCCCGGCCAAGGGAGGGGAGCCTGGAGAAAGCAGAAGGCAAAGCTCCAAACAAAGCCTGCCGACGCCTAAACTCGAGATGCAGTCAGAGAATGGAGAGGTGAGATGTTGATTCTGGTAGTGCATGTAATGCACACAGCTCCCTCACACATGCACGCGTCCACCTTTTGTTGTACTGGAGGGGGATTCCAGGTTTTCTGGTAAACATTGTGCTGGTAAACAGACTCCCTGTCTGGCACAAGGAGATTAGAGACGGATCATTTTGTTCTTTTCTTTTTTTCTTCTGAATATTTTGCTTTGCTTTTTCATCCACTGACCCTTGGGTATGAGCAGAAATAGGTACTTGGATGTTAAACTCTTTGCCCCCAAAACAGAGGCAAACAAGAGAACCTGCAGCTTCTTCGGCAAAACATCGCATTTGCTAAAGACACACACTTTCATATTTCTGTGTCTCCTGGAGGTTCTACGTCAAAAACAAGATGAATGCTTTTGGGTGAGATCCAGCTCAGATTTCTGATTAAGCACAGATATCCGTATTCACTGCGTCTCTGCAGATTTGTTGGATTAAGAACGTCAAACTTATATGTATCGCAGAAATTGGGGGGCAATTTACACATGAAATTACCATGATATTTGCTCTGGCGTATAAGCCTGAAACATTCCTCGCCTTCCCAAAACAAACTGTTCCTGTGTGGCAGCCGATAGGTCATGTCTTACTGTTTTTAAAGTAATTATCCTCATAACTGCGTTAATTGTGCATTAAGGGCTCAAGGTTGTTAAACTTACATTGCTCCACAGCTTCATTACAGAAGTAGCACTGAAACCTCTTGGTGAGAGAATATGTCAAACCTTTTACTTTAAACATTTGTTTGCCCAGCAACTTTCCACCGTACACATTCTGTGAAGCTTTAGCTCTCTGGCACCTTGTTGGACTCACATCTGGGAGCAACCGCAGATCCCTAAAGACACACTTTTATATTTTTATGTTATGTGTCGTGATGAAACCAGGGTGGTTGTAGCTGTTTTTCTTTTTGAACGCTGCCTTTATTCCCTCTCGTCCTAAAGAAAAAAAAAAAAACCTCCATCACTCAGCACGGTTTAAATGAATCTGTCCATCCAGACCCAGAATGAAACAAAAGTCTGACTGAAGCGCTGCCAAGATCATGCCAAACTCACCTCCTCGCCCCCCTCTCCTTCATTCTTTAAGCAGAATCAATTATTGCACCGATTATATTTCCTACTGCCAACTAGCACAGTTAGAGGAACATGCTCACGTACTGTAAGTTGCAAGTGATTAAGTTGCGACGCTGATTCCTAAACGTTTCCTTTTCTATTAAACATTTTCGGCTGGAAAGATTTTCCCCTAAATGTCGGCTTTCTTCTACACACTTTCACGTGATCGAGGGGCCAAAATTTCACTGCACAAGACATAAAGTTACACACAGAATTCGTGCATGATTGCAGAAACTTTAGGATTGATATTTATGTTTTACCAAGGCGGAGAAGACAACATTCTGGCATGCAGCTCTGTTTGCTGCTATAGGCGTGTAAAATATCAAAATATCTTTCTATCACACTGTTGGAGCAACAGTGATGCAACTCTAGACATTAGAATATCATAGAACAGTTTTATTTATTTATTTTTTTACAAAGTCGGCACATTATATAGATTAATTACACAGAAACTGAATTGCAACATTTAAAATTAGAGTATTAAATTATTACATCACACCAACACACCCAACATCTCCCCCAAAAAAAACAAACCAAAAAAATAAAAAAGTATTATAATAAAACATTTTATAAAATAGAGATATGGAGTAAATGAAAAGTTTGCTTCATAAAACACTTAAAAGTTATTATTTTCAAATCATTTTAATTTGAGAAATGAGGCTGATCAGAAAAGATTACTCAGATTTATTGAATGACTGCACACAGGTTCAAAAGTAAGTTTTTGATTTTATCAGAACGATTCTTGGTCATGTTCGGAGCGACCCAATCAGAGTCATGACTTGAATCTGGTGAGGAATCTGTGGTGGGAGATAAATATCAGGGTGATGGTAAAGAGGCTCTCCATCCTCACTGCCAAAGATAAATGATTAAATTACCAGAAATGATTGATCACTTGTTATCGGAAAAGTCTGGCAACGATGACCCGTCTCCTAACGATGAGTGCATCCAAACTTCTAATCAGACCTAAATGAATGATAAGAAGTGTTTCCAGGATCTATAAGACACACAGATAGAGCAATCCCCTGTAGGGTTTCATGTGGTAATCTCCCTCAGCATTATTCAGCAATGCTATAATAATATTTTCCCACTTTGATGGTAAAAATCCAGACTGAATCACATACATTTCTAATTTCACCCCCTCTGCGCTCCGAGAGCCCCGACATCAGTCCCACTCTTCTGGATTCACCAGCACTCCTTTCGTTAAAGCTTTGGGTTCAGCCAAGTTTCAAAATGCAACGATAAACTATCTTTATGCAAAGTGTTAATGGCGGCAGATGAATGGGCCGTGAAACGTCAGGCAGTCCACGGAGTTAAGAGGTGTACACAATGTTCACTTTGGAGGAATCATATTCCCACTCAGGCCTCTTTCCATTCTCCCTCACTTTACCCTCAGTGCAAACAGTGAGTGTAAGCATCCTTTATCTGGCTCCTCATCTCCTTTTCTTCATGTGCGTGACCCAGCTTTTCTCCCGTGGCGTTATTTGCTCAGCTGGCAGCAGAGGTCTGAACTTTCCGACCTGCGTTAACCTTTAGCGTCCCTGCTGGCTTCATACGTTACGCTGACCGACGTCTGAAGAGACGTTTCCAGCCTTCACCTAACTGTTTTGCATACACAAACATCTCATACCGTGGCGATCATAAAAAGCTAAAAACACAACAGAAAACGCTGCATAGGAAGCAGACGTCCTGTACTTTTAATCTAGGCCCATTTGGCAGAGGTCAGAAAGTGTCTGCGCTGCGCTCTCGTCAACGACAAGTAGCAAAGTCCTGCAAGGCTTCGGGCTCAGGCCGTGAAATCCAACATTTTCCGGCTCAGATCAAGTTCTTAGCTAATGGCTCGAGTCATCTGGTCCTGATGAAGAAAGGAAACACGCGGCGAGCCTCGCGTAAAGCCGTTGATTTCACCGTTCACGGCCTGCGCTGGTTTGTCCAAACAGAGGCAGAGTGTCTGCGACAGATTCCAGCCGTGATAAAGAGCTCTGTTGACATTGTGAGATTAAAAATCTCAAAGCAGACGCGAGCTGCAGCGCCTCGTCTTTATGAGGAGGTAATGAATGGGAATTTAGGTGAAAGATAAACACAGGTTTAGAGGATTTAGCAGCTTTTATGACATGCTAGCATGGCTGAAAGGGGCCAGAAGCGCCGCAGCATCAGGGCTGCAACGATTCATCGAACAGTTCGAGTAGCCCAATTTCTGCTGTTTTACTAATTTACCACGATGTGTTTGATTTCTTTTTTTTTTTTGTGCCAATGAGTTTTTGACGCTGACAGAAAGAAGCGCCACCGAGAAAAAAACTAAACCGAGTTTCACCGTAGTGCATCGTCGATGCTGTCACAGCTCAGCAGAGAAAGAAAAAAAACAGCGTTTAGATCAGGATTTAAAAAGAAAATCCACCTCGACCTCATAAACATTGTGTTTGAGTTTCAGTCAGTCCAACTAATTAACTCTGGAGGCCAAAGAGAAACCAACATAATATCTTAAAGTACCTGTTTAAAACCTTTCCTGGCCTCTGACTTTGCTCTCTGCAGGATCATTAGTGTAACTTTTACCTGCTTATCAAGATGACTAATCACGTGAATAAAATAATAGAAATAGATTTGAAGTCTAAGCTTTTTTTCATACTTTAAACTTGAGTCTGAATCGCTTTAATTAAGAAAAAGAAACTGAATTGCTTACTAGTATTTTCCATGTCATACATTTCTTTTGCTAGCTTAAGTAGCTACTACAGAAGGAGATTTTTTTTTTTAATTCAATTGTTTGATTAGAATAATAAATAGATTACGGGATTATTAAGATAATCATTTACAACAGCCCTACTGCAGATAAAAGATTAGAAAAAAATGTTTTTACAGAAAAACGAGTCACTGAAATCAGAGGGAGAAACGCTTCCCGCCACAAGGACTGACGTCTGCTTAATCAGAGAAAAATGCACATTAAATAAACCATGGCTCTTTTATCCAGGCATTCATTATTCACAAGGACAATATTTCACAACTCAGAGCGAAACGATCCCACATTAAAGCTCAGATTTCATTTTTAGCAGCTGATCTGTGTCCAGACTGGACTCTGCGATGGGGGGCCTGGACGTGACGTCTCTGCTGCCTGTGGGTTTTAGCCTTTGTTTGACTAAAGTGGAGCTTTTACATGGACAGCGGGGTGCAGCCGCTCCTGTGGGACGCATGGGAACAAAAGCTGCTGTGTGGCTGAGCTTTTCATGTGAACCTCGCTGTTTCAGGTCCACCGGACAGAGCGCCTCGCGACACTTGAAACGTTTTCACTGCTCCAGGCTGATCAAAACCTCAAAAAGTTAGTCCCATTTTGGAGAGCTAATTCAACTGCACCGTAACCTCAATTAAAAACGCTACTGCTTGTGAACTCGGCTTCCCAAATGCAAAGCCGTCAAACTGAGTTACAGCTGCGCCAACTTTCACGGGTTGCATCACAACGCGCTGTTTCACAGCTCCGGTGAAAAGAAAAGGAAAGAAAAGAAAAGAGAAGAAAGAAGAAAGCGTTTGTTTTTTTGGAAAAACAGAATGGTTTCACAGCCTGTTGTTTTCAATTAGTAGCCGCCTGTACAACAAGCAATGGTTCAAGTCTAGTTCAGCAAACCAAAGCACTCCTCTTGTTATCTGGTTTCAGTATCAAATACTGATCATTCCATACATATGTAGGTCAGTAAGATTTATAAAGTAATATCAATTGCTTCTTTATCAGCAGTCCTAGTAGTTCTTGGCTTGCTTTGGAAACCCACTCTGGTCCAGCTTGCAAAAAATGTAAGTGAGACAGACAGTGAATTAGGAAACTTTAATACATGACGATGACACCCCAGTTATTACTGATGATGCTACAGCCAAGAAAAACCTGGGCTTTATGCGAATTGGAAGGGATTTATTAAGACAAATGCACCGATCCCATTCTGATTATGTCAAGATCCTTGGGTGTTTGTACTTTGGTTTTCTCTTGTCCTTGTGTTTTAATAATTTCATTGTGGATTATTTATGTTCAGCGGGTCTCTTTAATCTGGAGAAGAATGTCTGACCATCAGTTTCTGCTCAAACTGACCAGATCGGAGCCAGAGCAGCGAGTCCACGTGCAAATTTAAAACAAGACAAATAAGCTTAAGAGAGAACTGAAGAGTGTTTTTGAACCACTCTGGTGTTTTCGGAATATTTTGTGATCTCTTCTCTTCTCCTTTAAATCCTATTGTGATGCTGGATGCTCAAAAAGCCTCCGATAAAGAGCAAACTGATGACAAAGATTATTTGTTTTTCATTAACTTGAATCAACATAAAACAAATAATCAAACAAGAATAATACAAGTGCATGAAGTCAGCATCAGCTTTTGCATCAACGGATCAGTTTGTGAAAGGGTGAGTGTGCAGCTGTGTCATTAAAAAGCCCAAACATTCCCAAAGTCAAACCAATCCAAAAATCCAGTACTATCCACGGAGAGGGGAGCAAGAGCAGCAGAGGATACAGCTAAGAAGACTGGGAACGCTGGGACCTGAAAAGACTGGGAACGCTGGGACCTGAAAAGACTGGGAACGCTGGGACCTGAAAAGACTGGGAACGCTGGGACCTGAAAAGACTGGGAACGCTGGGACCGGATGTTCCTGTCAGCAGCCAATCCTTCACCTGAAAGGATCTGACGAAGGAGCAGGAAGATTTGGATAAGATTTCACTGTTGATAATTGAAATCATGTTTCAAAAGCAGATTTTTATTTACTTCATCTGATATTAAATTTGTTTATTATTCTGATGCATTAAAGTGTGGAGAAAAAAAACAAAGGAGGAATCTGTGAATGTTAAAATAAAACGTGAGACATTTTAAAAAGGTAATTCTGACATGGATAATAGAGGAAGTTTAACATTTACTGAGAAAAGACGTCGGTCTGCATATGAATAAAGGTCCCTGAGAATCTGCTCAGATCTGGTTCACAAAACTATTTAAGGAACCTCCTGTGGAGGAAAAATAACAATCTATCATAGATTTTAAAAAAAAGAAAAAGTTTGTTCTGCAGTTATCGCTTAACCGTTTTTAAAAACAATACGGTGAAGGAATTTGATCAAACATTTATCTTGTTTGGTTTAGCAACGAGAAAGCAGTTTATCATGACTATCTGTTGAAATGCGCCGAGAGGAGAGGGCGTACTTACTTTGGCACAAATTAGCATTCAGCAAACTGTGTGGTTTGTTTGAAAGGCAATTTGTTTAGTTGACAAGTACTCCCACACGCAAACAATACCATTTTGGTGGGAGGAGGGGGAAAAAAGGAGGAATTATTTTCATCTGCATTATTATTATATCTTTATTTTCACACACGGTTCTTCAGAAACCATGAAAAACATTCACACCTCCAGAGTTTTTTTTCATATTTTGCCATCTTACAACAACGTCAGTGAATTTTACTGGGACGTTATTTAATAGACGAGCAACAAGTAGCACGAAATTGTGAAGTGGAAGGAAATAAAAAAGACAAGGTTTTCAAATGTTTGCATATAAAAAAGTGTAACGAGTCGCAAACAACCTTTTGCCTAGGATGTTGTTTTAAAACCCAACCCCGATTTGAACTTTAAACTTCTCCTCTACTTTCTACACGGACATGAAGTCACTCACAGGGTACTCCTGCCTTGTCTCCAGACGACCTCTAGAGACACTTCTGGCATTTTGTTTGCCAGTCAGTTAAAGGGAGGGGATGCAAAAGGAAACCACATTCAGACTTTCATCAAATAGTTGAATAAATCAGGCATCCTAAAAATTGGGTGACAACATAAACGTCCAATAAAATGCACTGAAGTATACTATTTCAGGAATCAAGAAATGAAAAGGACACACTCGGAGGAAATCCTGATGTCTAGACAGTTCATTTATGTATATCTAGAAAAGTCTCAATTGTATTAGATTATCTAATTTTCAGCTTTTTTTGTTAAGTCTCTTTACTCTCTGGTATCTTGACATTCTCGGGCTGTTGTCCTGTGGACAGGGTGAAAACACATTTCCCCCACGTTCCTTGCGTTACATTGAATCTGTCTCACAAAGTTCTGCATGTGGGACTTATTGTCAATGTCATAGTGGGTTTTATTGAGAACAAAAAAAAAAATTAAGCTTCAAGAATGTAAGGAGTAAAGCTAACCCTATCCTTTCCCCTTTCAGCTACATAATCTAATTTGTTTTTATTATTTTCTGTCTTGTCCTGAACTCTCCTTCCATTTAGTGCTTCTCGTTAGCTTTCCTCCTTTCTTCTCTAACCAGGCTGCGCAGTCCTCTCCGTCTGTCTGCGGCTCCATTCTTCAAACGGCTTGTGTATCATCTGCTCAGCGGCCAACAGTTGCAAGTGATAAAGACAACAAATCAAGACGGATGACTTTTTAATTCTAGTTTAGCTTTCTCTCGGATCCTCCCTCCTCTGATAAAGCGTGTGAGCGGTCCGCCATGTTGACAGAAGTGTCGACAGATGCACTCGGCCCCAGGCAGGCATTCAACATGCGGTTAAAAGCGCTGTCAGGCTGACGGCGTGTATCTTCATCCGTCCGGCTGCACACGCACACAATGGATAGAGAGCCGACCGAAGATGCGGATCAGCGCGTAAATTGGCCTGGGAAGCTGCAGACGCGGAGCAAAGCGTCACATCTCAATTGAAAAAAAAATGGCGGTTTTGCTGTTTGGAGCTCTGGCAACGAAGAGGCAACAAGACAACTTCACAAGGATAGACTGGTTTGGACTTAACAGGAACTGGAAAAGGGCCGTAACTCACTGGGGTCTCCCACCACCGTCCCCTAACCCGAACCATGTGACTGAATGTAACTAAGGAGACATCTTTACCGAGTGTTGCTGCCATCGGCCTCGTCTCTCCTTGCTGCTTAATCCCTTTAACAATCCTGGCTTGCTAACACATAGTGCCTGATGGTAATCTCCATGTTAGTTAGCATTGCCAGTGCATTTCCCTCAGAGCAAACTGTACAACCTCCAAGGATTACCCTCTGCTTTTCTTTTCTTACCAGAGGCGAATTACACCAACATCTGGCTTTTGTCTTTTGGAGTCCAAAAGGTACAATTGACATTATTTCCCAGGTCAAAAGGGATTGACGGGTTTTTATCAACTCCAGCGCCGACGGAAACCCGACACCTCCAAGGACATGGGCGCCTTTAAACTTTTTGCATTATATTCTGATGTAAAACAACTTTTTGGTGCGGGGTGAAAGGTCGTGTCTTGTTGCTTTCTATTTTTTTAGTGTTATGTTTTCTTTCCATGACTAGAAAACAAAATTAATTTATGCTTCCCTGACTAAAAAGACTGTCTGTTCATGGTAGTTTGATTGGAACAAATTGATCACCAGCATTAAAATAATAATAATAATTATAAAAACAGACAACCAACTGTAATTTGATTTGAGGAGTTGGAAATAAAGTAAATTGGATTTCGTCTCTGGGAAATTATTTCTATGCGAATTTGGCCACATGTTTTTGATCATCGTCCTACAGAAAGAAAAAAAATGGTAATCCATTTTTTTCTGAAAACGTCCTGGTATTTCCAAGAGTTTCTGAAGCCAAGAAACCTAATAAGATTTTGGAAGAACTAGAGTTTTGTAATAAGAATTTATTTATTTTGTAGGATTCAACTCCTTGTTGAAGTTATTTACTGATTGTGCTTTTGCGATAAAAAGAAAATTGCCGTATTTATTGGTTGTTTTCCACATTTTCCGTTTATTATTTATGATACTTTGGTCTTGTGTGGATTTTTATAGTAAGGCTGAAACGAAGCGGAGCGGACATATTTGAAATCGGTGCTATTATGTATGAAGAGTTTTGTTTATTCCAAAAAAACTAAAATAAAAACATGTAAGGCCTCCTCTCCCAGCTCAAACATTTAAATCAACACTAGAAGAGTTTTAAGACTCCAGATTAACGCTGGGCCAGTATAAACACTCCCTTAGAGTTCACATCATGTTTTCCTGATAACAAAGTGCAATACTGAACACTTGTTAAAATAACATGCATTGTGTCATGAACTGCTACAGTGCAATACAAGTGTTTTTTTTTTATTTCGTGAAAAACATTCTAATCACACGAAGGTATTTTTTTTACGTTTCTTTCGTAACATTTTCAGGATATTGCATTGATCTCGTCTCTTTCTGACATAAAGTGACTATTTTTGTTGAAACAAAGGCTGCATTGTTCCCCAACAGTCTCAGCAGTGACCTATAATCCCATTTAGCGTCCAGATACACATCTCCATTCTCTTGTCCCAACCTGATCGGCTGCCTCCCTTGAATTCATCAGAGGGCTTTCTCTAAAGCGCCACCGAAACAGGCTTATGATCACACCAGCTGTTTACAAATGACTTTCAGACCACCTACTGAAGACTGGACAAGGCCCAGGCAGTGGGGGGAAACACCAACAGTACGGTTTAGTGGCCTCCTGTGGCCTGCAGGAAAATCCCCGTACACCCGCTTTCACCCCGCCCGCAGGCGCCCTCCCCGCTTGTCTGTTCGCTATCTGCGGAGATGGTTTTGATAAATTTTCTGTTTATGTTTTGTGTTCTCTGCAGAGGTCTTTGTTGTGTACCTGCATTGTGAAGGACACATCGGACATGTCTGGGTTTGTGTTTGCGCACGTACGCCGATTCGCAGTGAAACCGCGTGGAGCACGTGGGGCACGATCCGAACGAGATCACCTTCAAGGAGTTTCCATTTCACGGTGGCCGACAGGCGCGAACGCCGCAGCAAAACCGAAAGGAGCCGCAAACAGTGGAAAAAAAACAGAAGAAGGGAAGCAAACAATGCAATAACAGAAAATAGAAGCAAACGGTCAGCGAGACAAATACAAACCGAAAGTGTACAACCATTGACAAAATGCATCAAAGACACAAAAAAGAAATGCAAACAAAAAAAAATCTAAATACACACAAAGAAAACATTCAAAATTGTAAAAACGTTGTACAAATTCCTCTTGGAAGAAATCCCCTGTCATGGTTTCCCCCAGAAGACTTGCTAAGCCCGGTGCTCAGGACGCTTCGGCAGTCGTCCAGCCGGCCGCCATGTTTTTGAGTTAAAAAATGTTTAAACTTTAAAATATCAATTGGTAATTATGCATTTTTGAAGGACTGAAAGATTAACACCTAAACACCAACGATAAAAACTTTAAAAAAGGAAATCATTAAAAAAAAATCTAATAAATTAACAAAGCTACACCTGAAGGGGGCACAAGTAAAGCCTGGTGGCCCACCAGGCTTATAATGCACTGAGGGAAACGCTGCCTGTACCGTCCACAAGGATCAAGACAGCGATACTGAATTGTCCAGACACAACGGCTTGGGATGGCCTCTCTGTGACCAGAGTCCCACACTGGCTTTTGTCTTCACCTTCATCTGGAAGGTCGACTGCGGCATGCAGGTCATTCCAGGTCCTGCAGGTCATTCCAGGTCCTGCAGGTCATTCCAGGTCCTGCAGGCCAGATGCAAAACTTCCAGAATATAAGCTTCCATATGTGGTAACGCTGAAAACTGTCCCAATTCCTCCTGGGAGACTGGAAACCCAAAGTCACAGGACACAGTTATATATATTTGCATGCCTGAGAGAATGCTGCATTATAACTTTTTCTTGCTGTGTTTCTGATTGCTCAGTATTGTATATATTGCTTAAAAGTGAACACTGTTAAAATAGACATAATTGACAATTACACTGCCAATATAATTCTAATAATTTGGATTTGATTTTGATTTGTCACATAAAATAACAAACTAAAAACTATTTATATGTGAAGGGTCACTGGGGCTCGACATGCACCTTTGGAGAAGGTCGGCCGTAACGGTCCATGTGTGTCAGCAGGTTTCCCAGCAGCTCGTTTCCAGAGCGCACCGATGTTCAGAATGTCGGGGAAAGTTTGAAGCCGCACTGGGATCATTTAAAGATAGACACACACATGTTTCAATCTTCAATATTCTTTTTTTTTGCTCCACTCATTCTTCCCAAGAGACAGCTTCGCAAAAGGAAAGCCAAGCCATGCCACCCAGGGCAGATCCCCAACCTCCGACCCCTCGCGTCATCCGTCCGTCTCCGTCAGACCCTGTGAACCGTCTCGCCACAGGAGGGAGTTACAGCTCAGCTTATTTTCAACGCGGCGTTTTATTGCCCATGCCTTCAAACTCAAACATGGTGAGCTGTCAACACAGCCTGTCCACTGGCTGCAAAAAATAAAACAAAACAAATAAATAAAAGAGCTCCTGTGTGATTTGTGTTATTTACTTTGGAGAGTTGAGAATTTTTCTCATGGCTGACGGTTCTTGGACAAAAATGTCTTTTAATTTAAAGCCGGCTTTGGTTGCCATGAAAGGTTGTGCGCCTGTGTGTTGCTGCTGCAAAATCAACATCAGATATTTAGTTTAAATCATCTGGAGCTGCATGGGATGCCTGGAATATTGCACTTTAAGAACACCACAAGAGAATGACATGAAATTATAAGCTTTTTGTCAGGATAATCTAATTATCACCAGTCTGATAAACTGATGTAAAAATCCTTTAATCCCCTCAATCGTAAATATACTTATTTACAGTTGGCATCGCACAGAAAGGTTTGCTGTTTGCCTGGTGCAACACATGACACATTTTATGTTTTTGTGAAAGTATTAATATATATTTATAGTGTCTAGATTTTCCACTCTCAAATGAATTGATTGTTTTTTTTCCAGTTATGGCAGTGAAGCAGTCAAAATGAGGTAAAGATTATTATAAAGTTATTTTAGTGGCACTAAACTGATCTTTATGAAATTGAAATAAATGTAACTTTATGTGATTGGACTTGAAAACGGTAATTAAAAGCTCATTTAAGTCACTATTTGATACTTGTTTATATTGTTTTGTGGTCTTTGAAGGGCTGCCTGCCTCGGTTCCCATCAAATTCAAACTTACCGGTCGATTGACAATAAAAGCACGTCTAAAAATGCCAGGGGTTTTGAATGATTTCGAGGTCAAACGCAAGCTGAGCCCAAGTCACCTGTATTTGATTTTGTCGTGATTCAGTGTGTGCGCACAGAGATCTGCGCCCGTCGTCATGCAGTAATGAATGTAAAAAGCCGACATTACACCAGCGTCCTGTCAGTGTTGGGATCAAATTGCAGCGTTCAGATTTCTGAAGGGAATTTGGAGAAATATTAAACCAATTTTTAAAAAAAAAAAAAAAAAAAAGGGAAGGAAAAGAAATTACAATTTGAGGTCGCACGAAATGAAAACTGAAGTTTGTGAAGTATCAAAATGTCCAATCGCCAAAGATTCTTGGCCTTTAATGTTTGCGGACAGCCCAACCGAAGTACATCGTCAATCCAGCTGCATGTAATTCAGATGTGGGTCATGACTTCTAGATTGTGTTACTCTTTGCTCAGTTAGAACTGAAAGAGCCATTGTGTTTCAATTTCATTTGGCATTTATCACATGGAGTTAAAACACAGGAAAGCCGTTAAAGTTATTATATGATGGCAAAGGATTTCTGCGATTACGGAAATTTCCCCAGATATTTTATGGGAAATGTTTCCCCCCCCCACCTTACTGGCGAGGAAGCGCCATCGTTGCAGAGATATCTGGATGGTTTGTGGGATAAAGTTGCAGGATCTGAAGCTTTTATTTCCTGGCTTTGTGACTGGCAGCCACAAACCAGAAATTAATAAAAAAAAAATAAAAAAATAAAATAAAAACCACTTTCCACCTGATTTAGTTTTTTCATTCAGTGTTGAAAGTGAGAGGAAAATATTACAAGTGTGTATAAAACCTAGAATGTTGTAAACTTTTTTATTTTATAAAAGTGAGCAGGGCCAGTAAAGTCCATAAAATTGGTCTCAATCTGGAGATAATGTTTTACTGAATTGGCTCTTTGCTTTATGTATCACCAGGGCTGATTGTGACAACATTACAAAACAAGGGATTTCAGGCCCTGACAAGCTTCCCTTTGATGCCGCTGCCTTCTCGCTCACCAAGCACCTGCTTTCACAACAAACACGCTGTCCGCGGACCAGCTGGGCTGCAACAGAGGGGAATGAGGAGCACTGCAGATGATGAAACTGAGAAGTGTTATGCTTTCCATTCACATTCCCAGGCAGCCAAGAGGATTTGAATCGATGACATCACAGCTAACGAGCCTGTATCTCTAAATATCACGCTGCCCTGTTTAAATCAGCTGACAAAAGAACGATGACAGCAGCTGCATGACTGGTTGACTGAGTGACACGTCGTTAATGCCGACGGTATCTCTGAGATCTCGGCAAACCCTCTTCGTGACCTCGCTTCTACTTCCCAGTTTCTGGGATGCCATTAAAAAAAAAAAAAAAGAAAAGAAAGAAAAGAAAACTCCCACTCCTTGAACTTTTCCACTTTTGGCCGCATTACAAGCACAACCATCGACGAATTTTATTGGATGTGATGTGACAGGTCGATCGAAGTCGTGCTTGCTTGTGAAGTGGAAGGAGAATGTCACTTAGGTTGTTTTACACCCACGAACGTGTAAAGGGCTTTTGTGAGTCAGTACCTTTTTGAACAACCTGCTGCTAATGCCCCTGGAAACTCCACATGGCCCTACAGCTGAATAATTTTACCCTCTGGAGAGGGTAAATGAACCTCAGTTTTCACCGGGAAGAAGGTCTTACGGCTGTCAATCAATATGCGTTGCTCAGTCTACTAATTGCGTAGAAACAAATTACCATTCCAAAAGAATCATTTACCTTCTGTCATGCATGGCCAGGCTTACTAGCCGTAACGTTCTTCCCAGCCTCTGCTGATGGGGAGAAGCTGTAGCATAGCAGGGAGAAAGACAGAGAGTGACAGCAGCGCATGCAAAGAATGATTGACAGCGCTAAGATCCTGTGTATTTCTGTAGCTCACATTAGGAGCAATGGGAGAAGCCGGAAGAAACAGATTTTTTTTTTTTTTTATCTGTCTCATATAATACTGTCAAATATTTGAAAAATGTATGTCGTTTCAAGAAAGGTTACATTCCCAGGTGGATTCATGTCTAAACTTTGACTAGGTCTTTTTCTTTTTTTGTCATGTTTGGATCTAAACTGATCCGTTGTTGCTCTGGCTGAACGGGGAATCTCCGCCCTAATCTGGGGTTTTGCTGCTTCTACCAGGACTGACCTGAATTTAGCTCTGTCCATCTTCCCATCAACTCTAATCATCCTCTCTGTTCCTGCTCAAGTGAAACATCCCACAGCATCATTCTGCCACCACCAGCTTTCACAGAGGAGACAGTGTGTTTATTATATGATCAATATGAATCAGCTTTTTGGCCGTTCTGGCCAAACGTTTCCCTTTTGGACTCATCGGACCAAAACAACTTTTTCTTCATACTTGCTATCTTCCCTGCTGTTGGGGTGAACACAGTCTTATAGTTAATAATAAGTGTAAAATTGTATTTAAATACTTTGAAGTTTGTGCTTGTAAGGTAAGGAAATGCCTGTTCGAGGTCTGCAGCATGAAAGCGTTCAGTGCTGCAACTCGTGCTGAGAGTGAGGCACGTGTGCCCCATTAATTTGACGTGATTAAATGACTGGCATTTGTCAGCTGTCCGGCACCGGTCACCACCGGGGATTTGGGTTACATGAGCTTCCATCTGGTCACTTCCTGCGGCGTCCACACTGCGTATTTAACATCACACCTGCAAAATGAGGTCTTCAGAGACAGAGGCTTATGAAACACATATGAAGGCTTGGCTTTGGCGTCCCCCTCCTCCACCGCTATCCCCGGCAGAGCAGGTTCAGAACCACTATGAGAAAAATCTAACCTCTCCTGGGTCGGTCCGGAAAGTCCGGTCCAATATAGCCTGATGTCTCACTCCAATCACCGATCTGAAAACTTGTTTGTAATCCGCACAGGGTCACAACCGTGGAGGTCGTGTGAGTAATCAGGCTTGTCATTAACCTGCTCAGATTGCTGGTTTTATAGGGACTGACACAGTTGGAAACATTAACTTTCGTTTACCTTGGCTTCAAGCCACATCTATTCACTGCTAAGTATCTTAGGATTGTTTAGAGTGGAACTAAATAGAGCATATTTGCTTTTGGACGCCATGGACACATTGACAGGCTTTTCAAATCGCAATTTAGAGGAAAGAAGAGCTGAAACAACGTTTCAGCAGCCCATCGAAGCGACGACGAACTTCCTAAAGGTGGACCAAAGGTGGCAAAACTAAAAGTATTTCTGATGTGTGAGAAAATTCAACAGATGACATAGCGGATGGAAAATTTAATGATACGCAGAGAATAATGGTAAACAGAGAGAGGAAGATGAGACAAAGCAGAACCTCGGTAACGACTTGTGATGTCTGGACGCGCTGGCAGATTCGTTCAAACTCTGCTTTCTGTCGGCCCAAAACTTTCTCTGGATTTACTGCCGAAAGAGTTACACAAAAAAGTTTTCAATATCACAGTCTAACATTCAACTTCTAATAAAAAGGTTTGATTGAGTTTTGTAGTGAAATAATTGGAGCAACAAGTTGTGTCCATGAAACAAAATGTGTGTTTGATGTCATTTGCAGAAACTTCCAGGGGTTTTCCATCATTTTCATGAACTGAAGAGACAAGAGAAGCTACAGACGTCACAAAATCAGCTTCTGCGAATGAATCAGCCAGTTTTTGCTACAAGACCTCATCCATTTCTGCAGCGGCGATGAACAATCAGCTGTTTCTATAAACGCTGAAAAAAGAAAACTGCTGTCGATTAATGAACTACTGCTCTACTGAATGAACGATTTATTGGTTGGAGTTAAATGTTTCCCCTAAAAAATGACCAGTTTCTGAACTGAAGCTGAGTCAAACAGCAGATAAAACCAAACTAACCTGAAAAAAAAGACATTTGAAGGACCTTCTGAAAACCTGATGATTGATGAAAATCCTTTGAAAATATGGCTCCTTGAAAGCAATAAGTGAGTAAATGCACCGAGTCTTTAGCACAGATTTGTGCCGAAGCAAGACGAGAGTAAGACAAATATCAAACCAAACACAAAAAACATGTTTTCATTGTCATCTCACAGTCTACACAATCTTTTATATTACTGAATGAAATGCTCAATTTGTAAAGATATTGTTTCAATATCAACTTCTTGCAGGTAGCAGGGAAGTCAGCTCTCCTCTGAGTGCTGAATGCCTGCAGAGGTCTGTGCTAACCAGGCAACACAGACACAGGCTGCCAGCTCCTGCATCAGAGGAATGACTCTTTAAACAGGGATCCCTGTAAACCTGTTTTGTTCAGGATGTCTTCCAAAATGGATCATGAGTGAAAAAAAGCATTTACTTTTTCTTTTCAGAGCTCGCGTTTGCAAACAAGTGACGATATCCGTCTTTCTGGTCTCTTTTCTTCAGCTGCTCTGCTTTGTCCCCATGGAGTCAGACATAAAGGACGTCTGCAAACAGAAACTCCAATCAACGTGTTTGTCAATGCATTGTTTTTTTTCTTAATGTGAGGCTGCAGAAACACTGAAAGCCTCAGTTGTGGCCGATTTGACGGCATTCCAAAGGGCCCAGGAGCTAATTTCTGTCCATTTGATGCTGAATTATTGAGGGTTATGTGGAGTTTGTGTGACATTAGAAATTGTGAGTCGCCTCATCCTTCTTATGTGTTTCCATCTATGCAAAGCCACTTTCAGCGATGCTGGCAGCTAAACGGAGCCTCTGTTTCTGTGCAGACTGATAAAATCCATCGGAGGTTTTTGGGTGGCAAATGCTTCAAAACAGAAAATAACAAAATTGAAGGACAGTTCTTTTGGAAAAATTTTCTATTTACTAATCCAAATAATGGAATTGATTGCCTGTACCAAAAATAATATGGTTCCTTAGGTAAATGTGCATTTCATAAATATTTATGCAGATTTAAGGATCAGAATCGGACCGGTGTCGCATCCCAAGTAATTATAGTTATTTACTTCCAGGTATTTTTATCTATCCGCAGTTTGTTCTTTCCAACCACACAGAAAAAGCACACTTTAAATATGTGAAGATAAAGTTTTTGTTTTTTTTAAGAAAACAGTAAGAATGGGCCAAAAAAAAATCAAAAATATGTTTGCAAACCCCCTCAGTGACCTTCAGCTCAATAACACGGGAGAATAAGATGGATGGACGCACCTCTGCATGCTTTTGCCTTCGCTGTAGAATTCGGTCTGCATTTGTAGACGCTTAATTGCTCGGTTATGTTTGTGCAGGTTTGTTCTGTTAGTGGCAGGAATCAAAAACACACATAGTTTCATTTCCCTCGGCTGTCCACGAAGACAAAAGACAGACACACATCAACACACCCACACACCTCCATGCGGACCAGCAGCCAACATGTTTCCCATTAAGCAGGCCCGGGTATTAGGTTGTTCAAAGATGAGAGCCTTAAATCACAGGATTACACACAACCTCCAGGATCAAATCAGCTGGGCAATTTGCTGTCCTGCGTGATTTTGCTCTCTGTTTAAAGTGAATTTGGCTGAAAGCTGCCGTTTCCTCTACCGCTCTTATTTTCAGGATGTGTTTATTGAACGACGTGTTCACAAACTTGGCCGGAAGTAGAATCGAAAACTCTGCATTAGCGTGTAAAAATTACGTCTGTAAAGGTTAGTGCTTAAGAACGTGTTCCTTTCAGATTCAGATTTCAAAAAATGAAAATAGCCGTTCCTCTGGAAACAAACAGGAGAGCACCTGATTTGGAAAACGAAGCCATAAGTATGACAAGCAAAAAACAAAAGGTCTGGCGAATGAAAACCTGCGGCTGTGACCTGACAAGCGACGCTGAACAAGTTCAGGTTGAGAGCAGGCAGAAGACAAAATGAGGCAAACCGGTGAGCAGACAGAGGGGGGAAAAGAAATCATGTAGAGAGCAAAGATGATCCATGTGAAATCCCACACATAGCCACAAAATATAAAATATTGTAGAGAAGAGGAAGAAACATCAGCAAAGTCTCATGGCACGAAACTCCACTCCATCTATCATCCAGCAGAAAACAATAAAGCGATTGTTGTGTTTAGGTGTAATTTACTACACGGAGTGAAAGCGCAGTAATGAAAATTTCTGCTGGAGGAAAAACTCTGAACGAAATCGCTTTTTAAAATTTTTTTTTTTTATTTCTGTCTGCATCGCAGAAGATCACAGACTCGGAGGATTTGCCATTTGATCATATTTAAAGGGGGGGGAAATGTAACCTGAAGGAACAAAAACCCACGGGGAACATCTGTCTTCCAGCAACACTGTAATAACTCTGAATCCAGGAAGATTTCTGCATGGAATAAAACCGCAAACGCCGAGTCAGGGGAAGAAAATAAATAAAAAAAAAACATTTGGCTTTCCTGTATTTAGGCTTTTCTCACCTGCAAGTGTAACTGAGTTGATGGGGCGACTTGTTCAGGAAGGAGATCAACATAGTTAGAACTGAGCAGACTAAAATCTCATTATGCAAGAATTATTTCGTGCAAAAGCTCTAATGAACACGTTTTGTACGTCCCACAGATCCATCCTTAACTTATCCTTCAAAATGTGGACCAAAATGGTTCCCAGTAGCTTGTTTGAAGCAAATTAGCTGAACGTGTGGTAGCCGCAGAAGGTGGGATGAAAGCTACATCCCACAGGGCTGCAGGAGAAAGACAAGAAAACTGACCTCCTGAAAGGAAACCCAAATGAAACCAGAGAAATGACAGAGTGGTTTCCTGGAGTCCAGATTGTGGCGCGTTACACGTTCCTCTCCAGTCTCTGTGAGGTCCGCTTTCCACTGCACCATTTTCTCTCTACATTTTCTTTTTTTTGCTGCTGCGTCTATTGGTATGTCTCCTCATCAACCTTTGCCTTTATTGTTTTTGGTTGGACAGCATACATCTCATTCAGACTCTAATAAGCCCTCTGGAAATATTTTGCATGTCCCAACTGGCCCCTATTACTTAATTTAGCTTTATTGAAACATATTTCATTTTCCTTCCCTCGGCCTTACTGTGTTTGGTTTGACTTTAGGTTGTAAAAACGCTTCAGATTCCTTAGTTTAGACTGATGTATCCCTGAAACTACATTTTAATAAGCACTTCTTACACTCGTCGGCCACCTCTGGCTCTCAGCTGAGTAAGCATGGTGCAGAAACCCCATAATCGTTTCTGAACCCCAAAAGGTCTAAAACACGCAACTCTGACCCCGAAAGGCACTTGGTCCACGTCCAAATCGTGTCTCTGGTTCCGTGCACAGGTCAGAGGAGAAAGCGGTGGGGTAAAATTAATCCGCTCCATTTGGTTCCCCGTTATTGGAAGTGGCAGCGTCATGAAGCCACTCGGGCTCCCTGGTGCTGCGGACAAACGTCCACAAGAACGAAGCCTCCGGTGTTAAAATTTCAGGCTGGGTTCAACGTCTGCCTTTTTACTCCTTGACTCTTCAGCGGAGAAGTGATTGTTGAACAAGTTTCGTTTCTGTGGTGGGTAATGTAAAGTGACAGAAGCTCATGAATTATTCACTCAGCCTTCAGGAGGCGATTCTTCGAAGCGAGGCCTTCTGAAGTTTTGGCTGGCTTTAGTTCTTTTTTTGTGTGTGTGTGTGTTGCAGGAAGCGGGGCCTCAAGAGTTTTTATTTCCCTTTGCTGTGTGGTTTGTCGTTCGGTTTGTCCCGCTGCTTGACTTTTGTTATTATCAAAGTGAGTAATTCCAAGTGACGGCTTCTGATTGTCAGAGAATGAATCCGGAACCGTTCAGAACCGCGTCAGGCTGCTCTCAGGGCACATTTAAAAAAACATATATTATATATTATATGTGTGTATATATATATATATATATATATATATATATGTTATATATTTTTGAATTGACAAAGAATCAGTGCTTGCATGTCAGCTCTGATGTACGACAGATGAGACTGGGACAAGTAGCGCCAATCCTTGTTGCTAGGAAACTGTAAAAAAAAAAACCCCATGTGACCAAACAGTTGGTGATGGCAGGAAGTGCATGGATGTGGTTGTTAGATTATTAAAACATGCTTTTCAGTGTTAAAAGTGAATTTCATAGGAATTGTATTTAGACGCCAACAGATATTTATTCTATATTTCCATTGTGGTCTGTATGAGCTGCAGCATGCGATCATTAAGTGAAGGGAAAAGTGCAGCATTTCGTCTGCGGGCTCAAATAAAGTCACAGTGGGTTCAGTCTCTTGGGTACCGTTGAGCCATGAGACAAATCTTTTTGTCATGTTTACACTCGTTCTGAAAATATATGCAAAATATATAAGTTAGAGGCGAAATTAAGGCCTTACTGTGGTGATCCGAAATATGAGAAATGGCTGATTTCACCACAGTCTCCCCTATTGCAACTTGTTAAATAAAATTCAAATCATGTAACCTGAATAAATAAATTTGGTTGTTGTTTTTCTCCACCGTTTTTACAGGCCTGGTCTGGACACCCTGTGAACATTTCTGTTAATTATTTGACTGATGGCAGAAGTAGTTACGCTTGATTTCATTTAAGGGTGTCAAATTAAAAGGGGACAAATAAAGAAATGTGCCATTATTTCTGTATTTTTGTTTAAAAATAGTTAGAAAGATCCTTATTCTTCTTCGCCCTGATCAGAGCCACAAAAGGCCGATTAAATATTCCAGGTTATCGTGCAGGAAAATTTAATCAAACAATTATGAACACTTTTACAAACCTGCATGATTTCTTCAACAAACTGCCAAAAAAAGAAGAAGTGAATATAGTTTTCTTATTATGCTTTATTGAAAAATGGGCATAGATATAAAAATAAAAACAACAAAAAATAAAAAATACAACCTCTTGGCTTACAAGCTGTGAGAAACAGGAAGTAATCTTCTAAACCATTACAAAGGAATAAGTCAGAAGCTGCCACGAGAGAAAAAAAACAAAAACATTTTCACATTGTCTTGGGCTCCGAAGTAAAAACTCATTTTGATTCATTTAAAAATACAACAGTAGAGAGCAAGAGTTACGCTGAATGTGAATTTCTCCAAACAGACTTAAAAGATGTTAAAAACGTTAAGAGTGAAAGAAAGAAAGAGAGAAAACAAAAACACAGTTTCAAAAGGCTTTTTGTCGATCAGATTACGTTTTCTTAGATTTTGCTGAAACTCATCATCACCGAGTTTGATTTCCATTAGTTCATAGTTTCAGTGCTGGAACATGCTCCACGTCCACAGACCGAACGCGAGAAAATGTTACAGAATGTTATTTCTCTTCACCAATTTCAATGGGTGGAGTAGTTTGGTAATGAGCAACAAATAAAAAAAAAAAACAACCCCAAAAACGTTTATGTTTAAATACCTCATTTGTTTTCTGAGCAGCGTGTTCATACAATTTAGTTTAATCACACAGGATCAACACAGGGTGTTCAGTTCTAGTCCATTTATGAGAGACTAATTACAAGATCATTGCACCGTTTGCTCCAAAATGGTGAGAAAAATCACAGACAGCAACAGAACGAAACAAACCAGAACAAAATGAAGATAAAGACAAAGATCACAACCTGGTTCTGAACTGAGGAAAGGCTTTTTGGTGATTGAAAGCACGTGCTGGTCGCTCAGGTCTGAGCCGAGCTTTGGTTCTGTCTCGGCTCATTGGCTGTTGACACGTCACACATCGACTAAAGCAAAACTATAAAAGAAAAAAAATACATATAATAAAATAGTTCAGTTGCTTTGACTCGAGCTCAGGAAGCTTTGTGCTCAAAAGCGATTTCTTCAAAAGCCTTCTTTAAAAAATGAAAAATGTCAGCCTTAGCATCTCATTTTGACTGGTAAAGAAACATTAAGAGAGAGAGAAAAAAAATACATTTAACTTAAGCAGTCAAACAGTGATGGTGTTGCATTTCTTTGCATACAGGATTACATACTCTTTATTTGTGGTAAAGATGTTTAATACTGAAAAATCCACCTTCATTTAGTAGCTTTTACCTACTTATGTTAAAAAAAACAATTAGTAATATTCCACATATGAAAAGGATTAAAAAAATACACTAAAGGACACATCTGATAATAAAGTGGCTCAAATATATATGTAAAAAAAAAAAAAAAACTAGAAAAAAGTGGATAAACAAAAAACTTCCCTTTTGCCAACCTTAACATTTCCCTCTGTGACATTCATGACCCGAATAATTTTGTCAATTGATTAGCTTTTTATTCCTACAAAAAGGAATGGTGTTGGTATAGATATAAAACTCTTTTCACTAAAAAAACCCTAAACCTAAGATGATGGAGGAATCCATGAGTTTTGAGGCGGACATGTTTTCTATTGCTCAATTGTTTCAACAAAAATACGTTTTTTCCCTTGCATGGCTTCAACTTCGTCTGGCAAAAGTCCCGTTATCAGGAAATGCTCCAGACTTTATCTTATCTCCCAGTTGTTAGTAGATGTTCCCTCTTACGTAAAAGAGTGAAAAACAAGCGATACACAGTGGTATAAATGGCCTCTCATCATCTGCAGCGGAGTTCAGCTGTCATGTGTGGGAAAAACCCGCATTCGGTGTCGAAGGAGGACAAGATGGAGGCCAGAGAGGAAATTTATGGGACGTGGTGATGGAGAACATGCAGGTGATGATTTTTGTGAGAGAAGAAGCGGGAGGAGATGGAAACCTGGGGATATTTTAGTAGAAAAGGAGACGTGTTTGCCTCGCATGAGTTCCCTTTGGCGTTCTTCTTCATTTCACCAAAGCGCAACTGATGCGTCAGCGTCCTCTTGGAGACGTTGTTAGTGTTCAAGAGCTTACGATGTTACAAAGTCATCAAAGCTTTTGTGTGAGTTGGAAAGCTCGAGGTTTCTCTTTACAGGTGTGTAGGAAAAAAAACAAACAAAAAAAACAAAAAACAAACCCTGATTATTTACAGTCACAGAAGCAGAGTTAATTCAATTGAGTCACGTTCAGAGACACGTTCCTGTTTGCATCCTGCCGGTTCAAAGTTTCATCACTGCATCTGGAGCTTGTGTGGATTTCAGAAGACGACTCCTCGCCCTCTTGGGTCGGGGGGGGGCAGGGGGGAGAGGGGATGACGGCGGTGCGGTCAGTGCAGGTTTGGAGGTGAAGTGCTGCTTCTGCAAGCGGTCCACAGACAGGTGGACGGACAGGTAGGTAGCGTACAGCGTGTTTGCAAACATCCAAAGCCGTGTCAGGGAGGTAACAGAGGTTTGACCTGGACGGTGGGGCGGGGGTTCAGACCCGGAGGCAGTGCGCTCCACGCCCCTTAGACTTTCTTGGTGTTGCGTCTCTTGGATTTTTTCACCCTGGGGAGATAAGTAGAGGTATGAGAAGGTTAGGGTTTTGCGATGTCTCAGCAGAGTGTAGACAATCTCTCCTTATTCAGCAGGACGCGGTAGCAGGAAAACAGTCGAAGCTACCGTCACCAACAGCAACATCCAGCTTCTGGTTACCGTGGAAACCAAAAGTGGCTCGCCTGAAGTCAAATTTAACAAGCGACGTTTTTGATTTGCTACATCTGAAGGACGATTCTGGCCTCTGGGAACAACAACTGCTGTTTATTTAAGCTCACACACTGTAAAAACACACAACCTTAACGAGTGTTATTGATCCAGTTTCTATTGCAAATATCTTAGCACACTTGAAACAAGTCAAAACTACAAGTAACTTTTCAGCAAAATACCAGAGCTAGTTTTGAGTTAATAGATGTCTAATATTGATTTTAAAAAGTATTAGTTCCTCTAGCAGGTTATTTTACTGAGAACAAAACATTATTCCAATGTTATAATTACTTTTTTTATATATATATAGTTACCTTTTTATCAATTATAAGAAATTATTGACTTAAACAGGATCCTGTGTCTTGATAAACAGCTACTTGTAAGTGAGTTTTGTCCTATTTGAGCTGTACGAACATATTTGCACTAGAAACTGGACCAAAAGTACTTGGTAAGATTTTATGATTTTGCAGTGTAGGAGTTGTAAGTTTTTTTTTTTGTTTTTTTTTCCAAATCAATTGTTTGTTTAAATTTAAATTGTGATCTACAAGAATTTCAAGTCATTATAACACATTTTAAAGCTTTCATATTTGCTCTGGAACGTGTTTATAATGTTTCAGAAAACACAAATTTGACAATAAATGGAGGTTTAGTCGTTTTATTTGTCAGGAGACGTCAGACGTTTCAAAGATGCATTTCATGCGCTTCTGATGACATGCAGCTGGCGAAGACATCAACGTGGAAATACGCAGGACAAAAGGTAAAAAACCCCCCCGAACATCTGCTTTCAAGTTTACACCTTACGGGAACTTTGGATGAAATGTTTAGCAAGTTTGTGGAAACGAAGGCGCGCGGATCGCACTGGAAGATTTAAGTCTGTCCATAAATCAGTGGAAATAATTTCCCGTCTGCTGCACGTAAACAACTTCAGAGAGTAATTGTAAGCGGGAATGCGAGAAGTTTATTTCTTTTCCTGCAACATCTAAACTCGCGTGATCAGAGGAGCGCGTTTCTTGCTTTGTGAGGGACCATTCGTGGACAGCGAAGAGTTTTTTTTTTTTCTTTTGCTCTTACTTGTTGATGGCGTTCTTCAGGTATCCTTGCAACCACTTGGTCTCGGGGTTGATGCAAACCTCCCTGTTGTTCTTCAGTTTAGCACTATGGAAGAAAAAAAAAACAAAAACAACATAAACTCCAGGCCATTTGTCTGTGCTTATTGTCTGATTATTACCATTCGACACACAGATGGACATTTACTTCTCCGGTTTCTCTGCTATAAGAGAGAGATAGAGAGGAAGTTTTTGAGTCTCATCCAAGCATGCGTATTATAAATCAGCTTCAAGGACATCATGGAGGGATATTTATGCTGCAGGACCTTTTTTTTTTTTTTTTTTTTCCACCCCTGCATGTTGGTGACGGTGCGCAGCATAGAGGTATATTGTCTACAAAAGATCATGCGTCTTAATCAGAGCATTACAAAAAACAGGAGGAAATCGCGGCTGGTTTATTAATTCAAGACGCTCGCTTTATGTTTTCTGCTGGCCGTGTTACAAAACGCTTCAGTTAGATCTTGTTGAAATGAAACAGAAATTTTGAGAGTCTCAAAGTGAATTTATCTTGCTGATGATCCCCTTAAACATTTTTTTGTTCTCAAGTGTTTAGCTTGAGTAAAGCAAACATTTGAAAAAAAAAATTCTACGTAAAATAAATGAAATATTAAAAAAACCCCTCGTACCACAGCTATTTTAACCCACAAGCAACCCGAATTAAATGCAACAGAAACATTTTATCACTGATTATTTCCGCTGTTCTAAAGTTGCTCTGATGGTCTGGAAAAGCAATAAGACCAATTTGTCTTTTTTGTTAAGGCAAAATTACTCTATAGGGTCTTGAAAAATCTGGAAAGTGCTGCAGTAAAACTGAATCTTTGTTCATGTAGGAAGCGTAAACCATATCTACTTTAAACTCCTGAAGCTGTGACAAACAAAAGCCTTAACGAATAACAAAGCGAGCCTCACTTTATTATTCGTCTTAAATTGCTTGTCAGTTGATCATTTTTCAAACCTCCCCTGTAAAAAAAAGGGATTAGTGGTTGTTCTGAGACGTTGGAGGGGAAACACTAAATCAAACCTTATCAGCGTTTCATTCAAAGAACAAGGAAACACAACTTTCCTTATCAGTTGATTAAAAGCTAATCTATCCAGGGTTCAAGTTTGGCTGAATAAATCGAAGGGATTTTAATGCTAAATTACTCGTGAAGCACCATCAATATACGTCTCACATGGTTTCGCTCCAAAGCACCTCGTTTTGAAGGAATCTCAGCACGTCCTAAAGCCCGTTTAAACGAGACGGATCACGTTTTCACAGCGGGTTTCTGCATGTTTGGAGGACCAGGGTGAAAAATCGCAGCTTTCTGTTTCCACTCAGTGATGACGCTGAACTCTCCATGTGAAGACGCCTCTGCAAAGCGCATTAAACATCCTCACACATCTGGCATCTCCAGATCGCCTCGGTTTCATTTGAAACTTCCTCCTGTTTTGGTTTACTGTGAATCAATTACATGAAACGTTGCGGTTTTGCTTTTTTACATGTAGACATGATTTTTTTTTTTTTTTTGCTGGCCTGAATCCAGATTTATTTTTATTTGATAAGGGCTCAGGGCACACATGAGCGCAACTCGTTTGAGTTCGTCCCTGCAGTTTTGATATTTCTGGACTAAACATTTACAGCGAAACAGACACTATAACTCAAACCCTTGACTCATTTGTTTGCATAATTTGGCATTGAAAAACAATTCCTCAAGACATCGCTCACACACTTTTATGTCTCACATTTCTGTGGTGCGTTCAGGTTCTTTAGGGAGAAAAAAAACAAAAAACACACAGGTCTTCTTGTAATGTTAGATCCCAGTTTGCCTCCAAAGCCCCTACTGGGATTCATAGTGGGAACCAGTGCTGGCCAGGTTTAAAACGTTCCATCTCCTCCTCTTTAATCACATTTCCATGCTCTTTTGTCTGCTGCTTTCACCGCCGGCGGTCTGCAGAACGATTTAACTCTCAACCCGAGTTTACAGAAATACACAGAGATGCTTTTGTATTATTTGTTTGATCCCTAACTTCCTCCAACAACGGAAGCATCAAAGCCGATCCGCGGTCAAACACAATCGGATCGCCGCCATGTTTTCCTGGAAGCAAGTTGTCCCTTATTTTTTTTATTTATTTATTTTTTTTTTGTTGACGTCGTTTTGTCACCTTCAGACTCTGGTTGTTTCCTCATCCCATCAAATATGATGTCATACAGGACCTTTTTAAACACACGTTTTCACTCGCAGTACCTCCAGTTTCCTCGTGATTTTATTATTACTGAGTAAAATATTAATCAAAGAATTTTAGCTCTGAAAATCGTTCACCTGGACGCGTAGGAGGCATCTCTTCTGCAAGTATTAAAGCTAATTTATGCAAATGAAAACTGTTTCGCAACACGACTGACGTGTGAAACTGTAGGAGCAAAATATCACACTTACTTCAGGAGCTTTGCAGTTTCCTTTTAAATCGTTTTTTTCTCGCCATCCTGCTCCAAACATGAAGGTGAAATAAATGTGTGCTTCCATTCGCCCTTAAACTTCACAATTCAAGTCGTTTTAAACATTAACATGTTTTATTTTTCTGCTGATTCACGAGAATTTACACACAACCTTGAATGTCACTTTCTCTTATCTTTCCCATTTTGAAGAGAAATAATTAAGGAAGGGTCTGGTAACTTTAGGTTTCTTTCTTTTTTAATTTTATTCCTTGAATGTTTTTGCAGCAAAAGGCTCACATAGAGAACTATAATAAACTAACATAGAGACACTTTTGCTCACAGAACTTAGTTCCTTAAACTACGTAAACTTCGGTTATTCATCGTAGTTTCCTGGTTTTCCTGGTCTGTCGGTGAAAAGGTGGTGAAAGGATCAGTTTTTTTGTCCAGTTCAGTTTCAGATCTGACTTGTAGGTGAAGGTTGTTTTATTTATATGGCACATTTTCAGCAGCAAGGCAATAAAAGTGCTTTACAGGGTTTAAAAGGAAATACAAACAAAATTAACCAAATTAAGAGCTAAAGAAGAAAAAGCTAATAGTGTTGATCCAAAGTAAATAAACTAGAAACTCCTAAACAGGGTTGGTAGTTAAGTTTAAGTAAGTTTTCTCTGGTGTGATTCCCTTTCTGGTTTGGAAGAATAGGAGTCCAAAACGTAGTTTTTCTGGATTTTAAGTTTGCTCTACTCCCTGTTCCGGGTAGATAAATAAGTGAAAGTAACTAGCTGGTCTTCTGGGTTGCTGGATGGACAGTAATGTCACCTCCTCTTAAAACATGTGGCTGATCTCACACCGCGGTGCCAAAAGGTCACGAATGCGAGCTCGCAGCTCGGAGGTGCAGCACCTCTCCGCTCCGCTCTGCTCCTCCCTCTGTCTCTCTGTCACACAACTGTAAATTCAACACATTCCTCAGACCGCGACCCTCTTCCACGCTCACCGCTCTCCCCGTCCCTTCAGCCCGTCCAGATGCTCCCACACGCGTTAGCAGGGGGGGGATCCCCCCTTCGCCCTCCAGGAGTCCGAGCATCAAGTCCCTCAAACCAAAACGCGAAGCCGGGAGGCCGAGTGGCCCAGAAACCGGATCTCTGTCTCCTCTTCTCCCCCTTCCCTTTCTTTCACATTTCATTAGGGCTTTGCCAGACCATCCATTCAGAAGCTCTTTACGGTTTGACGCGTCTCCCTTCGCCCGGCGTGGAAGACGCTCCGAGAGGCTGAACCCTAATTGACTTGGCTGGAGTTTGTGGGCCGGAGCTCCGGCAGCAGCAGGTAGTAATTACTTCACAGCAAGTTAATATCAACAGCATGCTGAGGTCCGTGAGGACGATGGCACACCGGGGAGGACTTTCTATTTTTTTTTTTTTTGGAGGTGTAGTGTTTCTAGCTTTCCTTCATCTGCTCCAACAGAGACACTCTGAGACGTTTCTGGCCTGGACAGAGAGCAGTTTGTCCTCTGTGACATTTTGCCTCTTTTTTGTTTTGTTTTTTTTTCAACCCCTCCTTCCTCTTTTTTTTTTTTTTTGGCAGGATCCCGAAGCCTTTTGGCTGCGAGGCTTCTCCTGTCCACTCTTCTCTGGCCAGGAAATGATGAGATGTTGTAGTTAATACATTCCAGACCGGTGACATTACATCAATCACCGTTGCTGAGCAATTTCAGGCGGGAAAAAAAAATAACAAAAAATGAGAGGATGAGGGACACAAGGGGTCAGCAGTAATACAAAGGTAATCTCTTTGACCCTTAATGATTGCTTCCTTTACAGACAGAAATGGTCCCCTCGAGCTCGGCCTTCCTCTCTCTGAGTGGACTGTGTTGTTTTAATCTCTCTTCATCCAGGAAGCGAGTCAAAGGATATCAACAGCGGGCCTCACGTCTGCGCCACACGTCAACACATGTGAAAACGCACAAAAACTAAAACCCGTTTCCCCAAACCGACGGGTTCCTGCTGTTGTGACTTTGTGACTGATTGCTGAGTCCAAACATGAGGTTTCCACGGTGAACATGACTCACAATATATCGCACAAGTTGGTCTTTACCGTTACTTTCATGGAAAACTTTAATTGAATTTATAAGAAATAATGCAAATCCATGAAACTCTTACCACTTTGTATGTCTTAGTTTGCCAAGCTAGGTGATATTTTACACCTTTATTGAGAAAAAAACCAAAGCATCAAAATCCACTAGAGTGATTTATTACTTAAATGCATCAGCTGCTTTCATTGTTCTTCACAGAAAAAAACCCAAAACAATTTCAACTCCATCCATGAATGCACTCTGGTTTGACTCCACTTCCCCCAGATCACCCGATGCAGACAGACAAACATGCATTAATACATAGAGATCTGCACGAATGAGTGAGAATATCAGACATTTAGACAGCGGGAAAGACATTTCTCAGTGATAAGCACATTCACTTACATGACTTGGAAGGGGCAGTTGGGGGTGTGGAGAAACTTGAGCTCCTTGATGGAGCGCTGAGAAACGGTGTTGACCGTGGTGCGGCACCAGCACCGCTCCACCAGGCTGATGGGCTTGGCTGCAAGCAACACAAACCAAAAACTCATCACAAAGCTGCAAAGCAGGCAACAATAAATGCAACACCAATTCAATCCGACCAACGAGAAGAAGCCAAACAGCAGCAGGCGCTAAAAATCAGACTGAAATAAAATCATTTACGTTTCAAACTCCAGCATTTTAAGGTGCCTCTTTTCTTCAGTGAGCAAGTTTAATCTACTGTAACAAATCTTCACAAAGCATGGAGGATTTATGAGTTTAGATGCTATTTTTGCTTCCAGGACATGTTAATTAAAAAGAGATTAGCCCTTTACGGCCACTTCTTTTCTTTCTTTGACACAACCACAGGTGCAGAACTTTAGCCTTTCATTGCAGCGGTATTTAACCAGGCCTCTCTAAAGGGAAAAGGGTCCTCAACCTTTTCCATTATTCCTCCCTCGGCGTTTCTTTTTTGTTTTTCTTATGAAAAGTCCTCTGGAGCTGAGACGGCATCTGCAGGCTGTGTGGAAATCAGCTCAAGGGCATTCGCAAAATGATTACAAATCAGCACTGTGGATACCCGCTGAGCACCGAGGAAAGCAGACATGCAACTATCACTGCACGCAGTTGCTCATTTGGCAATTTTTTTGTAATTTAAACAGCTTGAAAATACATAAAATATAACATTTAGCCAGTTTACAATAGATCATTTCACATTTTAAACATTTGCTATGGGATTCAACTCACAACCACTGATATAATATATATATATATATATATATATATATATATATATATATATATATATATATATATATATATATATATATATATATATATATATCATATATATATATATATATATATATATATATATAAAGACACCAAATGTCTTTCCACAAGTGGCTAAATATCAGCCTAATGATTCACACCCGTTCAGTCTTCTTTCTCATGCAAACTAAGGGATTATTATGCAGCATGCAGCACCGGGGCCACAAGCGAGGGCCCACTGCTTTCCCCACTTCACCCTTTATCCCTAATTAGAAACTAATTATAGGAAAGCAAAGAGTGAAAGACAAATATACACTCATACATGGACCTGAGACTTTAATATGCTGGAGGGGGCAGAAACTACAAGCTCCAGCAGCAGCAGCAGCAGCAGCGACTCGGCAGCACAGAGGTTAACTATAGGAGATTAACGGGAGGTCAGCGCGAAGGGAGCGCTCAAGATTTAACATTCTAGACTTTATTTTTACTGTGGAAGTGAAGGCAGGAAATCACATTTGAAATAGTGTCTCAACCAAAAATATTGGGCATATTGATTGTTTTTCTGTGTTCCAGTCAGTAGGACTTAGAATTTATACTGGTGTTAGTAATTATGTTATTCATCTTCTCAGCCATGTTCTTATATCTCATATGCTTTGCACTTTTAAGCCCCTAACTTTGTCTTATGAGTTAATAAAAACGATTTAACAGCACTTTGTGACTCTATCTTTGAATAAAAATAAATGATTTCCTCATCAATTCATCCAGTTTATAAAACAAAGTCTAAAACTTGAAACGTTAATATCATCTATGTTAAATGATCCTGGTGCTACATGAACAAATGAAGTGAGTTAAATTGTCACGGCAAGCTCCATCAGAACATTTAATGCACATTTAATCACCTTTAGTTTGAGATAAAACTTTTAAGAACCAATGGGTCAATTTGCCTTTGTGAAAAAAACATACATATAAAACAAAGTGGTCAAAATCGATCGACTAAAGAATGAAAGCAAGTAGAAAAACTAATATTTAAAACACCTTCCATCATCATTTATCTCTGCAGCACCAGAGAATATTGTGGAAAAGTTATGACAGCATTCTTTGAGCATAAAAGTTTGCCACCTAAAAACTAAAATTTCTTCAAATTTATCACAGAAGTGCACGAGCTGCAGGAATATCCTGATCCAAAAGCCACGTCTCGTGTTTGCAACGAGTGGAAATAATGAAACAAACGTGTAAAACCTGGAAGACAAGTTGAATTAATGCAAGCACCCAGATGTGTCACATTAAAATGGAAACTCGTTTTTCTCAGCCAGATTGAAACCAGAAAAGTGAAAGTTCCTCCATGCCAGGAAACATTTGATCCATGTGTCCACCAAATCAACAAACTGGAAAAGCTTTCTTTATGCAAAATAATAAAAAACATTCTCAGTCAGTCACAAACCAGCAAGGTGAACTGGAACCTCCCCAGAGTTCCCAGTGCAGACTCACCGTTCGCAGTGGGAACCTGCACGACCACGGCCAGCAGAGTCATCAGCGCCAGCAGCTTGACGTCCATGGCTTCAGGAATGGCTTTGCTCTCTCTTCCTCCTTTACAATCCAGCGCACGACTGCTTCCTCCAGCTCCGCTGCGGCTGCAGTTAAAGCTTCAGTGGGAGGGAGCAGGAACGGAGAGGGGGGAGTCCCACTTTCTCAGGAGGGCAAGGCGTGGGTCCCGGGAGAGGAGGTGAGAGCGGGCAGGAGAAGAGAAGAAAGACTTCCCTGATTGTGAATGCGTTTGGCTGGGAGTCGGTGAGCGGCTCTCGGGGCGCTTGTTCTCTCCTCCCATGTCGTGTTTCTTTTCCAGATTTCATCTTTTTTTATTTTTTGTATCTTTATTTGATCTCTCCCATCATCATGTCTCTCTGGGGTTTCCTCTTCCACCGCACACAGAGAAACGCCACGCACTGAAACCAGTACACTGGCGGTTTGCCCACCAGTCAGTCCCAGTCCCATTGTGAGAGGCAGAGCTCCCTACTGCTGGGCTAATAATGATGCATGCTTCAGCTGAGTGTTGTGTTATTGTTTGCTAGGACACAGACTGCCCCCCCCCTCTCCTCCCCCCTTTCCTCTCTTCGTCTCTCTGACTCCTCGTCCTCCTCTGGCCCGGTTCCTGTCCTCTGGCCCGGTTCCTGTCCTCGAAGCCTGGTTCATGTCCTTAATAGGCTCCACGGGACTTTCATTGTCTGCTCCGTGATTGCGAGTCTGTTTAGACCTCACATCTGGACCACAATTAGGAGGAAGGAAAAGCTGTGCAGAAAGAAAAAAGAAAATTAATAAATAATAATAATAAAAAAAATAAAAATTAAATAAAATAAGAGAAACTGCAGATCTTAAAATTGACTCCTGCGATTCTCCATTTCTTGGAGCCAAAGGAAAATCAAGGAGAAGCTTGGAGGGTTCTGCAATCAAGGCTCGGCTCGGGTAGAGTTATATTTCATCCGATCTAAAATGTAAAGTTAAGTTTGAACTAAAAAGAGAAGAAAATCTATTGTTTCTTTCAGTACACAACTGTTCCTAACGTAAAGATTTTGCCGTCTGCCGCAGTTTGTTTCCTTATGTTTGTGTCCAACTCAAGGACCTTTGTAACTATGACAACCTGAGTTTAAAATCTTTCATCTCTTTGTATCCATTTCACAGTGGTTCCAGTTTGGTGTTGTTTTGCTTTGACCAGAGGTTGTAATAATTTTCACCTAAAAACTGTCTCAGGTGTCTTATCATAATCAATAGAAATAGAGATCAATATAAAGTTTTTCAAAACAAAGTGCAGTTGAATTATTTGTGATATTTATGTGCTTTCTAAGTAGTTATAAATTGGAGGGCGTCGGACAGCAGATTTGTTTTTTAAAATCAGTTTTGGGTCATTTTACTTCGATTCTCATTTGTAGTAAATGCGAATCACAACTCTTCAATATGTATGATGCAAAGTGGGATTTGTCCATTTTAAACATGATAATATTCCTTTGTTAAAGCTGAATATGACTTATAAAAGTGGAGCGGCCAGCATTTTTCCAGGGGCCTCGTCCCCCCGCCAGCCACCTTTTAGGGATGCCACTGCTTGATGAGCATTAAAACACACATTTCTATATTTAAAAATATTTCAAAATTTGACCAAAAATTGAACTTGATTTCATTTTATCCACCACAAATGGTCAAAATGATGGTCGGCTTCTTTTTTATTTTTATTTTATTTTATTTTTTTTTGCCTGTAAGTCAAAGAGATGAAGTGATGAAGATTTGGTGTTTTATAAGATCCATAGATGCACCTCTGTATGGGTTTAAGCATTTCATTTATGTTCTCCCAAGTGAGCAGACGTGGACAGGATGCTGCAGAATGAGGGCTGTAAACAAAACTGGAAGGGACAGATGTGAGTCCTCACGTCTCCTGCAGCTCTCCGGGATCTGATGGAGAGCCTCCAGCTTCACATCTCGATGAGCTGAACTCAAACAGAGCCGTGCGGGTGTGGCTGTGAGACGCGGGCATGCGGGCCGCATGCCTCTGAGCAAGCATGCAGTTATGCACGTTGCTGCCACTTTTTTGTTTTGATGCATTGGATGCTAAACTGCAAGTGGACTTCCTGCCAGAACAGAATCCTTGTTCCGCCAGAGGATTTGGATCCCGCTGCACTCAGACACGGATAATGAAACCTCACACTGCGAAGAGAGAGAGAAAACCATGATACAACAGAGAGAAATCCAGTTGCGACATTACATTTTGCCATCAAATATGTTGCTCAATTTTCCGCTTGCTACTAATTCTGTGAGCAATAAAGAGAAGTTTAAAGTAAAGTTGGGTTATAAAATAATGTTCCACACTTCCAACAGAGCAGTGTCCAAACCATCGGCAGACAAAGCAAACCTACAACACCTTGTTTCTGCAGGACAAAACGTGCAAAAATATCAGAGAAGAGATAGAAAAGAAACTTTCGTTTGGGATTTTCAGCATAAGTTTCGAACTGCATGAAAAGCAAATTGTAGAGATATAAATATCTGTGGGCCTGAGAGTGAAAAACAGCAGACAACAGAATAATCTGCATTAAAAGACATGAAACTGGGATGGAGGACAAAACAAAGTCAGAATACAATCATATTTTGTTCAGGAATCACTGGCAAAACTTGATCATTCATGGTCAGAAATACTCTCTGTGCAGCCTGTCCGTTTTTCTTTCAGCTCAAAAACATGAACTTAGTCTTTTAACCTTAAAGGCGCCGAAATGTTACAAAAATTCCAACGTTATATCAATAAATCCATTAGTTTCTGTACATAAGAAAATGAATAAAACATTTAAAGATCCTCATTTTCTGAGTCACAAACATGAACGTGAAACGCTTCCCAGCGCCAACATGCTGCATCCGTGACGCTAACGGGAACACGCTCGAAAGTTTTCCTTCGACCTGTGGGACAGCACTGTTACTTGTAACACACGTTAGGTCAAAGGTCAGCGTTTCACGTCTCTGCTTTGGCTTATAGGGTTTGATCTTCCAGGTCTTTGTTCTGGACCGTTCCTGATAGATGAGCGGGAACAAGCGGCCGACCCGACGAGGGATATGATGGAAAACAGACGAGGGCTGGGTCCAAACATGCAGCGCCGCACAATTAGAAGAAGGCGAGCGGATATGCAGAGGCCATTAGGTTAGTTATTCCATTTCTCACATAGCAGATGTGACAGCTGCTTGTAAGATCTGAGGATGCGGCTGTTTGGGAAGTAATGGGGCTGTAAGTGAGAACACGAAAACATTTAACCGCCCCGCGCTCTCGGTTCGCCTTCACTTGTCGTTGTTCGTGGATTTTCTGTTTAATTTTTTTTTTTTTTTTTTAGCGGGTAAAAGGTTGAACAAAACAGCTTCGTATTGTTTTGTGACATAAACTAAAACCAAACCGGATTTTATCCGACCATGAAAGCTGAAGAGTTTCCACTTCTTGAGTCTTCTTTCGACAGTAAGAGTCGTTAAACAAACCGACGCCAGCGCAAACACGTCATTAACGTCCTCTAAAACCTTTACTTGCCAAAGTGAGACCAAATAAACCACAGAATAATCTGTGCAGTAATCTCCCGCCTGACAGCAGAGCTCTGGTTCATTGTGCTTGTTCAGGCGTTTGAGTCTGGTGAAAGGTTTGATTTTATGGTGGCCGACCAGATGAAAGGTTCTCCTTAGATAAACGGTGGTTTGTGATCTGGGCTGAATGAGCACTTCAAAACGTAAACACGCTTTAGCCAACATGGAGACAAATGTGAGTAATAGCTTCTGGAGCATTAAAAGTGTTAAATAAAAATCACGTTTATATAATAAAGGATGACAAGTAACATTCTGTGGAGTTTAATAATAATAATTAAACCAAACTTGTATATTTCTAAGAGATCTGCACTTCCTGCCTTTCTGTGTTTTGGCTTCATAAACATTAAATGGGGGCTTGAGGTGTGTGGTTGGGCGGGGGGTAAGTGGTGCTTTCGCCTTTATCAGCTCAACATCTGGCTTCTCCGGGTGGACATCACCCCCCCCACACACACACACACAAACGCACACACACACACACACACACACACACACACACATTGATTAAGCCGAATGACGCGTCTGTTAAATGATTAATTACTCGAGCACCCTTCACAGTCTGAAGCAATCTGGTGATGATTTATTATGGATCTGTTCAGAAGGTTGTGCTCACATTTCTAAACAGTCTCTTCAGTGCCCACAATTAGGTAAATAGAAGAAAGAGAGGTCGTGTTTCTTTGTTCTGCTAGGAAACAAAGCCATTATGTTGCACTTTGCGGCTGAGCTTACGTTTTGCAACGCTGCTGCTGCTGCTGCTGTCCGATTTCACTTTTTTATTTCTGTTTCTGTGCTGAATTTATTGCTCACTTCAGCTTTCAAACAATCATTGTTTGAGTTGTGCTCAGGGTCTTTGCTAAAAGTCCTGCATTTCTAGCTCTCGAGTCTGTTTGTTGGTTGACGTTACGTTTATGGGCCATGATGAACATTAGGCATCGGCCCTTTTTTGCTGGTGCGGACGATCATTTCACACCAAGGTCTCACAAAGCTACGGTTTTAAAACAGCAAAAGATTTCTGCCGCGCCATTCCTACTTGTCGGCCTGTTTTAACAAGACGCAAGAGAAAAACACAAGCAAAAGGAGCAGCAAGTATCATTGTCAGATATTAACACACCAAATCCAAATCCTCACAAAAGCTAATATGAAATAAAGGTATTAGGAAAAAAAGGCACAGACTGACGAAGGTGTGACCAACTAAACGGGAATGTTGTAGCACACGTGCCACAGCATGAATGCTATAAAAAGCAAATGGACAGGCTACACTTTATCAGTTTGTATTCGTTTTGATTTAGTCCTTTTAGACTGCAGCGGCGCACTAAACCCAAAAAACAACAAAGATTAAAGAAAATGCATTCAGGGCTCTTCACCGAACAAAACTCTCGACTACTTTAATCCCCAGTTTCCACGTACAGCGCATACAGTCAAGAAGCTACGCGGAGCCGCAGTGACTGGCGCTGAAGACATTTCCATCTGAATGTGCTGCTGCTTTTAGGGCAGCAATGCAATGAATGCGTTTGAAGTCTTCGGCTCTCCTTGCCTGTCATCAATGGAGAATGGCCTCTCATTGACAAATCCAGTTTACTTTGGGCCCGACTGAGGAGGGGAGAATCTGGCATGACACCAAATGCCACTCAATAGATGCTTCCACCAAACAAAGGCAAAAAGTGGCCGCCCCTCCTCTGCTACCACTCTATCCTTGTCGCCCGCTTGACGGGCACATTGAAATCTGCCTCGTCTTTGTCAGGGCCGCAGTTTGCATGCGATCCCGTTGCCATAGTTTCTGCCTCTGTATAGGGAAGGACATGTGTTTACTGTATATATTAGAGGATGCCAGAGAAAAAGAGAGGGTGGACTTGAGTGCCTGTGTCTATTGGTGCAACGTTTAAGTGTGCGAGACCGTGTTTTCACTAGCCGGCGGTCGTCGGCTCTTTTTCTCGGCGAAACGCAGAGGGAGGGGAGGCCGTGTGAAGGGACAGACATCACAATGCCAACTCTAATTGGGTGGGATGCACTGTGAATACTCGGCAAAGATAAGCGTGTGGTTGAGCCATTAGAGCAAGGCTGAGTGAATGTCTGTTGCCAGATATCAAGGTTGCATTTTTTTTTTTTGCAAGATCAGGGAAACGCGGTATTTTGGTAACCAATGGAGTTGACTTCTGCAGAGGTGCAAGGTTTTCCAAATCTTTTTTCTTTTGTTTAACCATGAACTCTGACCTTAGCAGAAGTAAATGAGGAATGCGGTGCTTTAGTTGAGACTTCCTGGTTGATCCTTCAATGCACTTTTGGACAAATTTTGGAAGTCTGGTCAGTCAAGTTCATGATTGTCCCATGTTTAATCAAATCGTGAACAATAGGACATTGTGTCAATCACTGTGTTTCTGTTTCTTCTCGTATTTGATCGTGAATTACTTTAGACCGCTTCAGAGCGCTCATAATCTACTTCCTGGTGGCATTTATCAGGCCTAATGAAATTAAACGCAGTTTTAATCACTGTTAGTTTATCATTCGACAATGAAGGCTATTACTTGAAGTCAACACTGTTACAAGATCTATGAGACAGCAACTCAAAAAAGGCATTTCTCAGCCTAAAGATCTAATCTGAATCTCCCTGTTTTCTTGACATAATCCCTGCCAAAGAAGTGAAGAAAAGATATGTAGAAAAGATAAAAAAAGATTTTTCTTGGTGCCATATCTTTGAAAGCCTCTCCTCCTCATGTCATCCCACGGTGACATGGGTCGCTTTAACACTGACAAGTTAAATTTCCTCTAGTTTGGGTCAAACCAGGGCCAGCGGAGGCCTTGGGGGCTTGGCAGGAGACGAGGAGAGAATCTGCAAACAGCAAATCACGTGGCCTGGAGTCAACAAACACAAGCTTCTGTTGAATGTCAGAGAGAGGTTGTATAAATCCAAGCTGAATCAACCCACCGATGTTCCTCCAGCTACGGCTTTTTGGTAGCAACCGAGCTAAAAGTGGTTTGTTTTGAGTTCACACGTCGCTCTGCTCGAGACAAACCGCCGCGCCAAAAGACCTGCGCAGTCATGGATGCCGTCTTTGTGATGTAAATCGTCGATGGTCTCTGAAGGCTTAATGGGTTGAATGTCTGGTGCATGAGGAACAAATGTGTCGGCTCAGATACACACACACACACAACTTAATTTGAACACCACACACAGACACTGAGCAGAGCCAGATCTGAGGCAGGCCGCGCTGAGATCTCTGAACTGGGACTGGGCGGAGGTCACGACCCCAGCAGATTGGACAAACCAGTGTTGGAGTGAGACTTAAGCGCTTCTTTCAGCCTGGCCGGCCCTCACACTGCGGCAGGTGGGAGGCAGGCAGTATTTTCACTTTTACAATTGTTAAAACAACAATGGCCGACAGTGTTTATGCTTCTACAACCCGCCAGGACTGCTACACTGATAAGTGTTCGGTCCACTTTGCATGAAAATGTTTGCCGCTGTTACCATGGTACCTGTAGAGTTGCTGGAACCAGTCTCTAAATAACGCCATCGTTACAATGTTGTTGACAACCATCTCTTATTTGAGGTTAATATCCTGCAAAGCTACTTCTTGTGCTGCTAGTGGAATAAAAAACATGACGCATTAGAACTTGGTTTGTCACAAACAGTGACATTATTCTGTCCCAGTCAATGGCCTGTCCAGAATAGTTCTGCACCATCGTCCCACGACTGAAGGAGTATCACCTCCTCAAGACTGTCATAAAAGAACAGAGAGTCTTCAGTCAGAGGCTTCTTCAAAACTGCTGTAGCACAGACCTCTACAGAAGGCCATCAACATCAACAACAACTCTGAAAAATCTTGAATGATTTGAGTTACAGCAACATTTAGTTTCCCTTTGGGATCAATAAAGTACATTGAGAAAAGAAAGCAGGAGATCCAACACAAGAAACTGAGTTAATTTGCTAAAAGTACTCAAATTAAGTTTATCCAGGTAAATAAATGAAGTCAAATGAGTTAAACAGTCGACTCACTTTTTAAAGTTGGAGTTCAATTATTATCAGTGAACTTTTTTGTTCAATTCAGGTGAACTGAACTGAATTAAAATGTGTTTAAATTGGTTTTATGGGCCTCAGTCTCAACAGAAACACACAAAATGGCGGCTCAAACCGGAACCGGCCTGTGCAGTAATTCTCAGTAGAAACGTAGACGCAAAATACAGAAACTTAACTCATGGCCTAAGACTTTTGCACAGTCCAGATGGTAAAACACCACTGCATTTCTGTGGCTTAAAACACCCAATGATTGTCACTTCATGCTGTTTGATGTCTCAGGCTCCCATTTGGTCAAATTGCTCCTCTTTTCACCATCGACCTCTTCAGAGGGTGTTTTGTCACATTCCTTTGCCCTCTTCTAGTGTTTCCAGCCATTTATTTCATCCATCTTTAGGTCACGACCGGCTCTTTGTTTTCAGAGCATTAGCGCCTGTTCCCACTGTCAGCACCCGACTGGATCTACGAGAAGTCAGCGGTCGCTCCGCATCCAGGAGCGACCGTGTGAGGCCGACCCGACCGGTTCTCCAAACAGACGCAAACATCTACAGATGGATCCAACACTCAGGTCACACATGAAGGTATTTACTGGCATGCCGTCTCTTTAGCTCCTGTGTTTCCATGATTTAGTGGATGTTCATTTCTCAGTCGGTGTATTTCATTACATGCAATGTCATACTTTGGCAGCGGACTGCGGCAAAGCACGGTGTTGAGTGTTGGAAACGAGTTTAGCAACCTCCAAGAGTCGGTGCTGGAGTCGTGTTAGACGCATCACGCATTCTTCACTTCTGCTCCTTGTTCATTAAAAAAAAAAAAAAAAAAAGAAGAGGACAATGAGTAATTAGGTAGAACCAAACAAGATGTTGTGCTTTTTGGCAAAAGTCACGAAGGTTGGATTTCCCACTGAAGTCCTCATTTTTAGTTGCTTGGCTGGAGCTTAAGACAGATTGCGTTTTAATTACTGCTGCTTTGTTTTTGTTTTTTTTAAATGAGAACAAAAGGACATAATTAGAGGAAAGAAAACATTTTTGAAAGTGAAATTTATGCCTTTGTCTTGTGAAACCTTTTCTGTACCTTAACTTTGTACTTTTGTGATTATATATATAAAAAAAGAAGTGTTGATTTTGCTAATTCATCCAGAACCCTAGGATTTTTCCAGGTTGATAGTTAAATGATGCTTTTTTTAAGTTTTGCAAGTTACAAATAACACTTTGAAGGTGTGGTTAGATGTAAAAAAAAAAAACAAAAAACACAGATGGCAACAAACTTTAGCATATAGCCGTAGCTAAAACACATTTAGACAAAAGAATATTCAAGGCAAACTCCTGAGGAAGAAAAGTCCACAGTAAGAGGCAAGACAGCAGAAGACAAGATGTTGTAAAAGCAACAAATAAAAAAAAAAAGCCTTTGAAATGAAGGAAAACACGTGCGAGCTTGTCTTTAAGATAAATCTTCAAGTATTACAGAAAGACGACATGAAAGAACGCAAACGTCTGCAGCACTTTGGATTCCTTGCAGAGAAGCGATATTGCAGCGACGAACTGTCCACATCAGCATGCAGACAGCGAGGATCCCGTGGCGCTTCGTCCTCCACTCTGATTTCCACTCCAGCGTTGATTTGCAGAAAGAAATTTCCAAAAGTATATTACTAATGTCATCACGAATTACTTCACTTCATTCATCGTCTTTCCTGAACGTCGTGGGGGCTCAACGTTCTCTACTGCACTAACTTCTTGTATATTTTCCATTTCATATGTCAGAAGTGGGCACCATTTTCTCTCAAGTCGCCTTCACACCAGGCCAGGGTCCAATGTAAATGCAAAACCTTTCTTGCGAATAAGTCAGGAAGAAGCATGGCATTTATAAGAAGGAGGAGGAAAGAGTGCAAGCCGCAGCTCATGAAGTCTATAGGAGCAATATGTCAATTCTGGTGTGATGAACATAAATGTACATAATAAAAAACTGATTTTGCAAAGCTTTTGAATTTAGTGTTTTTCTTTATGTGTCCCTGCAGGGCAAGAGGGTTGATTTCTGTCGTTTCAGTTTTAAAAGATGAGGACTTCTTAGATATAAACTGTTGATACTTTTGTCTTTTTGAACTTTATTTCAGTTTTGGTGAGTCGAGAAAAATATCTTCAAATATATCTAGAAATGTGCAACTTTCTCTGCCTCATCCACTCATGACTTCAACATGAAATAAATACTCTAAACTCAAACATCTGTCTCATAACTGCACACATAACAGAATATGTCATCAGTAAAACCAGTGATCGTTAACCAGTGTGTGTTTCGTAAAGGTAGAAAGCAGAAAGAACATGTGAGAAAACCGGCTCAGTTAACAGAAATAGAGGCTTTATGTCATGTATATAAAGATTTCCGACCTGCAGGCACAAACATTTAATAAACGTTTAATTTTCCAGCGCTGCAGCATCATCTAGTGCAGACTGTTTCCACATAAAGAGTTGGGTTTCACATGAGACGTCTTTCTGATCGTAGCGTGCGCTCAGCTGTGGCCCATTAAATGCCGTTAGAGGTCCGTGGCCCTCAGCATCACCAATTTATGACCTGCCTGCGAGAACATGACAGCACTTTCTCCCTCCTCCTGCTCCGAGCTCAACCGGCTCATTGAAGCCGCATTAAGAGGTTTTCCAGACGGAGGAGACGAAATGTGACGCGACTAATCAAGGGCCACACGTTGCCTCCTTCTCAACGTGGCTGGCTGTGGATTTTTGACTTGATCGTTGAGCAAAATAAAAGCGACAGAAGACGTAGAATCAAAAAGCCGACCAGGCCTCTGTCAGTAAAGCGCAAAAATGTTTACACCATTTGAGCTTCTTCATGAATCCTCATTTTGCAGATCAAAGTATTTTATTAGAATGTTTTTTTTTTCTTTTAGAAATGTCAACAAAAATCATTGCTACGTCAAATTCCTATTTTAAATTAGAAGTGGATCCTGATTTAAAGTTCTAATTTAATAATCATCAATCATCATTAGCATCTTATTTTCTGATGAATATATGATGCGTTTTCCAAAATTTACTGTCACCGAAAATCATTTTTTTATGCTTCTAATTTGTTCACTGCTTTCAGTTGTTCTGAGTTTTAAACCCTCCCCACAAAATACAGTTGAACCCATAAGTTAATTAAAGTCTTCAAACACAGAAGTTTAAATATATTTCCTCAGTATTTGGTTGCATTACGTTACATTCATGGTGTGTTATTGTGAGGAAATGTGGTTCTGAGTCAGAATGATTTTAAATGAAAATATTATTCAATTGAATGAAACAGCATGTCAGATTTGAGCATTTTTGTAATTTTTTTTTTACTTCACAATGGAAAAAAAAAAACAGTGAAATACTAAAGAGAAAATCTGTTAAATTAAGATTCTGGAACTTCACCAGCCTTCATTAATTAATAACTTGAAAAGGAAAAGAGGAAGATGGCGCAGGCCCAGAAATCAAACTGTGCTCCTGCTTCCACCGCCGGAGCGAAGGGGTTTTCTAACTTCACGCCGTTCGCCTCCCAAAGAATCTCCACTACACTGACATCCTGCGGAGGATCGATATTCATCCTGATTCTGACAGCCAGTGAGGAAGTTCCCACGCTAATGAGCCTGCTGATCGAGCAGCAGGGCGTAATAACAGCATGTAGTAAATCTCTTTGAGCTTTTAGCCGACGTAGCTTCATTTAAACTAAGTGAGAGCACTTACATAACGCCGCGCAGAGCCTTTTACCGCCTGCCATGTCAGCAGAGAATCAAGCCATAAATCCAGTTGAACTGTCCAAGTCTAATGTCCCAAAACCAATATATATTTTTTTGAAGTTATGCATCATTCTGCATTCCTCCATCCCATTGCGTTCGGCTCTCTACATGAAAGGTTAAGCTCTTGGAAAGTGTGAATTATGAGCCCTCTTAAAGAAAAAGAGACTCAGAAATCCTAACTCTTAACTGCTGTGTCTTTTTTTAGCGAATGCTAAAAAAAATGTCCAGCTTGATGCTGTTTTCTGACTCGTTTTACTCGCGCAGCGTTTTGTTTGGGAGCCTTTGGAGGACTTCCAACATCTCAGCATGTTGCAGCTTTAATGAGCAGATGTGAGTTTTCATCCAATCGTCTTGATTTCTGTCTGATCAAAACAATGCTCTGGTTCTGGATGAGTCCACAAAAGATGCATATTCGGCTGATATTCTAGTGTAAATCTTTGGACTGAGCGGCGAACAGAAGGAATTTTGTCGAAAGCAAAATAAACGTCTCTTGACAAAAACCTCTGCAAACACCTGAGGATGTGGCTCCTGTTTTCAGTGGCCTTGGGAAGTAATTCTGTCAA